>JAWWEN010000048.1:4500154-4516050 GCA_035582955.1 Sycophila texana
TTAACCTCCTTAAATTTTGTTTCGAAACGCTCTATTTGTATTTTAGATTGTTGTAATTAACTCGTATCTATGATTTAAATATATACTTTTGAAAGTGATTGTAGCGCTCTAACCCCCTTAATTATACTTTCTTATTTTTTATATCATATTTTCTATTACTTTTTGTGCTAAGGAGACCCGGTAACCCATCAGCACGTAAAGGAGTGCCAAGACACGCCTATTCTGTCTTTTTTTCGCGCCTGGTATAAATGTATCCTAAATCGCGCGTATGCGAAAGGGGCAGTGAGTGCAAGAAAGGACAAGAAAATGAACGGCGGATCCGATAAGGACAGCGAACTGGCGAGAGGCGCACGAGAAGGGAGAGAAAAGGTATGAATGTGGACATGTGCGTGTGCAACCATGAGATAAGCTCGCTCGCGCTTTCTTCCTGCGTAATTAAAACCGCAGTCTTCAAATAACACAAAGAATGAATGAATGCCGCGAGGGCGCAGGGGGTTGCGCTGAATTTTAATGCTGTCCATTTTATCATGTAAGCGACGAGGCACTATTTTTACTGTGAAGAGAAAAATTTTTGCTGGGACACTTTTAAAACAAGAAAATACCTGGTATGCATTTAACGTATACGCTTTTTTTTAAAGCCCTATAAGAAATAAATTAATAAGTAAATGACAAATATGAGATAATTATTTTATATATTACAACAAAATAAACAATACCAATCTTTTTATTTATTTCAACCCTAATTAGCTAATATACAAGGAAATTCATTAGTTTCTTAAAACAAGCTAATATTTTTTGCGAACAATAAACAATGGGTAAAGGATCGACCGATAAGACGAGAAGCAGGAAAAAAAAGGCACGAGTATGCTTGGACAAGGTGGAGAGGGGTGAAAAGCAGCGCGCAGCGAAGAATACGCATTAAAAGTGGAAAGCGGTGCTGGGGCGAAAACAGAAAGGGTCGGAGTACCCGCGCGTACTCGTAATCGCGCCGCGAACTGCGAAGACAAGGGACGCCGCATTACGCGGGCTCTCGCGCATAATGCGCCCGCGATGTAAGGCACGCGAAGAAAAAGGGCACGAGGCGCGTTCGATGATTACTCGAGGTTATTATCCAGATGCGCTTCTGTACGTCGACGCCATCGAGAGCACCGCGAATCCCTCCGCGGCACTGCACTGCCGAGGTATTAGTGCGTTTCCCAATTACACGGAGGGAGAATTGCTCTTTATAATGAGCAGTCGCTCATGCGTGTATCGATAAGACTCACTCTTTCGATGTAGACGATTGTTCGGTTTTTAAAGTGTACCGACTGACGACAACTTTTCCTAAACGAAATAGCGTTGCGATTTTTAATTTTTATAACTTTCAATAGGCTGGCTGATAATTTAATTGTTGAAGTGGTAAAAAAAAAGTAAATATAATTCACTTGGCTAATGTACATTACTTTTTGTACTTTCTTGTTAATTAAAAGTGACGTTATTTAAAAAAAACTCAGACTGATTTATTATATACCGTACGGTTTATATTGACTTACTCTTTGCAAATGAATCCACTTTTTTAATTAAAAAAGAGTAGTGAAATGCATCAGAATACTGTTTGCTGAAGTACGGTGTACTATTTTTGAATATTATTTTGCATGAAAACTTTTTTTAACAAATATCAACAATATCTTTATGAAAACCTTCATAAAAACTGCAACGATCGTTTATAATTAATTTTAAAACTTACTTTAATTAATAGAATTCTAGATATGTAAAAAGATAAAGACACGTGGGTGTTCAGTTTAAGCTCATCAATACTTTGATATTTTTATTAAACCCACAGTAGACTACGTAAATCTGAAAATGTCGATATGCCCAAAATAGCAAGATTTTGATTTTAATTCCGCTTATAAAATCGATCAATTTTATCGAGTGTACCCGACTAATCCGCAAGACTCCCGCCCCGTTACAATTTCATCGCGCACGCGAAGCTTCCAATATCAGTAAGACAAATTCAATATCTCCCGCCCATGAGCATTCCTCAATAAAAGCATCAAAACGTCACCTCTTACCGGGAATTTTATTCGCGCGGCCTTAACGCGCCAATAAAAGAGCGCCTCGTATATCCTGAAAATTTCATACTCAATCTCTTAGTCAACATCTCGTATGCCACGAATCGAACGTAAACATGCAATTCCGAGGCGCCCTTATCGCGGCCCGCGACTGAATTATACGGCATAAAGACGCAGACGCGCCGCGTTCCAGTCGAGTCTTACATCAAAGTGCCGTCGAGGAGGCGGCTGAATAAAAGTCGAAGTGCGCGGGGGAGCGGCAAACCCTTTTCTCGCATTAGGAATTCGCGCGAGCCGCGACGAGGCTCTTTTACGAGAGCGAGGCCCCGACGAAAGAGTCGCGCACATAAAGCCCGCCCGGTGTAAAACGTAACCTTGTTACGGCGGCACCCGGAGCCGAGGAGGTGCTAAGGGTCGCGCGCGCGCCTGCTTTATTTATGAATTTATCACGCGGCGTGCTCCGCGAGTGCGGGGGAGGTAGTAACGCGCGCGAGCGTCTTACTTACCTCCGGCCGGCGATAATTTCGCCGTGTGCTTTTTGATGAAACTTAATTAAGGTGAGCTGCTTTGTTTAGAGCTTGCGCCGTGCGGGCGCGGCCTTGGGAGTGCGTAAGCGAATAGTGACGTTTCCTTCGGCTAATGGAGATTGCTCTTTAGTGTTTTGTTTGCGAATTATATCTAATGCAGGGAGTTGTAAGGAGTTAATGCTATTTGCATGAAAAAATCTATTTTCGGCAGAAATATTAATGTACTTATTATATCGTTGCCTCTAACGAAGAAAAGCACATTTCAAAAAAGAACTATTTTAATTAATTTGCCATTTTTAAAGCACTAGAGTAAAAGTAAACACTTTTAAAATTTGATAAAAGTACCACACGAATTATACCACAAGTTTAGTAGGCTCTGGAAATGTTTACTTTACTCTGGTGCTTTAAAAACGGTAGATTAAAATAGTCCTTTTTTGAAATGTGCTTTTCTTCGTTAGAGGCGACGATGTATGCTTTTTAGAAAAAGCTAAAGGTAAAAATATTATATATTAATAATTTTTAAAATAGAAAATTTACAGTAAAAAAAGATTCATAATCGATATTACAATAGCTTATCCTTACAAAAAAATCGTGTGTAAGATGTAGGAATAAATATTCCATGAGAAACCGTATAATAGGAGTCCTGTGGGAATTTCAATATGTTTTTCATGATAAACTTCTGTAGATTTTCTTATAGATTTTCCTACAGGAATATTTATAAAAAATAATATTTTGTATAATAATCTGTAAGAAAATGTAAAGAAAATTCTATAGGATTTTTAGCGCAAAAAGCTTATAGGAATTCCTGCAGGCGTCAGGTAGGATACATAGGTTTCCTATAGGAAACTCTGTAGGACATTTTTATGCGGGTTATTTGAAAATTTAGTGTTTCTAGTACATTTTAAGAAAATTACTTCAATTTAGTCAGTAATCCAAGTTCAGTGCGTTAAAATACTACAAATGCACTAATGTGCTAATATAAATATTATATCAAACATATACTAATTTTTAAAATCTTTATTTCTGCAATGTTTGTATCACACGTTTTTTTGAAAGCAAAAGTTTTTATGTTAATTTTCAACGTTAAAACTGAAGCTATTTATTTTACAAAACCTCGACAATCTGCAAAATAAACGTTTGTTGTACATTAAACTCTCTACAAATTTACTTTAGAAACAGCAGAGAAACCTAATGAAACATTTATACGCAGAGCACAAATTTCCAACGTATATACGTATCCAACTGTCGCGCGGTGGAGAGCTCAGTTGCGCTCGTCAAAAAAAAAAAAAAAAAAAAAAAAACGAGAGGTTGAAAAAAAAAAGAAGCATAAAAACTAGCACTTGTCACGGTCGAGGGTTCGGAGTTCCTATACTCCGCTCAGGTATATCCGTTTTATTCGCGTCGGCCGCGGCGATGGGACGCATTTAAAGAACGAGAAGCGCCGTGGGGAAGGGCGAGCTCGCAACCCTTTTTGACATTACTCGGTCGTCGGTAATTTGCGCAGGCATCTGGCTGAAATACGAACGCGCGACTGCAGCGCCCGGGGCGACGAGCACCAGCCTCGAGCTCTCCGCGCTCGTAACTTTTTCCCCGCTCGCTCGGGGATTATAAAATTAACGCGCGCGCGCGCAGCTCCTGCGCCGAGCTGGTCCTGAAAATAACGCGGGCTCGGCCTTTCGGAGGTGATTCGCCCGGCCGCGGCTGCGAAGGATTTCGCCTCCCCCGCAATAATCGTGAACGTCAAATTTAACGCTGCGCCCGGCTCTCTCGATGCAATCCATTAGATATTGCTCGTAAAGAGACGTCCTATCCGCCGGGCCCGTGCGCACGTGCTCGCGAGATTGCGGGATTATTATATTGATTCCTTTTTCTGTCTCTCTCAGTGCGCCGCGGCGCTCACCTTCCTTTTTTGTCTCTTTCGCCGCGCGAAATGCCATAAAAATCTCCGATCCGACCAAGGCGCTTTTCACTATTATAATCCCTTACGGGGGATGCGGCGCTAGATTTTTTCCTTTTATGAATACCGGCCGCGCCGGATTTAACGAAAATATTGCGGCTGAGCGCGATGCACTCGTTAAGCCTCCTCGTAAATAAATATGACGAGCGAGGAAAACATTTAACCGAGTATCGATCGTCGAATTTGCCTCCGAGCGTGCTCCCGCGAGTCTTTTGAAAAATGTCTCTTGGAGCTCCCGCAGTCGATTGAAATAACTCATTAAGCCATGGAAACAACGATCGACAACCGACCACTGCACCTCGTCACAAATGGAATTCTCGTATAATTGACCGACGAAGGCCGCGCTTGGCAAACAAACTTTTGACAGCGCGCGATTGTCCAAACGCATCTCGATTCTGGAGGGCAGAGCGGATCTCACGGGCGAGCAAACAAAATTCCCCGAATTTTCCGGCAATCGAATGGTCCCGAACGCTCGCGCCATTAATGGATTTACATAAAAGCCGGCCGCAATCATCGCGGCTCCCACGCGCTCCCTGCCCGCGTCTTTAGCACACGTTGGTGGGACACGCGCGACTCTCCCGTCTATCTAAACTGTCAATCTGCGAGCGCCGCTTCGGCCGAGGCGATCCGATCGCGACGATCTGCCGAACCCCTGACGCTGGTCGTGCGCTGTAATGCGTTGCCGACGGCGATGGACCGCAACCCTGCGGCGTCATCGCGCGCTATTCCTATATTCCCGCCAACGACGAGCGGAGTGCGCAGAATTCCTGTGGAGGAGGATTGACAATGGTCTATTCGATTTGCGTCTATTTTTTTTTTAATCTATACATACACGTTGCAAATTTACTCTATTTAAAATTTTTTATATTTATTATTCCAAACTACTTTTTAACGGTAGCAATTTGTTATAAAAATATTTCAACTGGTGTTGCTGCGAAAAATATGTTATTTAAATGTTACTTTAAATATGTTGAGGTAAAGCAAAAAATATTAAACTTATAATTTATGATAATTAAATAAATGACTCAAGTTGTAGGTATCTTTTTGTATTTATTATTTTAACTCAATCAGTTAATCAATTTCAAAGTAGTTATGCACTTACCACTATAATTCAGTGTATATTTACCATTTCATATATAGACAAAAGTGCGTAACCCTTTTTTAAATAAGTGAAATTTTCAATTAAAATCTAGAACTTTATTATTTCCTTATTAAAAAGCAACAATTAATAACAAATTTATATTTACAGCAATGAATACGGACTCCTATGGCAAATTATCAATCCAATAAATGCTAAAAATACTTACGCTATCAGCTATCTTAAAACCACCTGATTTGTATGATAATTTACGACGCAAAAAAAGAAGTTTTACTCTTCCAGTAGTATACCGAGCGAATAAAATTCCGTTCGCAAAGACAACGGGCGCAATCACACTCGTCATAATTTCGCTCGGTAATTAATAGCGAGATAAACTTCAAGAAGATTCACGACTCGCGGCGGCCGTGCAATCCCGATTTCTAGCGCGCGAGCCAAAAATATCCGGCTCACGCCGAGTGGCTTTAAAAGCTCTCCTCTCTCTTTTTTTTCCACCCGCGACGATTCGACCGGGCTGCGATAAGGAATTAAAGCAGGCCCGCGGGCTTTATTGCGAATTAAAGGCGGGCGTGCGTGGCCGAGGAAAAAACGGCCGGCCGCCGTAATGGCAGATAGGCGAGGGCAGCGCACATAACAGGGGGAAAGAGACTCGGCCGCGCGCATAAATGCTCCGAATTCGCTTGCAGACCTATTCCCGTCTCCCATTTCTCTGCGTCACTTTCGTATTTTTTGCCACACTATTACAATATTTCACCCGCGGAAGTTTCGTCCGCGATTAACATTAATTTCTACCAAATAGTCGTGTTTCACCAAGGGAAAGAGCTCACTTTTTTACGCACTTTATTGCATAAAACCACATTTTTTTCCAAAAAAAAGTTTGCGTTAAAATGTGGCTGAGAAGTAAAACAAAACAATAAAATGAAAGCGATTCAGCAGAGCTGCATTAGAGAGATTAGTTGATTTATTGAATGTTTTCCTTAATGGAAATTCTGACTGACCGCTAAATAAAACTTTATTACTGCTTGAGAAAAAAAAAACCAGAAAAACATTATCTACTTAAAAATAAAATAGAGATTTATTTATTTTATTTCATTGCTTATAGATACTTTGTTAGTCCTGTAAAGATGAGATGAGACTTACGTTATATAATATTTTCAAGCCCATCCTCTAGATTTTTTTATCATAATTAAAAAATATTTAAATCTGATCTTTCGTAATACACTTGGTACGTTTTTCCGTATTTCATATTTCCAGTTCTTAGTATACATTTTCCTATCTCTTGTTTTTACAGTATTCATCCATAGTGAATTTGAAATAATATACGAGAAGGCTGTTTGCGCGTTTATACTCATCATTAGAAGACAGCAGTCAGCATATGAAAATATCGGTAAAAGACACGACGAATATTAGGTTTCAACGGATTGATAATGTTCAGTTTTCATCTCTTTCTCTTTAATTAATGTTGTTTTTGATCTCAAAAGTTCTTTATTATTCATTTTGTATAAGCTTAAAATTTACTTCAATGAATAGTTCTTAAAACGTAACAATGCACTTCCGAAAAATATTATTATTATAGTCATAAAAATGCCAATAAAATTATAAAGAACATTTACATAGCGCTTAAATCTTTTACATATCTAGCCTACTGAAAAATTAAATGAAAAAAGTATTATACGCATATTGCGAAACTAGTTGAGGAAATACAAATCATTAATTGGAGTATTGGGCACGCGAAAGCATAAATTCGTCGAGTGTTCGTGCATGATTTATCCGAATCAGTCGAATCATTTCGCATCAGTGCAATTCCGCTCGTCGCCTCGAAAACGTTCAGTCGTGACGGCTAAATATTTCACTATCAGCGATAAAGAATATGCAGATAGAAATAGAGCTTTATATAGTGCCCCTAGTTAATCGATTAGTGTGGTTAGATAACCAACAAAATGAAACCTTTTCTTAATTTCAATTTTAAACAAAAATTTGAAAACACCTTAAGTATTTTACGACGTTATAATATTAGTACATTATTAAGGATAACAAGTATCATTTTTTTAATACTAATAAAATCCTCGGGCTTCTCATGCTAAAAATGCTGAGATTATAGAAAAAGAATCACTACTCTATTTACTTTTTATTAATAACACTTACTTAAAAAAAATAAACGAAATAATACGAACATTTTCAAATTTATTTATTTATTTTATTGATCTATAACAAATTTCTTGCGTACACATCAAAACGTTTTAAATGTTAACGCCATATTTAACCAGAAATGTGTATCCTTTAATCAATCAAATCATTTTTTAAAATAGTCTCATATGATCCTCTTCATCGTTTTTCAAAGAGACGATTCTGCAACTACTTCTCTTTAATGAATGTCAACATTTGTTTTACTTAAGATCACAGATAAAAAAAAATAATAAAAAAATATAGATCATTGTAAAATTATTCAGTACAAAACATTAAAACCCTGTGTAATAATGACATGTCATCATCGGTGTTTTCTCTCAGCTCGACTCGCTGGAGCACGCGTGTACTGAAGCATTTTCATGATATATACGATGTGCGGCATCGATGCCACTTTTATTACCAATTCATCGGCCAACAAATAACGAGGTCGTGTTGACGCCCGTCCTCGCCAGATAAAACGTCGACACTCCGGCTATAGCTACCGATTCCCCGTGGACGAGCTCGACTCTTTTTATTCCCTCCCCCGTCGTCGAGGAGCAACCAAAAAAAAAGGGCTACTCGTGTCCTGTGTACATTCGGCGCTGCGAAAAAAATTTCTGCAGCGCTCATCCACGGGCGGCTTGTAAATTATTTATTGGCCAGGGCGATCGACATAGCGAATTCGCATGCAAATGCGATGCACTTGACGCGCCGCGGGCTTTTTGCGCGGAAAAAAGGACACGCTGTGGGAGGAGGGCAGGGACTCACTGAGAGAATCAATCGCCGGCGAGCTACGCGCTATGAAAAATTGAAGAGTGTCAATTGCATCAGGGCGCAAAAAGCGCGCGCCTGAATTTTTCAGTGAGTTGATTAAAAATCCCGACGGCCGTACGACGCGTTTTGACAACTTTTACAGCTGTACACGGAATGATCAGTCGACACTCGGTTTTTGTACAGTCACTTTACGTCAAATCACGATGACCAAATATTTCGAATAAACGTGTGCGGTATGTAACTGCGTACAATTTCCTTTTTTTTTTATCCATTGCTATTTGTATTGTATTTTAGTAGATTTACAATTGCACGAGTGGCATAGAGGATTTTTTCTTTAAAGAAACTTGCTAAGAATCTTTTGAAAACGATTATAAGATCGTCTGAAGCCTTTAAAAAAAAGTAATTCTATCGGTTAGTACGGATTCAACGCTTTTTTTTTAATATTCCACAGTCTGCATTATATGATTTTATATTATGGATTCATGGACTTGTACGCATATTTATATTAATCTTAATATAGTAAAGACAGTATTGCAAAGAATTACGTATCTTTTCATTTCTTTTTATACGCTAATATAAGACTAAAAAATGTTCTTAGAAATAAATATTATTCTAACATCAAATCACATTACAAAAAGACAGAGAAATGGATCTCACTATAGTCGGTTGAAAAGTAACCGTGCCATCGAGACAACACGGACGATATAACTTCGGAATGAGACCCCCGGGTGAAATAATAAACTTTATAATAATCTGCGGAACTTTCAGAGCGCAATGTAACTTCACAAAATGCATCGATCCCTTGAATATTCAAAAGCATAGCCGAAATAAAAGTCAACTCGGATTCAATAAAGGTTCATACCCTGCAGTGACCCTAAAACTGCATCGGTCCCTCCGAGCACTTTAAAAGTGACGCGCGCTGGATTCAATCACTTTTACACCCAGCGTACATGCGGTCAAATTGAGTTGCAGCAGCCAAAACAAGCCTCTCGCTCGCCCTCAAAATGTCATCCCGCAACTCAGCGCCACTCCATTTTACACGCTGTAACGCGATCCGCCCTCCCCACCGTCGGCGAGTGAATTTTGCCGCGGCGACGACCGGCCATATAACGCCGTTAACGGCCGCGCGCGATCGCTTTCAATCCGCGCGGTGCATCATCGCCGCGGAGGGGTATATACACGCGGTCCGCGCGGCGAGAGTCATCCCGGGCTTGGTCATCGTCATTGCGGCGGGGGCGACTCCCTTGCAATATGCTTGATTCATCGCGGCGGGCTTTACGTAAGGACGGCCGATATTGACGGCGTGCAAACGCGGCGCTATGCACTTCGACGCGTCGAAATGAATAGTTTAATTCAGGGCCGTTGCAGCGCGGATTATTCGAGGCGCGCTTATATACGTATCACCCGCTACCTACCATTGACGCCGGCCCCCCGAGTTTATGGTTATTGCGCGGCTGCAGCTCCGGGATTTACGGACTGCTATTGCACCTTTTTTTTTTATCCCGGTGCGTTGTAAATAATTTTATGCGGATGATGCATGGCTTTTCGCTGTTCCTCGCTTTTTTTTTCGGAGTATCGGGGGTCGTAAAACGATGCATGATGTGTCACAATTATTATTACCTTTGAATGTACGGTTAAAATATGTATTGGCGTTATAGCATATATTTTCATTAACAATTTAATAAACCTGCAGAATGCACTTACTTCGCTGTAAGAATTTACTCGTAATATGCTTTTGAATTCTTAACATTGAATCGAATCTCAATACATGCGCCATTAATGTGTTGTTATGTATTTCACAAAAACTACCGGAGTTAAAAATTTTAAGACGACAAATAAATTTTACTTATAGAGGGATGTATATACGGTATAACGATGAAGTATCGACGCTAATCCTAGTGTCTAAGGGACGTCACATAAATTTCTTTTTTTAGAATTTACACCGAGCCCTCATTTTAACGATCCAACACCTAGATTGAGCACGGCTCACGCGCTTTATGGCGTTGCACAATGCCGCCACATTTGCAATCAAAGCAAGAACCGAATGACGAGTAAGCGAATGCAATTTCACAGGGCATGAAACACTGACTTCATTATTCGGTCGTTAATTCAACCCTGGGGTATGCTACGCGCGAAACTTTTGGGATTCCTTTATATCAAAATCAAAGGGTCGTTACTCCGGACGTTAAACGTCAACTCCCGTAACATCGCATGTTGTGAATTATTCGACTAAACAATTTAAATTTTTTAAAACGTTGTAAATTATTTTGCCGATAAAATGGCAAACGCTGAGATTCAACAATGATTAAATAATAAAGAACAGCTATGCAACTCTTTCATGCCTTTTATGACAGCCCAAATCACGGTTTGCACGATGTATATAATGCGAGAGTCGATTCTTTATAGCAATTAACTTTCTTGCAATAATTGCATCAAAATGATTCTTGAATATGAATATGAATATGATATGACATTTATTGTATAGTGTTTTGCAATCTTAATTAAATTTCTAATAAAAGCCATTTCTACACTGCACAAACATTTTGCAGATCCAACTAAAAATTATGTTGAATCTTCCTTACAAAATTATTTTATTGATTGAACTAAATATTTAGTTGAATTGAAAAAAATGTTTAATTAAAAAATATCGATTTAATTATATATTTTCTTAAATTAACGAAAACTTTGGTTGATTAAACTAAAGTTTAGTTAAATAAACTAAATGATGGTTTTGTAAGGATAATTGCAGTTGGATCTACGAAATTTTTTTCTAGCGTACTTTCAAATAATAACTTGTTAACATAAACAGTCCTGCACTCTCCTCCATATAAAAAGTAACAAATTAAAAAAAAAAAAACTCAAAAAAGTGAAAAAACGAAAAAAAGAAATCAAAGTAGCATTTGTCGAAGTTCAGTAGTTGAGCGAACAGTGACGCATTCATAAAGCAGCGTGCCAGTATCGAATCGCCCCAAGTCCCCTCTCACGCTCCGTTGCACTCTCCCCCTGCAGTTTTGCAAACGAGCACATAGCTCTCCCTGCACTCGAGCGGCGACTGCACTCGGGGTTTCGCGCGCCCATGCGCTTCGACCGGCAGGCCCCGCGGGTCCGCCTTTTCTGGGTCAGCTTCAAGAAGGACATGCGCAACAGCTGAATTTCGCCGGCGCACCCCGGCCGAAATTAGGAGGCGTGAAGAATCAAGGGAGCGGTCGCCGATGGCATTGCGCGCCAGGAATAACTTGGCCCCTGCGGATTGTTAAGATTGCACGCGAGTGCGATTATGCTGGCAGGTTGATTCGATGAACCGTTTATTATTGACCGTTGAATTTTAGTTAAATAGAACTGATTCTCGATTTATTTATATATATAGTAAACATTTTTGTTAATAATGTATGCTTTTATTTGTTGTCGAATGTATTTATTGAACTTCTATAACTTCGAAATTTAGTTCATTATTAAAATGTTCTTCATTTACAGTAGTATTCTATAAATTTTAACATTTATTAAGTCACTAGAATTTTAAAAATGTGTATCTATTTTAAGTGACGTTGCAATGTCATCCCGACGCAAGACGCGTATGAATAATTATTTGTCTCCATGTCATTTCACTTCCCCTTAACTGTTCTATCTCTCGTGCTTTCTCCAAGCCAGCCCATTCTATTTAAAGGATCTCCGACTCGCCATCCTCGCTTTTCAGCCGACGCAAGCGAATTTCACCGAAGCCGTTGGTTTAATAAACGGCAGATACCGCGAGTAACGCGGAGGCAACGCCTGCGCGCAAAAAGAGAAAAGTCAGTAACCGCGCGAAAAGGGAGAAAACCATAGAGAAAGAGAGAGAGAGAAAGAGAGAGGAAAAGTGAAGCTCGCGAATGCATAATCGCACAGAGTAATCCCCCGAGATTTTCCTTGGAAAGCACACACACACACACTCGACTCGGTGCCGTGATAAAGAAGACCCCGGTGCCGGGTGTCAACGCGACGATCCGCTCGCACCGAGAGGACTTTTCAGATATTCGCTCTTCGCGTCGACGCGATCATTTCCCGAGATTCGCGCTCGGCGAGGGCAAGACAAAGTGTTGGGCCGGGGGAGGAGAGGCACAGCGACATATATATATATACATACTCGCGGAGAGTAACGGCCGGAGCTCCGCACGCACTCGCGGAGAGCCTCGCGCGCACGCATCGCGGCTCTTTTTCTCGGTAGTCACCCCACGTGAAATTCTCCCCGGGATTGCCCTCCCCCCCCCCCCACCCCCCACCACCTCGCGGTGCATTCCGGTCGCCCCTCGCGCGCTGCTGCAGCCTCCTCGAGGCGCACACACGCGCGGTCTCGCCCATAAGGACTCCCATATGTGTCTCACCAGGTCAGGTCAACGTCCTGTCCCCAGCGCCGCGCCAAAGAGGAGCGCCAGCGCGCACAATCCTCCAGATATTGCACTTTGCCTGAATGCACTTCTGCAGCGCGCGCGCGCGAGCCTCCCTCTCTTTTTTACGGGGTGATTGAGCCTTTGCTTCTTTTCTTCTCGCTGTATGGGCGCTCCCTCGCTCGCTCCCGCTTCCGTCGCCCGCTCCTTCGGCCTCGCGCGCTCAATGGCCCATAATAGATTTTAACGTGGCGATTGATAATTAGGGCTGGCGCGACTCGACGTTTTTCACTGCGACATCGATATTCCACTCGTGAGGGAGTGAAAGAGACAGAGAGAGAGAGAGAGAGAGAGAGAGAGAGAGAGAGAGTGATATGAAGGGTGGAGAGCGCTTTCTCCTTCTTTTTTTTTATTTATTTTTGTTTAGAGGGAAAAACTGCGAGGGAGCGTTATATATGGTGCTGAATGTACACAAAGCCTTTATATAGTTGCATTGTAGCGCAAAGCTGCTTGTTGTGAATTGGCTCGCAAGTTCAATGAACTTTGCCCCAACTTTAACGTTGGTTTAAAATACGTATGGTTAGAATTTTTTCTACCCATTTGTTTTACAATTTATTTCTTTTTCTATATAGACTACACTAGGGGCTTTTTGCCGTTATTATTTATAATGAACAATTTACAAAAAATACTAAAACTTAACCTTTTTAAGAAAAATTTTATTTTCTTTACTTATTGCAAAAAAAAAAAAAAAAATACACGAACGTGTTGAGGGAAACTGCGCGAGGGTTCAAATCGCTTGCAGTAACGCACGCTCAAGTAGTTCGGTTCTATAGATTATTCAATGCGAGATGCCTAGCGCTTATACGCTGTTCAGAGAAGTGCAGTGAAGGAGAGGGCGAACAGTCCATGAAGAGAATGACTTTTAAGTATACGAGAAATAAAAGTGCGAGTTGATAGAAAACTTTTTACGTTTAAATGTCATACTTTTACAATGCAATTTAATTATAACGGTTTTTTTTTCAATTCATTACTAGCGAATATGACTTTTGTCGTTTTAATATTCGAAATATTTGAAGTATTTATTGAACCAGATAATTTACAGCATAAATTCTATAGCAGGTAAACGTGATACCTGTGCATAGGCTGGTACATAGAAAAGTCTTAAAATTTACAACTATAAAGTAAGAACTAAACTATATAATAATCATAAAAATTTGTAAGGTGAACAATGTAATTATTCTTTTTAAAGAGTAGTATATTTAACCTCACATTTTTTCGATAACAAGTTGTCATTAAGTTTCACTCTTATTTTCATGATTAGAATTTAGAATTTAATTTTACAAGTATTATTAAGTAACAAGTAATAGAACCATGATGAATTAAAAAACGTCCCCGAAGAAAATTTAAAGCGTAAAAACTTCGCTTCATTCCCGTATCCTGCGAGATTTGCGAGCGGTGGAAAAAGGAATATCGATTCAAGCTGATGAGAGAATTTCTCTCTCTCTCTCTCTCTTTTCACTCTCATCTCTTTCAGTGCCTAATGCGGATAAGCGTCGCGCGCCAGCACCACCAAGTCGA
Organism: Sycophila texana; assembly: GCA_035582955.1. Classification (NCBI taxonomy): domain Eukaryota; kingdom Metazoa; phylum Arthropoda; class Insecta; order Hymenoptera; family Eurytomidae; genus Sycophila; species Sycophila texana. The sequence goes on from JAWWEN010000048.1 coordinate 4,514,665, forward strand.
CTCTTTTTTTCCCGGCTCGGCTCTCGGGCGCTATACAAAATACACACGCACACAGAGTCGCGCGCACAAAAAAGCAGTACTGGTTTTCGCCAGGAAAAACGCATTCTTATACATCAAAGAGCTTCCTCTTTGCACACAGGAATTTTTAGCGCGTTTTGCCACTGATACCCTCCCTCCACCCTCTCCTCCCTTTTCTCTCCTTTCGCATCCACTCATGCGTCCTCTTCTCGTTTCTTCTCTGCTCCCGGTTCAGATATCATTTTCACAGGCAGAAAGCATTCTTTTCGTACCCCGTCGTTTGACTGCGCACCTGAGACCTCCCGTACGCGCGTAAGCGCGTCGTTGCATCCTTCATTCGCGCGTTACTCTTTTTTTTTTTTTTGCCCTGGCTCCCTATCGCTCCCCTCCTCCTCCACCCCTCCACTTTGCCAGAGGATTTTCTCTCGCTGGTATCGTTTCGCTACCTAACTTTGCCGGTTTTATTTCAGAAGGCTCGTGGAAAAAGGCCACGGGTTCTCATTCAGCCGCGTTCGCCGAGCTCCGTCCGGATTATGCCTTAATGAGACTAACGAGCATGTATTAGCCGAGCCGCGCAAAGAGGGACGGCATTGAGAGGTTAAATAAAATAACGAAAGTGGAATTAATATTTTAATTAATTCACTCGCCTGTACGGATGTATATACGACTTGCGGCGAAGCAACATGTACCCGGTGAAAGAAAACGGAACTGCACCTTAAAAAATTCTGATATATAAAATTTGTATACGTTCGATGAAAAGAGCTCACACGCATAACGGCAAAAAACTAAATAAAAAAAGTTGGACAGATTTCATCTTGGTTGCATTTCACCGCGGTATAGGAATATATCGTGCTCTTAATCAAACGCTTCATTGCCCTGTAAGAAAGTTGACTCGGCGAACGCTCGGTAATAAATTACAAGATCCTCTACCAATTTCTTTTTCGTTTTCGTAAAGTGCTTCAGCTCGACTTCGCCTTTCCGTGCCGCGGCGAAATCCCCGAGCCCTTCATCCGTGACACTGCTCGTTCGCAAATCACCATCATTTCCCGAATGAAAGTCACAGTACGCGCATAAACTCCGAAAAAATATTGTCGTATTTTTTTTCTTTCTCGTTTATGCTTAGCTCGGGCTGTTCGATTATTGTACTGAAATTGAACTGATAAACAAGAAAAAATAGACAAATATAATTGACGTACTTTAGATGTTATTTAAAAAATACATCAGTACAAGTTACCTTTACAGTATAGTTAAAAAAAATCATGTTACTTCTATAGGTGTATATTTATAAAACTACACGAAGAAAAATTTTCCATTAAAAATTACTATAGTTTTCCCTAAAGCGAGGACAAACTGGAACTATAAAAAAAA
>JAWWEN010000048.1:4516150-4532016 GCA_035582955.1 Sycophila texana
GTGTGCTTTCAAATTTTTTTTTTTATTTTTAATACCCCAGTTGTTTGTCTATTTCCGTAGAATCCCACATATATATACAAATGTCTAGTAAAAATTACTATACTGTATGGGAATGTAGTTCCATTACGATTGCCATTATGAACAAAATTACGATACTGTATAATAAAATTTGTCATAAGTGCAATAAAAATTACAATACTGTCTAAGCAAATTTATTATATTTTTAGCAACTTCTGTAGTATAATCCGTTATAATCACATACATATTTGACCGTGGAATCATGACAGCTCTTTCAATAGTATAGTGGATTATGTACTGAGAAAAAAAGTATTCTAAACATTACTATCTTCTGGAAACGTGACCGCAAAAATTACTGTATACCCTAACGTAAAATTTGCCGTAAATGTAGTAAGTTTTAACTCTCTAACTCTAATTTCGCACAGAATATTCTTTACAGACATAAAATTTTTAACATCATTACCGAGGACTGTACGTTAAATATTTATCGAAATTTTAAACAACAAAGAAAATGTCAATGTTAACAATGGGTTTAATATCCCCTTAACGGAACGTCGCAATACCAGCCCATGCATCATCGAGCCTCGCCAGAGCGTGGTGCTGGCCAATAAATCGTCGCACACATCGCGGTTAATTATTTGCTTCGCTCTTTCGCTCGGAGAAGTTCACGAACTGCTTTGCATCGGGCAGCCTTCGCGAACGCAGGTGCGCAAGGCTTATGCGCGGTGTCTCTGATTAATTTGAAATGCGTCTGCCCCTTGAAATTCAATGATAATAGTCAGTTCTCTCGCTCGCTCTCGAGTACTGAACGTCTTAACGTCTCGGGAACCCGAAGCTACCGTGGGTTAGATTCGACGTGAGAGAAGTAAGTATTGATTTTCGAATATGTTTAGGCCTCGTCATTAATATTAGCACTCATGAATGTAGAGAGGATGCAAATTGCAAGATGATTGAACGCAATTTAGTTGTCGTGGAAAAAATTTATTACCTGCAGTCAGAACGAGTAAAAACAGTGAACAGTATTTGAGTAGAAAAGTTGGTATGCTTAAAAAATATGTAAAATGTTTGTTTATTGTAAATTACAGTATTACAAAAAGTGTATAATATATCTGTATATAAAATAACATCAAAAGTAAAAGACTGTATAAAAATTTCACAAGTTAAAGGAAAAAAAAATGCTTTTTATTCGTAATAATTATAATTTAGAATAGCATTTTATCGTTATTATTATTACTGTCAGTTATAGTACATAAGTACTATTCTTATTAATGAAGTTTTATTTTATTTTATAGGATGAAATTTTCATTGCATTTGTTTGGATAAACTGTATAAGAAACATAATCACATTAACTACACTGAGAGAAAAATTTGCTAATTTTAAATAAATATTTACTTCAATAGTACTTGTTAAATATTTTTTTGAATCAAGTAATTATTTTTTTGAAACTATTAAATTTATTTAGAAACAAATAAATTCATTTAGTATTAAAGAAATATTTAGTTGATTCAAAGAAATATTTAACAAGTACTATTGAAGTAAATATTTACTTAAAATTACTAAATTTTTTTTCAGTGTATGTGTCAACCCTCCGGGTCATGGGTTTGGATGAAACTTTGGAAATAGTTTTCTAGATCCAAATAATGAAACGAATCACCTTCAGTTTCATCTCACAGGCCTTTGTTTCGCAGATACAGCATGATCTATTAACATCTCGTAGGAAAAAAATCTGCATAAAATTCTGCAGAAAAGTCTGCAGGAATTACTACCGGAATTTCTGCAGAAATTTATGCAAGTTTTCGCCTTCAGCATTGTCTGCAATAAAAATTTTTTATTCTGTCACTCAAAGTGAAATGTATATTGAAATGTATATTGATTTTTGTGAATAAATCATATTTTATATACAACTTTACTACAGATAAACAATATTTTTTGATAATTCAATATAATTCGATTTCAATGCAACGTACAATAATACGACGCCTTACATACCCAATAATACTAATATTTCATCAAATAGTTCCGAGAGCAGGAAGAAAAAGTAGCAAATCGCGAAAGGCGAAAAAAGGTAAGAGATCGCAGATCTCGCGAAAGAAAAATAGTATGAAAGAAGAAAGGAGCAAAAAATGGGGGCTCTATAAGACGCTCGCGCGTCGATTCCGGGGAGACGGAGACGGAGATGATAGCGCGCGGCGCCGCGCTAGTCGAGCACTTCAATTATATATCTCGGGCTGCAGCGTTGCGAGTGAGACGGAGCAAGAAAAGAGCGGATCCTTCGCTTTAAAAGGCACACATCGGAGGGAGGGAGCGACGACTACAGAGGGGCACTTCCTCATAAAACGACCGCGAAGATTTATCTTTCGGTCCAGCGGCGAGGAGGCCAGGGAGGGGGTGAAGCTTGCACGACCTCTTCGGGAGTGGCTCCACGAGAGGGGAAGAATAACAGCTGCGCGCATGTCGTCCGCGCGTCCAATTACTTTTCCCCGTGTGGAAATATGTACTTTGCGCGACCGCTCGGGCTCCGTGTGTTCGGCGACGTGCGCGGGAGGAGGATGCCCGGAGAAGGCATAAAGGGAATTTTTCCTGCTGCAGCAGTCATTTTTATTTTGATCCTCTTTTTTCTCCTTTTTTCGTCAGGGGGTTTTGCGAGCCGTTCTTGGGTTGCGCAAATTTTCCTGGTCAATAATTAAAATGTGTATTTAAATATTTTTTCTATTCCTTGAAGCCCGAGAACATTTTTCAAAACTAGTCTTTGCGTACTTTATTAGTAACGCATTTTCTTTAATTCGGAATAATTAAAAACTTAATATTTCTTTAATTAATCCGCTAATACTGAAAGTAAATAAATATAAACACGCACAGAAATAAAAAGAATAATTTTTCTTTTTTTCATTTCTTGCAATCAATAGAGTAATCTGAAGAAAAAAAAAACATAAATCCACTTTTTGATGTAAAATGCGACTTATTTTACTCAAAATTCGCTTAAAAATAAAGTAAAATAAAAAATTGCTATTCAACACTTTTATTAAAAACCCTTAAATCTTTGACAAACTTAACAAATTCAATACAGCGTATAGTCTGAAATTTTATTTTTATTCAAATTAACAACATTGCATGAGAATTAAGTCAAAATGTTTTATTAAATTTTCTCCACCCATAACCCACGAAGATTAAAACAAATTAGAGAAACTACACACACGCGACTATGAATGTTCACAGCAATATTATGCAATACTGCATAATTAGCGTCTTGTGTATTCGTCCCCAAAATATGAAAAAATAAAATCTCAATGAAAATGATCGAAAGGTCAAGAGAAAATAACTTTTAAAAATAATGCAAGCAGGTTTGTTTCTGAGCTTGCGAGTCGCGGCGTCCGCGTAGTATTTCACGCGTGACTCGCAGAGCCGGTGGTGCTGCAACAACCCAACCCCACAGAGCAGGCCCCCGCGAGAGATAACACTGATTTCATTAGCGCAAATGAACTCGCATCACGGCATTCGCCGGACGCGCCTGTCTGATTAAAGCTCATAAAAGTTTCGGTTCTCCGTTTTACGAGCGCAGCTTCGTTATGCGCTTTCTCTACCCTCCCGCCAGCTTTTTTTTATACACCCGTTTCACTTTCGGCAGAATTCGCGTTTTGCTCGCCAGCACGTTCATTTAAAGACGAGCGACGGGATTGGCATTGCGAAGCTTAAATTTAATTAAGGCCTTGCTCGTCGGGCTTGATTGTTACCGTTACGCCAAAAAGTTCTTTAAATTTTAATGTCGATCGTAGATTAAGTAGACTTTGTTAATTCTCTCCGCATTTTTGTTAATATATTAAATGCGCGAGTAAAATTTGAAACAAAGCACAGTTTATATTAAAACAAATCTCGTTCTTGCTGAAAGTAATTTACAAAATTCATGGTTATTACAGTACCCTATCAATATCAGTAGAACACATAATCAGACAAAGGGAAGCTTTTTCCCTCGTCGCCTGAAAGGAAGCTTTTTTTATGGCCCGAGTATTGTCGCCTCATTTTCCAGCGCGCCAAGAATTACATGTTTTTGCGCTACTCACACAGAAGGAGTATAGTTGCCTTTTCGGTGCAGGCGACTTTGGCGACTGCATGGGTAGGTACGTTCGATTTCGGCTCCGCCAGTGAGCAATCGAGAGGCAGTGGAGTGTGCGTTGAAAAGCGCCGACGACCCCAGTAATAATTGGAGCGAATGAGCATAAATATGAAAAGAAATGTCTCGGAATTGCTGGCTTCGAGAAAGAGGAGGAAGAAATCAACCACCCCGATCAAGATTGCCAAAGTCGTATACCGTCACCACATGAAAGTCCAATGCGGGAGTAAGAGGCATCGATGACGTAAAAATGAATCGTATGAAAGAAAAAAAAAACATATCGTACATCGCTGACGTTTAATAGGAGGTTTTACGATCCTATGCTTTGATCTGGTAAATAGTAATTACTGTATAAATATTTTTGAGTCAGCGTATATATTTTTTAATTATAGCGTTATTTTGTTAAATAAATATATAATTTATTTTATATCGTTAAGTCAATGCTTTTGCTTTATTATTTGATTGCTTTATTGCCGTTGCGAAAGGTAGCCATCTATACTGTAAAACTGCAGTAGCATGACTAAGTCACTTGAGTTTTACACATGTACATTGATTTATTTAAAAAGAGTTTATTTGCAAATAATTTTTAATTTAATAAAGGCTTCGGGAAATTATAAATTTAATACAACATACAGGCACCTTTATTATAAAAAAATCGTCATTGGATAATATTTTGTTTGTAACTCATGGAAAAGCACATGAAAATGGTAAGAATAAAGAGCAAAACCATTTCAAACTTTTTAAGCTGATTGTGTCATTGTTTACGATGTGGACTAACGCCTCGAAAACATCCGACTCGGCCGTAAATTTTCCGGACATTAATGCTCGACACGGCTAGGTACGTGAAATAAGGGAAAAAAGGAGAAGGTCGCGACGAGATTTGGGAGGCGGCTGGGCGGATAAGGTGGAAAGTGTCGCGCGACTCGGCGAGAAACACTTTGAATAATATTGCGATTCAAAGTCGCCGGGAAGATTTTATTTCTCGCGGCTGCTGCTCTCAAACTGTCGGCTCGTCGCCAGGCAGTCCGTTGACTCGCGTCACTGCGCCACGCGCCGCGCACTACTCCCAGCTGATGATAATACTTGCACCGCTGCGGAGGTGCTTCCTCTTATTCTCTAAAATTCAGGAAGCGACTGAGTCACTGCTCTTGAAGCTATATGGAACCTCAATTCTAAATGCTTTTCTTTTCAAGAAATTTTTTTTCGGAATGCTGATCGATGGAAAGGAAAAGAGTTGATTCTACAGTTATAACTGTAAAAAAGACAAGTTAATTTTACTTTCATAAGAATCTGAGAAAAACATGCTTGCAGCTTCAAAGAAAAGTATTAAGGTTTGATACGATAATGGAGCTTTTTTTATCGATCATAAAAAAGTGATTCTACTTTTTTATGCATTTTAACTTTAAATAAAATATTTTTTGCTAATCCTATTTTTTTTTTGCAAAAAATGTTAATTTCATTGACTTTACAATATTATTTTTACTATTTGGTTATAATTGCAGCAGATTTTGCAGTTTTTTTCCGTGTACTGAACTGGAAGGTTAATTGGCAGAAATGGAAATCACTGAATGTAGACTCGAGTAAGAAAAAAATTAAATAATTTCGTTAGACTAAATGAAATATTGTAACTTATTCGGAAACTTATTTTCAGTTAACCGTAAAGTTGTATGAATATTCAAGTTCTCACAAGGTTAGACAGTACAATTATTAGTTGATTTGCAAGTCCATTCTTGATTCATTTTCTTTGACACAACGAAAGTTAAATAACGTCAGTTCAAAAGCGCATAAGTGTCGCAGGTCAATGTATTACGTTTCTCATGTATGCATAAATACGGAGCAAGTTCAATTCTCAAATAGAAGCATAACATAGAAATGCTTTTCATAGATGCAGCTCTAGTAATATATATATAAAGGATTACTTATTAAATCAAGCTATTGTACTGGTAAATTGTAGCATATAATAATAATTTGGATAAAATAACGTTAAATTTAGTTTAGGATAAAATAACGTTAATTTAGTTTTACTATGGAAAGAAATAAATCACATTTTAGTATTTAAAACAATCGTGGGAGATCTCAATTGTATAAAGTGTTGTTTGAATGAACACTCATTCGTATTTAATTTCTTAAATCGAACATTTTTAAAAGCCATTTATAATTATAATAACAGTAATTGTATTTCCCCTGCGTGCAATAATAATAATAAATAACTTTAAAAAGGCGTGCGTAATTAAATCGTTAAAAAATCATAAACTGCCACTGTAGGGTAATAAGTGAGATGTTCATCGAACAATAATTCTCGTCGGTGCCTCATCCCAGGTAATTTATTCGCAATCCTAATTAAAGCGGTCGCTCGTTGGCGTGATACGCAATTTCCGAGAGTGCACCACAGATCGCGTGCACGCCTGCTCCTTTTTTGTCCTTCGCGCCTCGCGCACGCGGATTTGACGTAGATCGGTACCCGGCACGCATCGCGCACCGCCACCGGCAGCCAGGAATGCTTTGCTGCACTGTCCAGCTTTATTAGCAAATAGTTCAGTCAGAAATGCGCTTTATTTCAAACATACACACTTTGAAAATTCTTATTTTAATGTTTAACTTAAGTTGAAATTCAAATAAGTAATTTGTTTTATAATGCTCTCGGTAAAAAGCGACAGCAGGATGTCTAAGTTTTCATTTCCGGTTAAATGGCGCTAAAACTTGAAACGTTTTGGTGTGCATGCAAGAAGTTTGTTTAATTTCTTTAATATAGATTAACAAAAAAATTATTAAATTCTTAAATTTACTAATTTTTTTGTAATTTATATTTTTAGCACGTTTATAACAAGTAAATAATCATTTTAAGCGCTCGAAATGCATGGAATTTGCTACATACTAGGTCAATTCAAGTTCAATAGTGTACCAGACATTTAGAGCTTTTGGTCGCTAAATTTGGAACTAACTTTGAAGCAAAAACTGCATCTGACTAGCTAGCATTGCTCAGTGCACTTGCAAATCTGTATATTAAATCCTCCAAAGTTGAACAAGTGAAATATCACTTAAATAAATATAAAGTCATTTATTCCACATTAAAAGTCTACCATTTGATACAACAAATAGAAGACATTAGAAATATTCATTAATTTAAATGAAATTCCACTCATTCAACTTTACACGAGCATCCAGAGAGCGTAATATTAATGAAGTGCGTGGTGGGCGTTAAATCATTAAGAAAATAATGATTCGCGAGCGCAACCGCGTGCTCGCAAATGGTATTGCAACGCCGCGACAGGGTGTGTCCAATTTCGCAGAGACCCGAAGTGCGAGCTCGGTAATTAACTTCGGGCCTAAAGGACGAAAGTCATTCGCGTCATCGACGTCGCTGAACGCGCTACCGGGTGCAACTCGCAGTCCGGACAAATCCTCCCGGTCGGTCATTATGTATGCACGTTGAGCTGATCCTTATCGACCGTTCCGTGCGTACAGCTTATATCTGCTTCGGCTTTTCCCGCGAGTTCCGTGTACAAACTTATTTGCTCGCGTTATCACTGTTAATATACCGAGTACCGCATATCCCCCTCTCCTTTTTTTCTCTTTCTCTCTCGAGTAATTACATTATCTCGAATTACCTTCCCAACTGGCTGCAGAGAATTTATACAAGTTCTGCAATGTGAACGTTGAATTTCATTTAATTTAAAATAAACAACAAATTAATTGTGTTACTGCGTAGTTGATGCTTTAAAATAACGAAATTATATTTCTTAACGTGATTTTTATGGTAAAACAATTTTTGAAGAATTGTAACGATCACCAATAATAACAACTACTTTTAAAAAGGATAAAATTCTGAAACGGAAAACCAAACCCAATATTTAGGTAAATAATTCACACAAATTTTATGCAAATTATAAGCCATTGCACATAAAAATAATACTGTGTAAAATTTGTGTTTTCTATATACTTCCTGCGTACTGATATTTGCAAGAATTTTACAGTTATATTACACAAATTTTGTGTAAAATCCAATAAAATCACTGCACACAAATTTTACACAAATTTTATACAATTAATTCATCGCCAGTTTAAGAAATAACACTTTTTTTCTCTTATTTCTTAAACTGATTTTTAGCAATGTACGACTATACAAGAAAAAGAAAATCGAACGAACCTGACAGAAAGGATGGCAATCAAGTGTGGCCCGTTGAATTACACCCCAGGAGGGTAAAACACGACGCTTTAATGCAAGCGAGAGTTAGGCTAGCCACACCGCCGAGAGAACGACACTAATTTACATAGAGAAGAACATTAGTTAATTACGGTGGACGTATAACCAATGATTGGTGATTTCGAGTGGAGGCCACAATTCACCGCGTCGCGGTTAAACCCAAAGTTACTGTACGGATCATCGTTAAAAGTCCAAATGCATCAGAGACCTGAACTATAGCTATTCCTTTTTTATATCAAAACTTACAGATACAGTTAAATTTCAAGATGAATAACTTATACTTTCGGATAGATTAAGATGAGTTATAGCTTATACTTATATCGCGAGAAATTGAATTTATTTTTTTTTGTCTTTTTAGTCTGAACGAATCGCGTGATTTTCTATACATTTCTATACAGACATATATAAATATGTACATTTTTGCACGATTTTTACCCAAAACGACATACAAAAACAGATACCTTCGATGGAATCTGCCTATATTTGAAAATTGTAGGTGAATTCTGCTAAGAAACCCGGCAAGGTTTTTACCATAGGGATAGCAGAATAATTATACATAAAAACATAAAAAGTCTGTAATATAATAAACAATGCGTCATGAATATAATGCAACATAAAAAAAATCTGTCATTTTCGAGTTATTTTATGCTCTCGCTGTAGTCATAAACTGATTTTTTCATCAACACTATTTTTTACACACCCAAAGTAAATCTATAACTCGACATTCGCCAATACACAATCTCGCGCTCACGTATACGGATGAAAAGGGGATTTACGGGCCGGAAAATATAGGGAAGCGGTGACACGTGACAGATAACGCAAAACTGCATGATGAAGTGCATGATGAAAACGGTCGCGCACGCGGGGAGAATGGCGAATGTGCAGCGCGGCGGCGGCTCCATTCCCCCAAAAAAATAAAGGAGAAACTGTTTGATCGGCATCGACACCTCTTTCCACCGTGCTCTTTTGTGCCGATCGAGCGACCTATAAACAATGCGAAATTACATTTTACCGAAAATTCAGGCTTTCCGGCGATCCGTTCAATGAAGGGAATTACGGACCTGACAATATTAAATTGTTTTTCAGCGTCCGTTTCATTGTTCTTTTTTCTTTGTAAGCCCCTCCACTTCCACGTTTCTTTGTACGAAAGAGAATTAAATTAAAAAAAAAAAAATCTTGCTGCATAAGCAGAATTTTGGTTTAAGCTGTGCTTTTGCAGTAACAATGAGAATAGAGCAATAAAAAAAAAAAAAAAAAATTATTTAAGTTTGTTAACACAATTGTGTGGTAGACGCAAAAAATACTCATTGTATAAAATGTAATTGTTCATTTTCAAATGATTAAACTTTTTAATTGAAGATACGGTTATCATGAATTTAATAATTCGGTTTCCAAATTTATTTACTATTTCCAAAAAAGAATTGTTAAGCAAATCATCCTATCCGATTAAGTTTTTCCGCGTAATTTTCTTAATAGCTTAATAGCTTCATATTATATTTATTTTTAGGAAATTTCTTTCAGCGTACATCTCTTAATGTGAAGAACTTTACAATCACAAGCACACCGAAGCAAATGACCCCGCTGCCCATATCGCAACTCAGTGTAACCTCTCGAGTAATCGGGCAAAAACGGCAAAGCCGTGGCGACGTCCGCGAGAGCTCGTCGAAATTAGGAAGTTCATGATTTACGCGCAATTTTAGCGCAGGTCCAAGAAAATTTAACGGCGCGCCGGACATCTATCAATTTAATTGGGCAATGTTAATTCCGGCGACGATGGCCTATAAAGCCGGCGGGGGCGGTTCTACCACCGAGGGAAGGAGTCGCTGCTAACGAGACGCACACATACATATATATATACAGGCGCGCGCGGACTGCACGGCAGTTACGCGGGCATCGCGCGCGCGAAAGAGGCCGCGCGATAGATAGGCGAACTGCCCCGGTCGATTGCATATATATTGCAGCGGGCAAAGCCCCGGCCGGCGGCCACTGTTAATCAGTTTAGAGTTTATGTCCCCTCATAAAGCCCGGGACGGGTGCTCCGGCGCGGCCCCCGCCATTAATGAAAGCCCCACGCGACCCGCTGATAACTCGAAAAGTCGCGGGGGCGAGATACGCTCGGGGACGCGGGCACGCGAGACTCATTCCGCGTTACCGCGACGGCTGCTTCGCGAGATTTACGCAGGCGATGAGCTTCTTCGCTGCGCCCAAGCGGCCACCCCGAGTATCTCTCTGTACACTCGCCGACACGCCTAATTCTCCGCCCGCTGGATTTTCATTCGCTCCCGCGAGCCTGAGCATTGAGGGGGTCGAGGTATTTTTCACCGAGGAGATGAAGAGATATTTTTTGTATTAGGTAGTCCGAACTGATTGCCGGGGTTTTTATTTTCATAAACTAGGCGCAGGCTAATTGAGGAAATTCCATGTCGTGCCTGATGTAGGACTTGATAAATAAAAATTTGTTACGATGATCTAAAAAATTGAAGTCAGAGCTTGAATGCGTATTAGGCTCATTATACAGTATGGAAAAATTACAATAATTTTTTGTACAATTTACTCTTATCTAGTTTCTTTTTTCAAAATTTACTGTAACTTTAACAAAATTTGTTCGAGTTCTCATCAATTTTAGAGGAAACTATTGCAATGTTTCTAATAATGTTAGATTGAGAGAACATTACAATTGACTTCTGCAACTTTTAGTAGATATTCTCTCTTGGTGCAAATTTAAAAACAAAAAGAACTGGAACGAGCAGCAACAAACCAAATTACCTACAAGTAGCGGTAAAAATCAATTTATAATTTATTTTTCCAATACTGACGGTACAATAATGAAAGAATGACCAAGCCACAATTGTTGCGAATAATGAAATATTCACAGACTCGCAATTCAATGGTTACAATTCGCTTAATGAAAATCTAATGGAATGTCATCGTGTTATTACAGCCCAATTTTCGCTAAACGCGAGCTGCGCATTAGTATAAGGCAGTAACGAGCTTTTACATCGGAGCAGGCTCAATTTTCTCCAAAATAGATAAGCAAGCTATGCTGGAAAATTGAATAATTTATCAACTTATTGCACAACGCGCGGTTAATTGATGCATTATAAATTCTGTTATCAGCTCAGTTCGATAATTAATAATCGGCAAAGCGCTTAGTTAATTCGTCATTTTGTCTCTTGCGCTTTGTAAAGCCGTTAGTGCGCGAAATTCGTCGCTCGCTCATTAAGTGCGTCATTTCGCTAGAGATATAATATTATGATTCGATTAAACTGCTAGTGATAAAATTGTTGGCAATATTTAGAAATACGCGATCGAGCGGCAAATTAAACCTCACCGCCCACTTTGAAATCATTCGACCCTCCTGTCATTAACGTATCATCAATTGCAGTACAACAGTAGCACAAGTATCCGAAGCCATTTCTCGCAGTATAGATACGGAATTCCGCTATGTACCTTCTATAATATGAAAGAGTGAAAATTCATTCTTTAACGTTATAAGTCGTCCACTTATTAAAAACGTTGAAAAAGTGATTATTCACTCTTTCATATTGAATGTCAATCTTTCATAATATTTAGATAGATATAATATTGTTAGAAGGAAAGCAGGTATGGGAGGCACTTTGCCGAGCTTTATTACACAAAGAAATCAAGACGTTTATATATTTACTCAAAGAAAATGTATTACTTTATTTACTTTTTTAAACAAACTGTAAAACTGTCTATACGCGTCTATAAGAAAACCCGTCTAAGCCTGAAGACGTCCAGTCGGATCGGGCGCTCGTTAAGCAGTGATGATTAGGGAAGGGCTAAGCGCGACACGGGCCCTTCGCGTGTGTGTGTGTGTGCGTGCGCTCATAAGCGCGACGCCATACGGCGACTCCGCACACTTGAATCCGCCTGGATTCTAACAAATATATTAAAAAATTAAATAATCGATTGATTGAAAAAACAATATTAAAATACCTACGATGGTAAAAATTTGAAAGGGCAGTCAAGTTAATAGATACAAAAACTAGATCATTTGTACCAATATACGGAGAGAAATTTTATAATAAAAATGGCAATAAATTTAACAAAAATTACAATACTGGCTTGTAAGTGATTCACAGACTAGTCAAATAAAAGTATTTGAAACAGTTTTTATTAAATATTACTGGCTGATTAAATATTAGTGGCTGGAGTAATATTAAATATTACTGCAGCCACTGTTTGTACCTATAAAAAGCTTGAAATTTTTACCGCAGGACATATGCAGTTCTTAATAGTTCAATTTTAATTTTTCGTTTTCTCATACCCTGTGCACATTGACTGCGACGTGTAGAGCGAGCAAAATTTCACTTTTTTAGACAAAATAACCGTAAAAAGCGCACTAATTCAACGAGAGGACCGACTGCCATCGGGGGAGAAAAAACCAATTACCGACCGATGAAGCTTGCTAAAATCAAGCAGGATTGAATTTACGCAGGGTGCCTGGCTCCGGGCTGTGCGCGCAGCGTCAAATCACGCGAGCTTCCCCCCGTCCCCGGGGTCGGGCGTACGCGGGGTATAGTGGCCGCCGGAGTCCGCGCGATTTCGCAAATGACAGAACGGGACCGCGCCGTCGCGTATATTGCCGAGGCACCGTCCGCTTCTCTTTCGTCCTCGCACTAATCTGCGGTCCAGTCGTAAACCGTTTAATTCCGTTTCGCGATAAACCGCTCCGCCGTTTATTGCCCTCTCGGTTCGGCACGTATATATAGGTAAGCGCACACGCGCGCGGGGATTCCGACGGGCGAACATAATTAATAGATATTATTCGCTCGCGCAGTATTTATCGTCCCTCCCGAAACGATGAATGATGGATGTGACCCTCAGGGGGTGGCTCGATTTTTTTTTTCGCCGGGAGTGATTGCTGGGAGAGATGCACACTTTGGAGCGATATCGGTTGATCGCAATCATTCGAAATAAAACTTTTTTTTTCTTTAATATTTTTTTTCATTTTTATAAATCTATGATCGCGTTCGAAATTAAATTTTAAAATGCTAATGGTTAGATTGAATTTTGAGCGCTGAACTGTATCTTTGATAATATCGCATACATGCAATAGTATCGCATAATTAGTACGAAATTTATTACTCAATTCTCTCGGCTATTGATTTTCCAAGTCTCAAACAAACAGCTTTAACTATAAGTATTATTGATTTATTAAAATACCAGTAAAATATAATATTATTGATTTTGAATATGCACTTCTATTTTATTATCTTGATAATTTCAAATTTTTAGTAGTTATTTTAAAAAATATTTATATACATTCCAAAATCGCGAAATTACATTTGTCATCATCAAGCAAGGTAATCGTTAAAAAAGTTTCTGAGCAACCATAAAAAAGTTGAGCAGGTCATAAAATTGAAACTTTTCTTCGTAAGGTAATCTACTGGATGGCTGAGAAATCATTGATTCCATTAAGGGAAATGAAAGAGTCATTAGTTAAACTTTGTGCTGATGATAATTGAACACGAACTTGCCTAACGTCCGTCGACGGTACTGTATATATCTTCACTTCAATGTCATAGTAATGCATGTGCATAATAGTAGTTTTATTTTCCTGCAGGCAGTATAGCAGCATAGACCTTCAAAAGTCATGGACATGCTACATGCGACGATGCAAAGACCTTCAGAAGTCATGAACATGCTATATGCGACGATGCAATAAAATTCGGACGATTTATTAATGGAATTCGAGCGGAATTACATTCTACTTTTCAGAGAATATTTGAAACAGTGAAATTCACATTTTCGTTAAAAACTTGTAATAATAAAACTGCAATGAAACGCTAATAAGTATAATATAAATTTAATTACTTATATAAATTTGTTATTACTTTAGTAATAAATTTTTAATAAGACAGTGTAACATGAGATTCGTTAAAGTAACAAACTGCAACATTAAAAATGGAAATCGACTATTCCAATAAATATACCATAGATATAAGTTGAAACGTTAATATGTCAGATGCAGTCATTGTAGATTCATGAGCCATATAAGAATATTTTTTTCTAAATCCTCGCAATAAATTTAAAAAAAAAAAAAAACAATTCTATAGGACAGACGTCTTAAACGTATAAAACTAACATTAACAATAAGAAGCCGTGTTCCTCAATTGATATACCATATGCAAGTGTTAAAACCTTAATACACTATATTCAGTTATTGTAAGTGCATAAGACAGAAAAGACAATTGTTCTCAACTTCAGTAATACGTTTTACAGAAGACAATTTTGCGTGACACTTATTAAAAGGTATTAAATTAATATTAACGTGAAGAAATCGGGTGTCTTAACGAAAGCATATAACACGTATGTTATAAGTTTTAAATTTTTAACACTGTAAGAAGTTAATGTAAATTAGAAGAGAGAACAGAATAAAGTATGGTATATATTATTAAAATATTAACATACTAAGTTAAATTTTATTAACAATAAAAATATTTTTACTTTATATGCACTTTGTACTACGAGTAAATATAAAATTTAAAAAAAGAATCAAATCTAACCGTACAATGAAACAGTGAAGGCTTGTTCCAAATCCAACGTACTGGATACAATTTCTTCTTTTTTTTTTTAAATTAAAAATCAATTTCATAGCTAATAAAGCATTGACGACTGCCCGCGCCAAGCGTCTGTAAAAATTGCGATTCCATCGTAAACGCGAGTCTCTTAATCGGCGATTACAAAATTCATGGAACCCGCCTGTTAACGAGGCAGGTGCGCGAAACTATTAAATCGTCCACTGGTACCCCATCGTGGGTATGGTCGTCCGTCAACTATTACAACCCTCGCGGAAAGTCCGAAATTAGCAATCACGCGACCTCTCGCTCGGCGTGTATAATATAATTCTATTATACGCAGCCCGTCGCGGTCGAAGTGAAAAACGAACGAAAAGGGCACAGAGGGCGCGATGCCCGGTGAAAATGCCCGAGTGATTGTTAACTTCGGCCGGCGGTCTAGTCGCGTGCAATGCAGCCGCGTAACCCGTCATTACTTACGCACCGGTAACGCGAGAACGCGCATCGTCGCGGGGGTAGTGCACATTTTTCGCCGAACGCGCGCGAGTATATAATGCACGGTCACGCGTGCGCGCAAGCACGAGGAGGTGGGGAGAGGGTTCCCCGGGTAACTATTACCGCGGGGACCCTGAGGGGTTGCCCGCGCGGCTATCGGTTTACCCCTCTGTGTAACTGCGAATCCAGTGTGCGGTCAGCCGATTGCCCTCGTTGATCACTGACTCGATGCGAGATTCGGCAAAAAGAATTTAACTGTTAAACGCCGGCGATCTTAGTACTATTTTCTATCGGATTTTTTAGTTAGGCTGATACTCTAAATCTGAAAATGGGAAAATTCACTCAGAAAATGTGAACAGTGACATTTTTTATGTGAAAATTCGACCACAATGTTGTATCAGTGGACGAAATGTCACATAATTAGTACATTATGCAACGGGGGCGGAAGCGGATTATTTGCCTCCCGAGACGTTTTTCGGCCGAGCGAAGCGAGGT
>JAWWEN010000048.1:4532116-4557021 GCA_035582955.1 Sycophila texana
AGCATGAAAATCATTTATTGTTTACTACTCTTCGGACCTAATTCAATTGTTTCTTTGCCTCTACCTCCAACATCCACCCAAAAAGGTAATTTCCCTGGACTATCACGCATTCGCCGACACTTACTATTGCGTCTTCGTGAAAATCGCAAATTTTAAAAAACAATCACGTTAGTGTTCATTTTCAAAACCGCATAAACTCATTTGCAGTAAGTTATAAGGGATCAACTTTGTTCAACGATATATCAAGGTTCTCCTCATTTATAAAGAGGTCATTTTTTTATTTATTTATTTATTTATTTTTTTTTTCATTAAAGCACTATTTGTGCTATTTCTATAACTCCGATTTACTCCGATTGGTTTATCAGCAAAATATACCTGTACACGCCGTTCGCATCCTCCTCCTTCGCCAAGTTCAAATTACTTAAAAAATTGATTTTTTTTAGTGGAAAACTCATAAAATGTTACACATAGTTTGCGTTCCCTTCCTACTCATTTACGCAAAACATAATGTTGAAACGGGTTATAAGAACATTTAAACAGCTTTAATGCAGCACACTCTGTAGCCCTCACTCCGCTCAATCTACCTATCAAACGCGCAACAAAATAAAAGCTCAGGCGAGCGCACTTCCTTTTCTAAATAGTCTCCGCGCTATCTGAAACGGCTCCTCTCGACGTTCCGGCCAATCTTAACAGCGGCGCAGACCAATTCCTTTTCGCCCCGCTCATCGAATCGTTCGCAGATTTCGCCAGCAGTGCGCCTTTACTTTTTTTTCCACCGCGACGAGACGCGCGGTCGTTATCCGCTCTCTCGCCTCTTCCCACTTTTTTCTACCCACGCGCCCGCTCTATCTTGTAGATCCGTGTCGTAGTCGCAGCTACTCAATTCCGTTCCCCTGCATTAAACCATCGAAAAGCAGTAACCGTCTCGAATTTATCGCCGGCTATTTCGCGTCTGCTAGCGTTAGTCGCGTGCGCTACAATGGACGCGGGAGGAGTGGAATGGAGAGAGAAAGAGAGAGAGAGAGAGAGAGAGAAAAACTAAGTCGTGAGAGGCGTTCGCTAGTGCAGGAAGAACGGCGGGGGATAAGGAGCGACGAGGAAGCACTAAACCTTACGAAGACACTTACAGTCAACTTGTACAAACTAAAGAAAAAAATTGCTTAATAAAAAATTTATTTTACGAAGTCAACAACATCTACTTGGTTTATAGAATATATATAATCGAAAGTGGAAATCGTTGCAGTCTCCTTTCTGGCATTGGTGGCTAAGGTGAACAAACGCGTCACTGAAATCTAATGTTCTACCTTAGAATAAGTGCGGAATATCGATTTCGAATTCAGCTTTTAAATATGCATTATAAAATTTCCTGGTCGAAAGTTATAATCACAATGGCACTGGCATGACTGTATTTACACGAACTCTGGAAAAAAAAATACTAAAGACTAAAAATATCGTGGAAACTTAATTATACATGTGCTAAATTTGGATTGCACACAAATGATTCAATGAATGATTGATGGAAGTTACAAAAAGAAGAATAATTGTGAATAATATTTCAAAACTATAATTATCATTTTTAATGCTGCAATCATTCAACAAAAATCTTTTTTTATACGTAACGTAGGAAAATTTTCAATGAATAGTTTTAAGTGGGTTGCGTTCTTGAATCATGAAAACATTATCATCATCTTTGAAAAAAATGTAGTTATTCTTGTGAAAATTAGCTTAATTATTTTTCCAGGATTTATGGTTAATTATTTTTATATTTCAGATTTGCAGTGTACCTATAACTTTACGAATTTATAGTAAATTTTCCGACGTTGTTTTTTCTCAGTGCAGGTGAAGTGTCATTGAATTAACGACGGTTAATTACGCATACGATGAATTTATTTTCTCCATAATGTTTTAAATTTACAACTATTACCCAGCAGGATAATTACAAATTTATAAACATTAGACAGTGCCAACCTCACTTTTTCAAAATTAACTATTATACATATATGTCCCTCCAACTCAAAGAAACAAAAATTGAAGAAGCGTCATTCACGCGAAGCCTTTTTGCCGCAATAACACAAGATTGAAAATCTCCTGTATCTCCTCTTTCTTTCGTTATAAATCAACCGAGCCCTAATCGTATTTTAACTTTGAAATCGCTAGAAGACAAAAAATAAAGAAGTCCACGGTACTGAAGTGCAGTGGACACTATTAAATTACGGCACGTCCAGGACGTTCGCTCGTACGCAGCGACGTGCATTCGTCGCTCCCAAATCCCACCCTCGTCCCTCCTTTTTTTCCTCTCGCTTACAAAAGCACCCACGACCAAAAAAAAAAAAAAAAATGCTCAGCGCCAAGAAAGAACTCGCGTTTCGCGAAATATAGTAGCCAGGCCTTTTTAGTCAGGCAAGCGAAAAAAAAAGTGCGTGAAATACGGCCGCGCGGCAAGATGACGCGCGATAAATCTCGATAAGACGCGTGACGATATGGCAAATGAACGTGAATGGCGCGGCGGAAATTCACGAGGGACCGCGACGGGGTACACAAGGAACCGCGCGGCGATTATTGCGCTGCTCGCTCGGCGTCTCGCGCCGACTTTATGCGCCCGCGTGTCATTTTTATATTCCCCGCTAATATCTGTCCGATTTCGCGCGACTCTCTTTTTATATCTACTCGTGAAAGAATGTCGATTGGCCGGCGTTAACGGTGTAACGGTATAATCGCGGAGTCGAGGTAACGCCCGAATGGCGCAGCTAGCTGAAAAGCCTTTTATTGGAAAAACATCCGAAGAGGCAGCAGTTTATACTGTTGTATTAAGCCCGAATGGCTCTTTGACAGAACTGCGATAATTGAGTGAGACTAATTTTGTTCGCGCGTTTCCGTGGCAACCGGTGAGTCCGAAAGACTAAAGAAACTTACTGTAACGATTATTACATTTTAAAATGCTTTTGTAACAATAGTTACGACCGTCTCGAATGCTGCAGGTCTCTATCTCAAGTCGTAATGTATATTTCAATTTTTCACGCGGCTAATAAATATGGGAATGTGAATGAAACCAAAATCGTAAAAATTAATATTCATATAGTTATATAACAACCGGAAAAAAAAACACGCAAGTCTCTGACATTTCTTTCAGAAATTCCATTTAAAAAAACTTTCTCCTCGTCCTCCGGAACGGCGCTTCTCACAGACGCTGCTTTGACGTCAAAGTGAATGTCAAGCATCCTCGCGCACCAATAAATTTTGAAAAACCCCCGACGCATTTCGCGAAATTTTATTAAATATCCGAGCTTCCTTTATTCGATTACGAAACATTATTAACTCGGAAAACTGAATAAAACGGCCTTTTATCGTCCTCTCGCGTGCGATTTTCTCGGGCGCAGCCCCTCTTCCCGGAGTAATATCCTATACGGTCAGACTAAGCCGGACAATGCGTCGCATTCAATTCTCCGCGCCGGCAGAAGAGGAGTCAGACAGGGGCCACTAGACGGGGGCGGTGGTGCGAGGAAGAACGTTATAGAACTCGCGCGCTCGACTCCTCTTCGCTAGGATACTCATGTGTCATTTAACCGAAATACCTCCGATGCGCTGAATTGATTTACAGCTCGAACAGGGTGTACCAGTGTATATTCGCGCGGAGGTTTGTGATGTGTGTGCACATACACTGAGAGAAATATCTAGAAAAATTACTATACTGTATTGGAAAGTGGTTACAGACTGTCATTATAAATAAAACTATAACCATACTGTATAGTAAAATTTGCCACAAATACAGTCGTTTTAAAATTTATTACTTTTTTGGCAAATTGTAATATAAAGCATGGTAATTTTTTTCATAATGGCATTCTGTAACCACTTTCCCATATAGTATAGTAATTTTTACTAGAAATACACTAATTTTTACTAAACATTTCTCTCAGTGTACAATTACTATATAGTACCTACAAAAATGGCAATCGTTTCTTGCAAAATGCACTCCAGTGGAATTATTACAGTTTTTCCAAAAATATACTACTTTCTGAGAAGATTAAGGTAGATTAAAATAGACTAAGGCAATTTGCAGTTCATATCTTTTTTTTTTTAAATTGAGAGATTACATCAGAGAACAAGATTTTCAAACTTTTTTTGAAATAAGTACTCTCTAAATGAATCTATCCATAAATAAGTGAATTAATTTACTTCTAATAAGAGAATATACACTTATTACACGTGATAAGTTTTTCACTTATTCGATATGTGCAAGAGTTATTGTGTAAAACAAGTGTATCTAATTCTCTTATTCGAAGTGAAACTCAGTCATTCATATTTCGAGCGATTGAAAATTTAAATCTGTTCTCTACTCAAAATTTTTTTTGCAATGATTAAACATTGGAACAAAAGATTTTCATCCAACGCACGAAGAAATCCATTCTTTAAATATGTATATCTTGTGTGTTGGTCAAATACACAATGACGGTATTTACTTTCTGATCGTTATTCAAATCTCGCAATCAAGCCACGCATTAAACCCACTAGAAGCAAAAAAAAACAGCCATTTGCCGCAAATAACAATCGACTTGAATAGTACCCAGAGGCCCACCAGCGATAAATGATGCAACCCAAGTATTTTTACGAGCAGCGCACCCCCCGATGGCCCAAGTTTTTCCTGAAAAATCCATTGCCTCCGCTCTCCCCGGTGAATAACAAAGCGCGGGCACTCCGAGCTATTGGACCAGCTCATCGGGAAATCAGAGGCACGGAGGATTTCCGGGCGCTCGTAAAAAGCGAAATCACGCCTTTTCTTATGCACGCGTCGCGATCGATCTGCTCGCATCCGAGCGGCGCGCATTCATAGCTGAGAGGACGAGTTATTCAATCAATTACTGACGCCCCAGACCTGGCAGCTATTTGCTTTTAACCTGGACGGTGTTCGAGGTTCGCAGTACATCTTGAAAGTCCGGGGGACTCACCGGAGTACTGTTTCTAGATAATCTGGGGTAGCGCTCGGACACTGCCCAATTAGATTTTTATGGAATACATAGTTTTCTATATGATTAATTACTTGATATTCCTGTAGAGTATAAGTCGATATAAATGTCCTTTAATAAATTAAGAATTTTAGTTGGTGAAATTTTTTTATAACAATTATGTATGTTTATTATTTGTAATATATTACAAATGCATTATCCAGTTAAATGTCAAGGATTAGCGCTATAAAGTTAGTAAATTTAGCCGATATTCACAAAAGATCATTTTGTTCTATCAAAGTAACTTTTAAAAATTATATTGACGATCCATCGTGATCCACGATTGAAAGAAAGAAATCCGTTCTCACGGACCTTGAAACAAAATCACGAATTGCGGGGGAGTGTGTACATGCAAATGCAAGTGATGGGAAAGAAGAAATCTAAATGACGTCCGATACAATCATATATAATGAATGTCAACTTCGGGACAGTCACTTGAAAACTGCTTCACAACTGAAGCCCCTCATGTACTTTGTCACCAGCAAGTACTTTTGCTTCTAAAGACTGATACTGCTTCAGTCCTCGTGTATATTCATATTTAATGAATTGCAGGCAAGAAAAACTTGATAATTTATAATTAAGACAAAAAATATTATACAGTACAACTAAAAACCAAAAGCCGCTGCCACTTCCTTCATTGTCACGTGTCTTCCTCAAATAAAATGTATTGTAATCGTTCAATAAATTATCAAAAAAATTAATTAATTATATAAACAATTGATAAATATAACGTATAAATATCACAAAACTTCCTCAAGGAAGAAGCAATGCATAATTTTGATTTCTTAAAAATGTAATTCATTAATATAAAAAATTATTCAATATTAAAAGTAATTATTTGCATCGCAGTATCGCGGTCAGACTTTATAATCTATCATCAAACATACAAACTCAAGTCGATTCTTTAACCACGCAACAAAACTCATTGCGTGATGACGGTAATATCCGTCTGAAAACGATTGCAGGTCAAACGTCGGGCTCGAACTTAAAAAAAAAATCGTTGATAACCGCCGAAATAGTCGCGGCGGTTCCCAACGGATGCCCGTCTCATCTCTCGACGTCAGGGTCCTGAAGTGGCTCGCGAGGCGCGCGCGGGACTTATTGACTTTTCATTCGGCCGCCCGCATTCAGCCCATGAGCCGGGGCCGAAGTTCGCGGAGGAAGAAAACAAAGGGCCAGCGGTAATAAAGGGAGAAACGGTCGCGACAACGATTTCGCGAGTGGCCACTCGAAGGCCTCTGTTTATGCTTGTTTGTTGGCGCGGGCGCACTCGTCGCCGTCGATTGGGGTGCGTAAGTGGCTTCTCCCGGCCGCGAGAAGATTCGCGTGTGCGCGCGCGCGCGCGGCCTCCGCGGATGACAGGTGACGCGTGGGAAACCGAAGGCGGGTGCGATACACCGGCCCCTGCACCGTCTACCAGCGAGGCGCTCGCTATGATTTACGGCGTTAAATTGCGCGGGAAATCCCCTCCATTAATCTTACATATATAACTAGTACTGGAATAAATTGCAAGCAAGAAGACGCGGCCTCGAGTCTAGACACACGCGCGGATGAACAGATTGAGCATTTGCATGGGGTCATTAATCATTCGTCTAGGATTTTTTTTTTTTTTTTTTTTTTTTTGGAGCTCGTTTGATGTTTGCCTCTTTCGCCGATGGACAAGGCTTTCACGACGTTTTAATCGGTCTGGTTCACCGTGTGATTCGGATTCATTGTTGATAATATCTTCTTTTTTTTTTTTGCAGTTGTCTTTAATAGTTGCAAGAGATTCTAATATTTAATATCGTGGTGAGAATTTGAATAAGCAGAGAAAAAAAGAGTTCGCATAAAATTAAATTGAAATGCTATAAAAAGTAGATGCCTCTGAGGGTTGGTATAAATATGGCGCGCGTAGATAAGGCATGCATCGCTCGTCTCATTTGAATCGAGCCGAGTCTGAGGACTGGAACGGCGAGTGAAAATCACAACGTACAGGACACAAGAGAGATGAAGAGAGAGAGAGAGGGTCCTAATTAATGGCAGTCGCTGCTCCTGACACGTTTACTCTGCTGCAACCCCTTGAAGCGTCCCCTCATTCTTTTCGCGGGGGCGACGCGTGTTTTTCTCTCTCTCTCTCTCTCTATCTCTTTTCGCCTTCTTTACCTCCCCCGAGCCCTCCTTACTTCGCAGTCGCTTAAAAGCGCGCTCGAGGAAAAAAAAAGGCGCGGCGGCGGTGGGGTGGAGGGCGAAGCCAATTACGCCTCTAACGAGCCGACTGTGCAGAACTTTTTGAGTTCCGATTAAACAGAGAGCCACTAATGGATGATCCTCGCGCGGTGTAAGGGACGCCCGTCCGTACCTGTGACATTGTTCCCCGGACGATTCGCGAGGCGCGCTTTTAATGCAGTTGTGTGCGCGTACGCTCGCCCCGGCAATGCTTTGTCTTCTGTCTCTCTCTCTCTCTCTTTCTCTCTCGCTGTTTCTCGTTGGCGAGGGGCTCCAGGAGATCTCGTCGGGTCGCGTGTACACGCTTGCTGTTGTGGATACAATCGGCGAATTAACGAGACAAGGTCCTTTCGGTACGCGGGGGAGACAATGAGACTCGCGAAGACGGGAAGGCAAATAGTGCCGCATGTCAGAGATGCCGAGGATGGAAGAATTTAATTATGCCCAGTACGCTAGCTTCTCTTTACTCGGGTTAATTTTCATGTCAGTTCAAACACCATCAGAGCTAAAGGGAATTTTATTTACGATTTCTTTTTTTTTTCATTTTATTCCATTGCACGGTGCATCATTAGCTAGACAGATAGTTATTTACATATGAGACAGTTGTATCTACCTATAGTGAAAAATACATTGCTTCTCTTTGGAATAATTAATCTGCCGGGAAAATATAAATTCAAATGAGCACTTCTGTAGGTAAAAGGTAAATAACCTTTATTGAAAGTGATTAACACGTTGCAAGACTTTCAAGAGCATGTTAAGTAAAAATTACTAAAACATTTGTTTGAAAAAGCAATCTCCGACTGACATTTCGAAAGAAATTACTAAAATTTTCAGTAAAATTTGCCATAAATACATGAGTAAAAATTACAATGCTGTCTGGTAAACTTTACTATATTCTTAGCAAATTTTATTGAGAAGTTTAATAATTTCTTTCGAAATGTCAGTCTGTTATTGTTTTCTCAAACAATTCAGTAATTTTTTCTAAACGACTTATAATTTTTATATCAAACATTTCTCTCAGTGTACTAGACTAGAGGACAAGTGTAGCCGAGAATTAAAAAGAAAATTTAATTAGAAATTTATTATGCTTATAAATGTTAGAGTTCAATTCAGTTATTACAAAAACTATGTTCTTATCAATGAATATGCTGCAAAGCCTTTATAGATAGTAGGAAAGATGTATTCCGGGCGAAACGTCGAAAGGCCCGAGTAACTTTAAATTTGAAGCTCTCCCATTTATCCTGGCGAACACATAGAGAAAGACAGGCAGAATAGAATGAGCGAAAGAGAGAGAAAGAGAGAGCTAGTCGCTCGTCCACTCACCTAAAATTCAATCCCCGCGACCTGTCCCTCTTCGAAGAAGCGAACGGCTGTCGCGAACTTTCTCCCCCCTGGTTCCTCGCGTAAATGAGAAGTGTCTCGTCCCGTTTGACGGCGCCTTTCGGCCATCTCCTCCTCCCACCCAGCATAATAAGTTTCGAGCGAGAAGGACGTCGGCGGCCGACAAGCGTCTCCGGGGAATTTGAGATCGCGCTCTCGCGGATATACAGCCGCTACGGCGAGATTTAAGCGACTTACGGCGCGTACACCGGAGGCGATCTCCGCCCCCCGCCGGACGGCTAATATAAACTCGAAGCCCGAGTGCTGAACAATAAAAGCGCATCGTAGGAGCTCCGGGCCGAGACCCCTGGATTTTAGATGGAGATGGAACATGCCTGGTTCATTTCTTATATTTTATACGGAGTACTACAAGTTAGGCGCTTAGAAAACTTTCTTATCTGTAAAAATGAGGACTTTGCTAATATTGTTTTTACTCGATGAGTCAGATCCGCACGAAGAAATATAATAATATTGCGTAGAATAATAATGTTGCATAGTTGTATTTGAAAAATAAATTGTGCATATTAAATAAAATGATATGACAAAAGTTCAAGATTTATACTAATAAAATTGACGATGATTATTTACTGTATATCCATGGCTATAGATATAATAGCGCTCTGCATATCTGCATGCTGCATTACTCGATCTGAGACTTTCAGGAAAAATATGTCATATCTCCCTTTATCCATTCTACTCTTTCTAACATTTTTTCTTTTTTCACGAGCACATTTTTAATATTTCCTTAATTTTATCAACTCTTTTTGCTGGTAATATGTCTAAAAGCATACCGCTTAAAAAAAAAAGCAATGAAATTTGGTTGTATTTTAAAATCATGATGTCTTATATAGATGCGAAAAAAATGTGCTTAAAAATGCAAATTGATCGACGAAATATTTCTATTATTTACAGAAAAATAGGAGCAGAATGCGTCTATAAGAAAAATTACAATTTATTACAGTAAAAATTATATTCTTTTCCTAGAAATTATAAAACTTCGATTCATACAATTGTATAAGTAACAACTATATAAGTGTATCTGAAAAAGCAATTGAAATTACTAAAAAAGAAATATAGTACAGTACTGGTAATCTCTCTAAAAAAAAAATAAAAAAAAATAAAGAAGACAACGAAGGAAAATCTCAAAAATGAAGGCACAAGATTCATGAATGGAAAGACAACGAACGGGAGCTCGTGCTATAGTATACTCTGAGATCTGGGCGCGCGAAACAAATTCCTCGGAAGTATTCAGCCGAGCAGAGCCAGGACGAGAAAGAAAAAAAATCCACCCCTTCCCTCTCTCGTCGCTGTTTTTCTTCATTAACGTAATGGAGGGGCTCCAGCCCTGGGGGTATATCGTTTTCGGGGGATTTTATGAAATCGGCGGCTTCTCAATTCGCGCGACCGTGAGCGGCTTCCGTGCACCTCGCGAGCTCCCCCCAGCTTTTGTGTCGACGCGAGGCGCGCGTAGAGCCGCGGATCCGAGGCATGCGCGAGCGCAGCGCGACGACAAAGTGAAGTGCTTTCCGGAGCTCCGGGGCCAAACTGCCGAATCTCATAAAAGAGGCTGCAGCTCGCGCTCCTTTGAGACTTTCCGTGAGCCGGCTGGGACGCCCTGTCGAATTTTCATTTTCGCCGAACGACACGCACATTCACGCCAGCGCCGAGCTACTGCTCGACGAAAAATCTTCTTTGTCGCCTGTTACTCCGGTGAAACGGTATGTTAGCTTTATTATTCCCTTTTTTTTTTTACTTTGTATAATGAATTCGTGAATTTACTTCTTTGCTAGTGTACCAGCGAAAAAGAAAAAAAAAGAGATAGCAATTTTGATTTAAATTTTTGACGAAAAGGTTTGTCGCTTTTTTTCACCAATAGAAGGACTCAATCTAACCGTTCGATCGTTTGATTGCTTCAACTTTGACGGACGCTAAAGTACGTTACCTTCGCGTTCAATTATTTTCTTTTTTAATCAAGAAGCAACGAGAACCCTTGAAAAAGTCACTCGAATCGAAACAAAGCGCTTTGCCAAAGAAACAATTTAGATCTATCAAATTCCCGTTGCAAATAAATTCGTCCATCTTCCTAAATTCAATATAAACGGCAATCTACCAGCTCGCTCGTTCCTCTATCCGAATCCTCCCGCCCCCTGGAAATTCTCTACTATGAATTTCCCCGCATCCAGCTAAAAAAGGCCGGAGTACAGAAAAAAAGCAGCGCGCGGCCGTAGCTTGCGCCTCCAATACAAGGGGAGAAGGCGTATATGAGGCGCGGCGTGACGTGAACGAGGCCTCATTTAAATTCGAATGGAGGCGAGCGAGCGCGCACCGTCGCCGGATTTCACGTATTTATATACATATATATATATATATATGCGAAGAGCGCGAGATTCGCTCGCAATGTGTCACCGACAGAGGCAGGCTCCGTCGTCTGGGAGCGCCCCATAACCACCCCCGACGCTCTTCCTCGATTATATATAAGCGCGAATCCCGCACTCGCGCCTCCTTTCGGCGCCTTCGGCGCTTCTTCGGAGCACTAGTGCCGAAGCGAATTGATCTGCCGCGAGTATGGCGCAGCTGCTCGCAAAGTGACTGCCACAGTCGCGTCGATGCACGGAAGTATAAAGGCCGATCTGTCAGTGGGAATTCGATTTTGCAGCACCTTGCAATTCCTTGGTAACGCGTATACGGTTTTAAACGCCTAGAAAAGTTTGATAAGACATTTTACAATAGTATACAGCGGCAAAATTCATTCCCTGCGCGCTCAGTAAATTGGAGGATATGGCGAACACTTACAAGGTTCACAATTGTTTCAGTACTCTATTATTTGCTCAAAATTTAAACAACAGAAAATTCTTTGATTATTGAAAATTAATTTAATGCATTGACTCTTTAAATCCGTCGTTTATTTTATTATTTTTTTTTTAAGTCTTGTCTTCACCTGATCGAAGAATCAAGAAAAACATAACGTTATCTAAAATCTGTAAATCATCTGTTTTACAGCAGTTTTGAGTACATAATATACTTTATTAAAATTGATGTGCACATAATGATTATACGATGCATGTTACACGTACACTTCGAGATAATCGGAATCAAAGAAAGTCGTGATTCCACGATAAAAATGTCATTGGAAGCACCCCGTTGAATAATTAATGGAAATAATTTAGGTAATGAGAGTAACCCGATTAGGTAGCTCGCAGTCGTCAGGATCCCGGCCGCTCGGTGTGGGTATAGGACTCGCTTGCGCGTGACTGGCGTACGTTCGCAGGCGCGCCAGACTCGGCGCGTAAATTATTCAGTTAATTTCCGGCAAACTGAAATTTCACCGTTGAACGAGGCGAACAGCGAGTTATGGCAATAGGCACCGGCGCGCCGAGAGCAGCGGAAGATCAGTCCTAAGTACGTACTTAGAGGACCCTTCCAGCTCGCCCGGCAGCCTCCGGCGTCTTAATCACGTAATTGCGCTCGCGGAAAACAACCGCGCGACCGCACGTGAGCGGACGGAGACAGTCGCTGTACACAGCGCCAAGATCAACGGCGAGTTAGCGCTTTGTTCGTTGCTGCATTACCTATAAAGGTATAAAGCTGCGGCATGAAAAATGCAATGCCTAATTTATAGAGCTTAATGTTAGTGCGCATAATGCTCCTATTCTCATGAATTAGAAAGAGTGAAAACCACACGTGGAGTACATTCCGTGTAGTGAGGTGTTTAACTTTTTGCTAGAATTAAGTTATTCTTCTCTTTGGCGCATTAAATGCAGTGTAATTCGTGATATCAGAAACCATATTTTTTCAAGAATGTACTTTAAACAGTTAATGCTAAATGAGGCAAACTTTTTAATTAATTTTCTGAAACAGTTATTGCCCCTAGAGTTGACGCGGTGACATTTTCCCTGGTTTTAACAAAATTAAAAATTCAATATATTAACTGCGATGGAATACAGTGCATTCCATGAATTCTATTATAAAAGTTTAAACATATTTGAAAACCGTGAGTGCGTAAACTTACCTTACATTTTACTATTATTTTGCAATGAATTTACAGAATTCACTAATTGTAGTATAGACTACATAAAACTTTAGTGAGTACGCAAATAATAAAGTACATATTGCATCATTAATTTAAGGTTGATATAGACAATCAATCCTGTCAAAATTTCTTTATTATAAGACTTCGTTTCGACTAAATTTGTTGGTGGTCCTTTTCAAGTACAAAATATAATAATACAATACACAGACGTGCTCTAAAAATTATATACTATAATGACGAGTTGTTTTAACATATAACATTTAATAATTTTTAGACCACATCTGCGATAATTTGTAAGTACAAATTATCGCGCTTATCAAGTGATAAGGGACCACCAAAAATGTAGTCGAAACGTCGTGTTATATAATAAATAAATGTTGACAGTATTGCCCGTATTATCTATCAACCTTAAACAAACATTATACTGTCGTCTATTCAACAACATATAATTCACCTAAGCCAGTAAAATATTTTTGCAGCCGCAGATACTTAGCTTAATTGGCGGCATATCTGATCAATTTCCTGATTATCAGGCCTAGCTGCGCGCTACGCAGTTCGTGTAAACCGCGAGGGGCACACAAAGGCGAAACTTGCGCGCGCCGCATTAGATATTCCGCGGTGTAAAGCCAACGCTAGGGTGAGTACAAAGATATCCGAAGTCACAGTGGAATGCCCGCAGGCTCGATATCTTCTTTACTAATTCATCTTGGAATTCCGACTCGGAGATCGGGAATTAACCGAGCCCCCGTGTAGTCGCGCTGTGAGCTTCAAGCGAGACGAATGTATTCACAAGGAGTTCACCTTACACCGGGTGCGAGGCTTTTAGCGCGCGAATTGAATTTTCCCCGTCGGCGCCGTCTGCTCGCGTGCCCTTTTCGCGCCCTGTCGCGCCAATTATTTATTGGCGAGAAGGGGTAGAGGCTGGCATATACAACTTCTCTGCACGGATTTCCGGCTGGGGTATTACTTTTCGCATAGATTTTTCCATTTGATTATTTAATCTTCGTGATTTTAATACACACTTCGATTATAAATAATGGTAAATAGTGCAAAATTCATCAACGATAATTTTCTTAATTATAACGAATTATTTTATTAAACTTATCCCTTAACAAAATCTATCATAGTTAATTTGCGTAGGATTAATTAATAAATGCTTCTTCACATGATTGAAGTCAATATTTGAATCGTATATAGACGTATATATAAGTTAATTAAAAAATAAGAGAGAAACGTCCTACAAAAATATATATCGATATAAATTTATTGAAAATAATATAAGTCAAAATGATATCATCATTTACTTTATTAAAGCGAGTATAGACGAGCAGCAAATATTTCCAATAAACTTCTCCAACAACACATTTCCTCCCGGGCTCCTGCGGAAATTTATTCGACATCCCGAATTCCCGCTCGAGCATCGTACGCGCGTAACACGAGGGGTGTGCGCGAGAGAATTACTTTTACATAAAACTACAATGCGCGCTCATGATCGCCTATACACGCAGGGAAAAAAAAAATAATTTACGTTTACTACCGCCGTATTTCCTCTCCGCCGTCGAATATCATCTCCCGAGCCCCCGCACTGCGCAGTCCTCGGCCGGACGGGCGATCGGGCCTATAAATTTCATTTGCGCCCGGGCACAATAGTCAATTTTCTTTCTGCTCGATCGGCAAATGTGTGTCGGCGCGGGCCGCAGCCGGCGCTCGTAAAAGCCGCCGGGACCAACCTGACCGGCCCCATTCAGCGCCACTCGAGCGGCGGTGCTAATAGTCCGGCTCCGCAGGGAGCGCGCCGCCGTGATTCGTCGCGCTTTTCGTCGGCGCGGGCGCACGGACCTCCAGCGAGCCACCCGCGAAAGGATATAAATTGTCGCGTTATGCGCGCCTCTTCTGGAGCGCATGTAGATTTTCGGCGAAACGCGGACATTCCCCCTCCGGCCCATTGTTCACGGGGCGCCCGCGCATCCCTCTCCCTCCAATTCCGTTGTGCGCCTGGGTGTCATCGCGCTCAACGCGACTTTTCTTGCTTCGCTTAGTTTTTATGCGAATCCGCGATTATTGCTGCCGCCCTGGTGTAATCGCTGAATCGCGCGCATCCGATGAATTATTTTCTTGGTTTTAATAGTTGAATGAACTGCGGCTAAATTAGTAGAAGTGCCTTTTTTTTTAGTTGGCTGTTGGGTGGCTCTCGCTTGTGTACTATACCTTTTTTTGTACTTTTACGCTATACTTGAAGAAGGTAAATTTGCGGTTTAGTAATATAAAAAAGCGACTTCATTAACTTAAATGAAAAGAGAGATTGAATCTTACGATCGGCTTGCTTTAAATCTCCCGGACTGTTCTTAATTGGTAATGATCGGTTTTTTATTTCAGGTTTGTATATCTTTATATAATTTACATTTTTACGGATACTTTGAACAAACAGGACAGGATTTTTTTCCGGAAATTTTACTGTTTCAAATTTTTTAAAGTTTAAATAATAAACACTATTTGTAGCACAATGCAAAATATTTTATGAATCAAATGCTATTTATGCGTATCATATAATTTTTCACTAAACACTTTTATTAATTATTCAGAAAAGTGACTAATGAATTTATACGTTAAAAGATCTTTATTGTACTGATAATGGTAGTTTTTTTATTAATATAACTAAATAAGATCTAATAATCGCAATTTCGAAAAATTCAAAAATAATTAATGTAACATTCTTTTGCTCACGTATGCACAAATGCACACACTTATATAAAAAAGTAGGGAAATATTCCTTAAAAATATTCAGGACGGTCTTTGACTACAACACTTTAAAAATTATTTCCATCGAAATTACGCTTCCTCCACAAGGAAGCTATTGAAAATTTAGTTAATTATTCAACTGCACGAAATAAATTTCATGTTTATAAGCTTACAGTCGCAATAAATAAACACACTGCACGAAGCAATAAAGCGTAACGCAGCCGAGCAAAGCCGCTAATTAATCTTTTGAATCGGCCGAAAACGCTGACCGGACACAGCGGCACGAAGTAAGAGAGGAGAAAGAAGCGGGCTCATTGTTTTCCGCGCGCATCCCCCAAGCTAAGCCATAAAGAAAAGTCCGGCATTCGATATTCAATGCAATATCGCGCGTCCACCCCAGAGAGAGAGAGAGAGCAGCACGCATTATATACCGACCCCCCGGGAGGGTAGAGCGTCGCGCGCGCATAAAGGATGGCCGAGGCGAATCGGGGAAACCGCGGGAGAGAGACGCGCGCAAGCAAATCGAGGCTAAGCACTTCCGGTCCTCGGCCGTCGAATCGCCCCTAATATGCTTGACTTAATGACGTCGTAAATTCCAGCGCGGCCGTAGCAATTTCGCCCGTGTGCGCGTGTACGCGCGATTTCACCCGGGGCTCGTCGAAAGTGTCAAAAATCGGACGATTCGCCGCGGCTGCTCGAGCTTAAGAGCCCCACGAAAAATGCCACGTCGGGCCGGAGGCGAATTTTCGAGTGCTTTCATTTTAGTCAAGGCTCATGTGCGCACCGAGTGAACCTGGACGTGATTAAATTTGGTCGAGCGGAGCGAATTTTCGTACTCCCGGGCAAATACCTTGTCCACGTGCGCCGATATATAAATTTTCATTGTAACGAGCAATTATCATTACTTTTTATTCGAAATGCCCGTTTGCGGCCCCAAGTTTTACGGAACACATCGAGGAATGTGCGTGTGTCGTACGGCGTTTCGAATTTAATATCAAACTTTCAAGGCGACTCTTTCATCCCTTTAGTTACTTTTACAAGTAAATCTCTCTTTAAAAAAAAAAAGTGTAACGGGGTGTTGTGAAGCATTTTAAAACGTGATTAAATTGGCGCATGGACATATACGTTTAATTGGCGCTAAATTTAACAATCCTACCTCAAAAACGTAAAATGCGAATAAAAAAAGTGGACGCTGTCGGATGTCGGATTTTGCTAATTTTAAAAAATCACTTACAGAAATCTCTCGTATTATCGGCTGCGATTAAAAGTACAAATTGAATACAATAAAACCCTATCGCACGTCTCTCTCGCAACGAACGACAATAAAATGATCCTAAAAACCAGATCCAATAACCACAAATACAAGGTAAAAAAGTTATCGCTACTTTCGGTCTCAACAGACTTCCTCATCGGCGATAAATCAAGCGAGCAAAGAAAAAGAAAGTTATACGCGCTGCTTTTTTCTGTTTCGCGCGCATGCCCAGAAGATAAAGGAGGGGGGCACAGGGGTAGAGAGCAGCGCGGGAGCGCCGGAAAAATTTAAGATCCGCCGGAAGTTTATGAGCGTCTAGCGATAGTCGCGGCCACGCGGACGGCGCCCAGCCGCATTTGTATAAACTAGTTATATTTATACGCGGGTGGCGGGCGGGCGCGATGCAGTCAATTGCGCCGATAAGACGGGGATTCGCCTGGTTTACTGCCGGTGCGCCGCGGCCACCGACTGCGCTTCGGAAGATAGTCCTCCGTTCGGCACAGAAAAGCTCTTGTTTCGTTATCTCGACTTAAGTGGTTACGCGAGCGAAATGCCCAGAGGGGAGGCCGCCGGAGGTGGAGTCGGCCGACTGCATTACGAGTGGCGAGTGGCTGAAAAAACTTTTATCGCCCGAGCCATCGGTAAACACTTTTCGTTTTTAACTTACGGCCTTTCTAAATCAATTTCTCGTTGCTGGGCTATTAAAGTACCGTATTCACGGTATTTTCTGATAGAGCTTTTTATGTACCCGTTAATTTTTATTTCTTGCAGCTATTAAAAATTGTATGTGTACCCTGTAAATCTAAAAATGTGAGATTCACTTGGAAAATGTGAGTAGTGGCATTTTGTATACGAAAATTCGTCCGCATATTGAATCAGTGGACGATATTTGACATAAATAATGTTTCTATTCACGTTTTCCAAGATAATTTCACATTTTTTTGATTTAGAGAGATGCGATTTGTTTTTCGTGTGAATGAATGAAAAAATACAAAAATGTTGTCATTAAAAATATATGATTCTTAATTAAGGGAATACTTTTAATTAAAAATTGCAGCTTTCACTATTTTAATTTTATAGGTGTAATAATTTAATAAAAAAAATAGGTATAGATGTATTAGAAATTTTACTGATAATTGCCTGTAGTTCTCAATTTTGTATCTAGTCATTTTAATCCAACGTACTGTGATATCACTTTTGTAATTGTAACTTACTTTTTTTAGTATTATTTATTTAAGAGATGACTGTGATATCACTCAAGTGCAATATTTTTTACTACACAATTTTTATAAATATATATAAATATATAAATATTCTATAATTGAATCAATTAAATTGATGGATATATTCAATCCTCCCCAGGGGGCAGCACGAACTAGGCATGCATGTGTTCGACTTTTATATTCGCACAGGAGAACGTCCAAAGCAGAATCTTTTATAGAAATACGAAATCTTTTATAGATACGAAAAAAATGATTTACTTTTCTTTTATTACACTTATTCATAATTAAAATAAACAAATATTTATAAAATTACTATTATACTTCTAAGCTTTACGTATATATAAATCTAAAGATGTCTTTTCAATTATCAGTAATAGACGTGTTATATTTTCGAAACTTCTTTTATCACTTTACATTATATTATAGTTATAATAATTACTTTTCTCTTAAAAAACAACAATTCTATTGCCAAATTAACATTGACCGATCTACCAAACATAAATAATATAAAACAACTGATTCTACATTTTCTTTCTTCAATTTACATAGCTCATATTTCGCATCACACATAGCTACGACTCAGGCAGCCTCATCATGCAAAAAATCAAATATAAAATTCCATTACTAAACAAGAGCACGTACGAATCCAGTAATCGCGTCAGCCCCGCAAGAAACAAGACAAAAAAAACAATTTTAGACGAGAGAAAAAAAAAAGCGAAGAGAGAATAAAACTGCTCTTGGCGTACTCGTGCACGCTCGACTCGCCCGCGGGAATGTAAATATTCGGCGTCGCATTCGCCGGGACGTCTCCCGTGCCGCCCTCGGGGCCGCCGCGACGCTGCGTTCCGCGTCGAGATTTCGCCGAAGCTCAGGGAATCGTCGTCGTCGTCGGCGGCGCGCAAGTGCGCCTCGCCACCGGAGAAGCCCATAAATATGTAATACTTCCCATATCGGGCCGCGCTCGTACCTCCCCGCCGCGCGGCTAAACATCTATTTCTCTCCTCGCAACCCCTTGCGTGTTTTTGC
The DNA here is from genome assembly GCA_035582955.1 of Sycophila texana. NCBI lineage: Eukaryota > Metazoa > Arthropoda > Insecta > Hymenoptera > Eurytomidae > Sycophila > Sycophila texana. Next base: position 4,550,972 of record JAWWEN010000048.1, read on the forward strand.
GGGGGTGGCCCGCCGGTAAATCATTCCGTCCCCGAAAGAAAGCACAATACTCCACGACGGGCGAGGTGCGCGCGCAAAGGCGACGCCGCGCGAGGGAAAGCGGGTTCGCCGGAGCGAGTGAGAGAGCCATAAGTCAACGTTATATTGCCGAAAATACTTTAAAGTGCCACTCAGCGCTGCGCGAGCTTTGCTTATAAGCTCTCCCCTTCTCCCGCGAGGAATATATGCGTCGCGAGCATATATATGTCGGGAATCCGGGAGGTCCGACGCTGCTTTATCGCCGGGACTCTAAATGCTCGTCGGTGCGGAAAATGGACTTTCTAATGTCTCGATTTTCGGAGGATTAAGAGAGTAGCCGCGGCTGGACGGAGTTGGTCTTATACCACTGGCGATGCATCGCCTTCGTATGACTATACTGTACGTGTCTTTTATGGGTCATTATATAATATAGATTCACATTAGTGTATGATCAGCTGAATGTTCTCCGAGACTGTTTTTCTTGATTCGAAAATGATTTTGGGATGTAGTACCATTTTATGGACGAAAGAAAGTACCATTTTGCGAAAGCTCCTAAAGCATGGCATAAATATTAAAACAGAATCATTATCTGATGGAGCAAATATATTTATTAATTAACATATTTGGAGCAAATATATTTATTAATTAACTTATTTGGAGCAAATATATTAATTAATTATTACTCTGATCAGCATGATCATACCAATGTGGTCCAATCAATGAGTAAAACGTCTTTATTTTTATTGAAATGGTATGAAAATAAATATTGTTGACGTACTTAATGTAGTCGTAATCACGTACCATAGTTGCAGAGAGACAATTTTTGATAAACAACATAATATAGTAATCTTGCTATCAAGTGATGCTTCCGGTAAAAAAGCTGCACCGTATGTATAGTAAAAATTATTCATATAGCTATGGAAATTTTTACAACTCATTGTGAATATTTAATATTTATCAAACTACATAATATTACTACTCAAGATTATATTTTAAATTATATTTTGATAAATAAATTAACATATCAAATTAAAAACCTATTTCTTCGTTGAAAATGTTCATCTTCTTTTTTATACACAAGCTCTCGTGTAAACCTGCACAAAAGATAAAACAAATACATGTAATAACGAAAAAAAGAATACATAAATTTATATAAAAAAATTAATATAAGACACAATAAAGTAATTTGTATGGAGTGGTTCCAACATCCCCTTACGCAATAATTCCAAAAAAAAAGATCTCATTCAATCCAGCAAAACCAGCATGCGGAACTCTTGATATTAAAAAGAAAAATATACACAGGCGAGCGTTGCGAAAAGGGCCGCATTCATACGTAAAGGAAGAAGGTCCCTTTGGATTTTCAGTTTCCTGAGTGGAGAGCGCACACGGGAAGCGGGAACATAAGCGCGGAAGCTCACGAGTTCCGGCGCGGTGCGGAAGCCGCTAATTCGACGGGGGCTTCCCCCGAGCGCGGGCATCTTTCGGGAGTTTAATCGAAGGAGCGCATCACGAGCGAGAGATTGGCAGCTAATTAGGCGGCGGCAGCACAATGCCCGTCGCCCCCTGCTACTCGCTATGCACCGAATGCAGCGGAGATGAGTCGATGCAGACATTGTGGCGTGCGGGGGAGAGGAGGACAATCGAGCTGTGCGCCTCTTTCGACGCATGCGGATATGCAGATTTTACCGTGGCGCATATGGTTCCACGCGAGGATCGTGTTTGTGATATGATGCCAGTCGAGGGAGGAGAGAAAGAATCGGCGGAGGTGAGGTTTTAATATGTTGATATTGATTTTTAAAGCGGGTTTTAGGAATTTTGGTTTGTTCTTTAATGGAATGTTCTTAAAATTAATTAATTCAGTTATAGCAACGGTATATTTACTACCGAGAATGTAATTTAAAATAGATGTTTGTACGTTCAATTTACATTTTATTTGTTTCGATATAATTACTACAAAATGTCAATATTGTCTGAAAAATGGAAATTACTATATGCAAACAATTAAGCTGATGATTTTAAGCATGCATGTTTTATTTATTTTTATTTACAGGAGTGAATGTAATTTATTAGTTTGAATATAGTATTCAAAAGTGGTGTTTTTAATTTATTTTTATTATTTTATATATATTATCATTATTTACTTCTGTCAAATTTGACGATAATAGTATGATTTGTCAATTTTGTATCTATAGTCATTTTACACATTGTGATGTTACTTTTACTGTTATTACTTACATTTTGGTATTATTTGTTTAAGTAATGATTGTGATATAACTTATTAATTGCAATATTACATGTTTCAAATTGTTTTAATTTAAAAAGTGTTTTATATCTTTGTACACGATCTTTATACAGATCAATATTTATCATTTGTAAACACTGAAATTTGCAATCAAAAACTATTCTGTTCTATTTTATTAATGCAGGCACATACGCAACGAATACGCACTTAAGGTATTCGTTCATTTTTTAATAAAACACAGAAGAATTTCATGGGAAAAACAACTACAGCACTGTAATACCTATTAATACGTAAAAGCGTCTATACGTGAAGCGCAAAAAAATAAAAAAAAATAAAACGGGAGTAAGAGGCTAGAGTGAGGCAGGAAACGAAACATATTTCTCCAGGATAGACGTGAAAAAAAAAGAAAAGGCGCGCGTGGGTGAAACCGCGATCTAGAAAAGCATTTCTCGACGTAAACTAAAATAATGCTCGACGGAATCGAACAAAAGCATGAAATATGGACTGCGCGAGCGGCGCGTCCTTCGGTAACTTATGATACACTTCCGATGTTGGCGTCCGCGCAACGAGAGGAGCAGGATAAAAGAGAAAAAAAGAAAAGAACACGGCGACAGACGCGCGTAACGCGCGCGCTCCATTACAGTTTTAGCGGAATCGAACGCAAAAAATGCGTCATTCTTCCGCGTTTCGATGGTTCTCTTCTCGGATACGTATCATTATCCCGGTGTTTTTTGTGTCGTCGAGGCGTCCCTTGTTACGAGAAAGTACAGAGAAAGACGGTAACATTTGTCAATTGATATTGCAAAAACTTAGTTGGGGTAATGTGGTAGGGCCGTTTATTTCTCATTAACGCTGTTTTTTATGCCACAATTGTTTTTTATATTATTATTTTATATAGTAATATCGAAATATTGGTGACTTCTTTCATTTTTATACGCGAAAGAAAACGCCAATAAATCCATAATAAATAATTTTAAAAAAAGCATTATTTTGCATTGTCACCTGAATCTTGGACGGTTGGTCAAACTTTGTATACATTTTACAAAAAAGCTCTGTAATTTTTACGGTAAAGTTTTCGTAATTTTTACAGGGTTTTTCGTTACAAAGCTTGACCAACAACTCAAGATTAAGGTAAAAATTTACAGTATTGCCAACCATCCCACGATTACCTTGTTTTACGTAATTTTTACGGGAAAATCAACATAATTTTATCGAGAAAATTCTCTCAGTATATCATTTCGTCAAAACCACTACGTAAAAATACTACTTTTTGTGCAAATTAGTAAACGTCCTTGGTCGGCCTCCTTATTTCATCAAAAATCTACAACATCGTTAGCACGGAAACTTGACCTCGTTGAATTAAAGCTCTCGAGATTGCAAAAGAGTGAGCTTCGTCGCGAAGCCCAACGTGATCGTCGAGACCCCCTGACGAAAGGGGCTGCAAAAAAAATTAAGCAAAGTCTCGACCGCGTTCCGGCACGAAGCATGAATCTCACCGCTAATAAGCGCCCCGGCCCCCCACCATATATACCTGTCGAGATTTGCATTTTCACCACTGAGTTGGCATCGATTTGCGTGCGCACCGAGTGGGCTGTTGACCTGGCGCCGACGCGCTATCTCCGCGTGAATAACGCGCCGAGGAAGCGAACGAAGCGGCCGCCGATGGTCTAGCAGCTAAGACGCCGTGCCGTTTCCGTTTCTCGTTTCCTCCGTCGCAGTCGAATTAATTGCCGCCGAGCCGGCGAAATTGATAACAATGCCTCGGCGGGCTTTCGCTCGAACGCGCGAATTGTGCGCCCTGCGCACGCTTGCACATCCCAAATTTTGCAGAGTCGCACGAGATTAGGTTTGCTCGATCGAAGAGACGATTGCACCCTCAAACTTGCGAAATACATATAGTATTATTTGTGCTTTAGATCTCTATTCTAGATGATTTGTCGCAATCGACAATAATTTGATAAAAAAAAAAACAGTATCTTTGTGGAAATTAAGTATTCACTCAATTTTAGAAGAAAAACTCTACATTTAATTAGTAATATTTACAGAGCTTAATCCACATAACAATTTTCACGTGCAAACAAGAGATTTTCAGTGACGCAAGCCGTCTTACATATTTTCTCGTAATTTTCATGACAAGCTCATATTACGAGTTTCGCAATCATAAATTTTATACGCGATACTTCTCCCGCTATGTACAATTTACGCGTTTGCGCAGAATGAAATTAACAATGTTTGCTTATAACAATTTCTTCTTCCGACGGAAGAAGAGTCAATAATAAAATGCGCAATAGAGAAAGGCACTCATCGAAATTTATTCGTCGATATCCCAGTGCTAGTCTAATCGATCCCCCGCATACACACTCTCCCGCATCTCCGAATATTTTTACGGGCACTGCGGTTTTATCGCGCGTCCGCGCGCAAAAAGAAACTCCACTTCTGGAATATTCATTCACCGGCGAGGAGCGAGTCTCGCAAAGAGGCGCATATAAACTTAAGTGTACACCGCGAGCGCACACGTATATATACCCGGCGTATAACGCATTAGTCGAGGCGCGCAGTCTAATAGCTCGGCTCGGCCAAGCATAAACTTTGTTTCCCATCTCGTCGGCCGGGATTACGGCGGACGATAAAAAGCAGACCAATAAAAATACCGGCGGCGCGCTTTTTTCGCCCGTCCCCTGCCGCGGCTCTTCCTGATGGGCGAGATAAGAGCGGCGCGGGGGTCAATCCTTCGCGTGTCGTCGCGCACCCTGGGCACGCACATCCATTTGGGCCGGGCTGCGCGGCGACGCGACGAGCTCGTTCACGGAAGCACGTTCACCGTATCTCATTCGGCCCGCCTTATTATCGCGCGCAAGCCTTCGCCGCGACTCTCAGATTTTACGGCGTTATTCGGCGTATTAGTTTACGTCCGTGCGCCCGGGCTGCGAAATACTTTTACACCTCGGCACTGAGTAGCTTCCGCCTTCGGCGACGGGCGAATTTTTCACCGGCACGCGAGAATAGCGCTGAGGTGGCTGGAGGTCGAAGACAATGTCCGGGTTACGTGTATATTTACCAGCGGCAATTTCGCGCGACGACTACGTAGTATATGTAGGTGCTTCGAGAGGATGGATGATCGAGACCGCAGAGTGTTCGACGCAAGCATTCTTTCGAGCACGCTCTACATAAAAAAGCTTTACGACCGGCCGAGAGATTTTTCTTAAGTGATTTTTGTAATCGAACGATTTTACCAATGCGCCCAGTTTCAGTTTATATTAATTAATTCTTCTTATATTGTCAATAATTAACTGAATCCTTATATACTTGCTTGAATCAATATCTCCCGTATATTTGCAAAAACGAAAATCTTAGCGGATCAATCCGTTGATTATTTTCCTTTACGTGGTGGAACTCTTTTATGCGTAAAAATAGAGGAAACGAGAAATTTAATTTCGTTAGTCGATGTATGCATACGCCAAAGCAGCATTTTCCCCTTTTTCAAGTTTCTTATGCGTTTTTGTGCGCAGCACACTCGTGTATTCAATAAAAAAAGATTGTCAATAGATTTTGCTTCCTCTTAGAAGAATCTTTATATAAGGTACCTGTGCCTAATATGGGCATGCGCCTAATATGGCCATGTTCTGGTATTTCGAATTGACCCGAGCTACAGCTGCGCCCCCTCATGCTAATAGTTCTTTAGTATCAACTTATGAATCTGTGAAACCCTGAGTCTGAGTAACCGCCGAAGGTCTATCTCGAATTGCAAAAATATTTTCTGATTTGACCGGACAAATTTTCGTGTTTAAGA
>JAWWEN010000048.1:4557919-4569857 GCA_035582955.1 Sycophila texana
AATTTCTGCAGAATCTTCTGTAGCATTTTTTGCAGAAATTTCTGCAGAAAATTCTGCAGGATTTTTTCCTACGGGTTATTGTATATAATTGCTTGTATGTACTTTACTCATTTACATATTGAGAGGAACAACAACAACAGCAATTCTATTAAGAGTTCAATTAAAATACGCGAGTCACAAAAAGCAGCCATTAGAGAAATTAAAAATAAAATCGAGAGAAACACGAAAACTGATACGTGTATAATTACATTAAAACACTCGGCCACTATAAAATTCACAAACGCGACTTTAATTTTCTCGTATACACAAAGTAATCGCTTGTAAAAGGAGCACTCGCATAAATAATACAGCAACGTTTCTTTCCGCTGTCCACGCGACAGCAATTTAGACGTTCCAGTTGTGCGCGGCGCGAACCTTCCGAAGGGTCAAAAAAACGAAATCGCGAAGCGACTTATTAAACTGTCGGCTCACGTGTTTGCCAGTTGTATTCCCGGTGGCATTGCCGTCGATTTGGCAAACAAGGTGAGAACAAAAAAAAAAAAAAAAAAAGGAAAAGGCACCGCGGACATCGAGGTGGCCCTTCGCGCTGTCAGTAAACTTCGTGCCTGACTCACGTATGGCGCGACTTAACAAGCGAGACGCGAAATCGCGTGACAGTATTCTGGATACTTTTTTTCGCCTCGGTCGAGCAGGTTTCCGACTTCTTTTTCCTTTTTTTTTTTATTCGCTCTTCAGTTATATATATTTTTTTCTGTTCGCGAGACGCTTATCGCGTTCTGTTCTCTCGGCTGACGAGACGTCGTGAATCAAACGGGAGACTCGAGTTTGCCTTCCTGGAAGCGGACGTTTAAATTTGCATCGACGTCGATGTTTGCCAGTGCGAATCGCGCCCTCCTCCGAGTATACTTATATGTATGCCCGAGTGGTTAGTGCTTTGCGTTATTTACATACGAGTGAGAGAAAATTTTCTAGTAATAAGCGCGTACAGTGACGGCTTACTCTAAGTTGTACGTCGCTCACTTATTATCTAAGTGATAGGGCGTTTAACTGAATAAACAATTAGTTTATTTCATGTCATTAAAAATATAGTAAAAAATTCAGAAAGTAGTGTTAAATATGTACCGACTCGTTAGTGTTTGGGGAGGGATTTTTAATTAATATTTTTTAGAGTAATTTCACTAATTGCAGTGCGCTCATTAATTGAATTCTGAAATATTGACTAAATAAAATTTAATTAATGAAGAAAGATCTACACTAATTAATAAAGTACACTAATTTTAATTTTTAAGTTTCGCTATAATTCAGCTGTACGGGGCAAATTATTTAAAAATGTTGGAAAAAATATTCTTATAAACCCATGGGGGTCTTGTATATTAACATTACTATATTTTTAATATTTTACACTATTTGTAGTAGTAATTAAATTATTAGTTACTAATTAGGAACGTGAGCATCATTGGAACGCGTGAAAAAAATCCTGCACCTTTGCACATATCTTGATAAAAATAAAAAATAAAAAACACTTGTCCAGTAGAATAAAATGTTCTTATAAAAAAGGTACCACACCACATTATTCTCACATTTCGTTAAAAAAACATATAATCTTACATCATGTAATAAAAAACCACGTTATACAATACAAAACTGAACCAAATATTCTGGAGTATTCACCCTTGTAAATCGATAACGATGTGTGTCCATCAAAAACGCATAAGTCACCCGGAAAAGCGCTTTTCCCAAGCACCCCCTCTCGACTCGACTACCCGCACCCCGTCGGAAAAATCAGCGTGAAGATCGAATGCCATGCTGTTCCAGCTACGGAAAAGCCTTGACAACTCGTGAGATTGAGTATATACAGGAGATGCGATCAGTCCGCTCTCCTCTCAATTATCCCCCGTGGCCGCGGAGTAAGTACTGGCAGGACAATCGCGCGAAAAAAAAGTCCACCAATCGTTTATCTCTCGAGGACGATTCGACGCGCCCGAGGAAGGACTCCCGCGCGTCACGTGCCACGAATTAATAATCGAGTCGGGAGCGCGTGCGAGCGCACGTGTCGGCGTCGTTACAAGGCACACCGGAGCTTTGTGTCGCGTACCTGCGCCACGCGCCTATGCCTTGAGGACCCGGCAAACACTCCATCCGACGAGGAGCGACGTATTAATCTTCGTTTGTGCTTGACGCGCTGATCTGACGATGGAAATCGAGTGGGCATCGTCGGGACGCGCCGCGACGCCGGCAAATTAGAGTCAAATGAGTGTTTCACAGAGAGCTTGGGGTGGAGGGAGATTAGGTTGATGAATTTTTGGAGCTTCTTGTTAGTTTCTGAAAAAAAAAATGAGAAAGTGTGTTTTCTATGTCTAACGATTACTTGAGTAAAAGTGCTTTGACCTGAAATTTTCAGAAAATGTAGATTTTTTTATGTATTTTATGATTAATTTAAAAAAAAGGAAGTCTAACATTATATTTGATTAAGCTAAGTGCCAATCTATTGGCACTGGTTTTTTATTTATGAATCAACCTACAGTGTAAGAAGTGCTTGATACAACTTGCATCAATTTGAATCAATAACTAACATGGGTGAAGGATAGTAGAAAATTTTTGTGGACTGGTATGACAAGAAATTTTAAATATTGCAACACATTTAGTGGAAAATTTGTATTTGAAGAAAATTATGGTACAAAATATAAATTATTTATTTGTAGAGATAAGTTTATCAAATATTTTTTCTCAAAATCTGTATATTTAAATATATGAAGTAAAACTAAAGTTGATTCAAATAAAAATTAACCAAGTGAAAATAAAATTAAACCGAATAACAGTTAATTCAATGAAAATAAATTTTGAAAATGATACTTATGAATGTATAAACCATTCTAAAAAAATATAGGAGCACTATATCTTTTTAAAACTAAAAATAAAATAATGTTCAATATGTTCAATAAAAAAAATAGTATCCACTTAAATATTACGAAAGTCTCAGAACTTGACCACACAATGTGTTTGGATTAAAAATAAATAGGTTATTATGTGGTCTTTCCTTTTGTGAAACTGCTTTGATGATTTCTTGTCCCATAACGCCGCCCACAATAGCGCATACTGGACTGATTTGAGCATACAAATCTCCACTGAAAATAATTAATGAATTTTTAATTTAAGATCAAACTTTTGCACATTTCTTCTTAAAATTTTACTTACTTCACCAAGTGATCTATCTTGTTGCCAAGATTGAATTTTTCAACTACAGCTTTGATTTCATCTTGTAAAACATTTGTGCTTCTTTCATTGGGCAGTGGATCTCTTTTGTGTTTTTCACGGAAGTTTAATAATACTGTAAATGTAAAAAATTTATACAAAAGATAAAATTTTCTATTTCAATAAGAATTGTTACAAAAAGATACTCATATAAAATTGAAACAGAATACTAACTTAGCATCAAATAATATGCTTCAGAGTCCTTTGGTAAGTTTTGGACATCTAAAACTTTTTCGAATGGAACAAATTTTTCAAAACTCTTAATAGTAACAGAAATTTTTTCAAATTTTTCCTTTCCTATAGGTTCTCCTGCTTCTACTGTTCTTGTTTTCTTTGTCTGTACTACATCTCTGAAAAATATTTAAAAATTACTTAAATTGCAAATAGGTTTCTTTTAAACATTAGAAAACGAAGTAAAGACTTACTCTGCAAATTCATGAGTAATTAAGTCTGCAAAAGTAAACCCGAATGTTCCCCAAACATCTCCAGCAAAGAACTTTTTATTGTATTTACGACAAGCAGCATTAATCCTTTTAATTTGTTCAGTAGTGCATTCAGAAACACAAACTACATCAAAATCTTTGAAATACTCTTCTGGTTTATCCTCAACATTGCCTGAGTCAGCACTAACATTAACCATTGGATTCAAGTTTTGGGCTCTCTGCAGGGATGCCTCAGCTCTCTAAATAAAATTTATGAATAATGAGTGATGGTAATTAATTTTTAAAAGATTTATTAACAATATTATATAAAAGAAACTTACGTTTGTACCAACTTGATTTTTTGGCACGAAAAATTGAGAACAAGCATCTAATGGAGAAACTGGTCGATGGTCCAAAAATGTGATGGACTTTACTCCAGCAAGAATTATATTTTTAGCCACTTCAGCTCCATATCCATTCAATCCAACTAATAATATATTTGCTGCTCGAAGTCTGAAAATAAGTCAATTACCGATGATTATTAAAAGAATATTTAATAAAATCTACTAGTTCAAATATAAAAAAATAAATGATTGATCTATTCTGATCTTGATTGATACGTAGTGTTTATTATTTGTTCTAAAATGAAGAATAATAGAAAAAATGGTTTATCGTTTATTTTTGAGTCATTTTTACCTTAGCTACTCTATCACTAACAAATATTTCAGTTCAAATCTTTCAATACATAAAATTAAAACTCCTTAAAATCAGACCAGCACTCGCTCGAATACATGGGCTGTATGCCTATAGCGCCCTCATATCTATAGGTATACAACCATTGAATTCGAGCGACTGTTATGGATTACGGCGATTATTATCTTATCAAACATTATTATTATTACAACAATAATTAATGCCTCCAGTCAAACAAATGAGTGCTCAAACAATGGACACCGGCAAGCGTAGCGGTTATGATGCACGTGTGTCTTACCGCTTTTGAGATTCCAAGCCCCACAAACGAATTTGTCTGTCGTACAATTCTGCCTCGGCATCAGTCAACTCGGTGTTGTCCTTCTGATCGACCATTTTGCGGTAATCGTTTTACTTAATTTTGAAAAACTCGGCAAAATCAAACCCGGCGAACTAACGTGTGGACTTTGAGAGCGAATGCCAAATGAGCCGTCTGAAGTGGTGCAGTCGCCGTATTCCGTCAGGCTCACCAACCTATGAAACTGAAACTCCGAGCGATGGATTTATTATAGATGCTTTTCACATTGGTATTTCTTCGCGCATTCGTGAAATAACTAATATCCGGTCAGTTGGGGGCGTATAACCAAAACAAGATCAACCTGCAAAAGTACTCGATCCGAAATAAAGTATTTTTTTTTTAAACAAAACGTAGCAGTTGAACAAACGTTTTCATGTAAATAATAAAATGTAGCAGAGTAGGTTACTTGTGAATGAAACAATGAAATTATACGAGCACAGAATTAAAACGAAAGTGAAAATGCTTTGACAGTGATTGTTAAATAATTTACTATTTTAATTATTATCGTTAAAACATTCGAATATTGTTAGGTATAGTGTTTATTTTTTTAATTAAATTTTATTGTTTGTATTATTTGTTTAAATTACCATTGAGTATAATTAAATTAAAATATAAAATGATTTATGGAGATGCAATTGATAATACTAATCAACACAAAATAATAATTATCAACAGAAAAATTATTGTTCAAAAGTTAATATCTTAATGCCTTATTTTAAATATTTCTATTTGACTTTTGGATTTTAAAATTTTATAAAAGAATATTTTATAAGAAAATATAGCGGCTAAGTAATAAAAAAAAGAATTATAATGGAAGAAGCAAGTACGGAAGAAACATTTGTATTTAAGTTTCCTACATGCACAACAAGTGAAGAATATACTTTAGAAATTCCGTTGAAAATTCCTTTTCAAGGTTCAATAAAGGAATTAGTACATCGAATAATGTCATCATTTAAATTACCATGTTACATTGAAACTGATTTAATGAACTCCTTGGAATCAAGTATAAAAAAGTGGACATTACAATTTCAAGATAGCAAGACAGAGAAACTAATTAATGCTGTTAAACAAGGAGATCTCGATGTAGAAGAAATAATAAAGAATTGGGAAAAAATTTATAAAGAAAAAACAACAGAATACGCAGAACCTATTGGAACTACAGACGAAGAACTTTTTGCTGCTGCTTATCACAGACTAGTCCACTCACCATCTTTAGAGCCTATTTTACAGGCTGAACATAAATTTGGAAAAGATGTTACTGAAGTTATTTCAATGAGAGATAAAGACTATGATCAACTCACACAAAAGTATGTTAATAATATATTATTATTAAATAAATAAAAAAATTTTAAGTAATTGCAATAATTATTATTTTACAGGCAAACTGAAGAAATGCGTTTGGCTGTGGAAACTTTAGAAACTGGGTCGACAGAACAATCAATTAATAATATGGCTGGTCGTCATTTTGAAGAGCAAAGTTTATTGCAGGGTCAATGGGGATCTAAAGTTGATGCCTTAAAACTTGAGCAAAGACGTCAGTACAGAAATTGGATAATGAGATTGTTAGAAGAACAACAAACAAATATGCTACCAACACCTGTGTAAAAGAAATTAGTTATTGACTAGTATAAATCTTTTAAATAAGTTAAATACAATATAAAAGAATTTTTTATATTTTTAGAGAATCACCAATGGTTCCAATGCCCCCGCTTGGTCCAGGATTTGAAAATTTTGTAAAAGATAATGATAAAGGCACTTCTGATTACCAGCAGCTTGAAGAAAGTTTTACTATTCATTTGGGTTCACAAATGAAACAAATGCATAATATTAGAATATTAACAGGAGATGTCCTTGACTTTTGTAGAACTAAAAACTGTGATTCTGAGTATGTATCATAAATTTTTATTTTAATATAAGTAATAATTAGTGTTAAATGACATTTATAATTTCAGAAGTGCAGATCCTACACCACAGAGATTACAGACTGCATTAGGTTTATATTCTAATGACTTATGTGGATTAGTACTATTAAGTGATAATCATCTTGGAAGTTACTCAGGTGTAACTAAAGGTTTGTATATAAAATTTTTTATACTGTACATGGAATTTTGATTATTATACAAATTAATAATAAAATATTTATTTTTAGAGCTTGTTTCAATATCACAATTAACTACAGAATTTCACTTTCCCCCAATTGATGAACAAATTGAGAAGATAAGGGAAGATGTTAAGGAAGCAGTAGCTTGGAGACAGGCACATCATAAAGATGACAATGATTTGCAGGTTTTACTTTTATAATTGTATGTCTTCACCCATACTTTTGTAATATTCTATTACCTTATTTGTATAATTTTCAGCAAATAAAAAAATCGTCATCGAGTAAAACTTTACAAACTGGCGATGTTTTCATCACTAGGCATTCTAATTTAGCGCAAGTACACGTTGTTTTTCACATGGTAGTAAATGATTCTTTAAGATCAGGTAGCTTTATCTTTTTCATAAACTAACTTATTATTTTCCATACATTTTAACTAAAACTAATCATTTCTAGGTGATATTAATTCAAGGCATCCAGCAATTTTAGGATTAAGAAACATCTTAAAAACAGCTTGTTGTAATGATGTAACGACCTTGACAATACCTGTACTTTTAGTACATGAAATGACTGAAGTAAAATTTTCATTTTCTCATTCATCTTTCAAGAAAGAAACGATCTTTAATTTGAACTGTTATTTTCAGGACATGACAGTTGCGTGGTGTACAAAAAGAGCAGAATTAGTATTTAAATGCGTTAAAGGTTTTATGATAGAAATGGCTTCCTGGGGAGGAGCTGAACTGAAAAATTTGCAATTTTTAGTTCCAAAGGTAAACAAATTATAGAAATTTTAAAACTCATTAAAAATTGTATTCACCAAAATCATAATTTTATTGTGATCTATTTCAGGGTATGTCTGAAGAAGTGTTTGGTACCTTGGCTACAATGTTACCAAGTATATTTAGAGTATCAAATCCTTTAGTCTTTAAAGCAACTAGCACTCCGCAAACTCCTAAAAAGTGATACAAAAAAAGATGATGAAAAAATATGTAAATTTTTGCAGATCATGGATGTAAAAAAGTATATACTATTTATCTAATCTATTTGAAAAGATAAAAATCAAAATAAATTTTAATTATTTATAAAAAAAAATAATACTATGTGATTATTGAAACACTTATTCAAATATTGAAGACTAAGTTCGATACTGTAACTCCATACAATTTCAATATTTTCTTTTCTATCAAGCTCTTGCAAGTAAGGCTAAATATTTTCTTCGAGTGCAAAAATATTTAACAAATACTATTATTATTGAATTAATTAATTTATTAACAGTTCTGCAAACTGTTTCGATCTTTACTTTAAATATGTGCACTCCGCTGTTCGCTGCCGTCGCTATCCTAATCACGAAGCTACTGAAAGATAGGTCTGGGTTAATCAACTTGTTATCTGCATGAGACTTTTGTTTATTTTTTAAGCCTTTCGCTGATTCTGGTTGCATTACTTTTTCAAACGCAATCACTTCTAAAATACATTTCCAGTTATTCCAGTTTCTTTGAGTATTACAATATCGTTCCTCTTTTCTTTTTTTTATACATTTTTTTAATAATTTAAACTTTATCATACCATTTATTTTCCTTATACTTTATAAAATTAATTTTAACAAACATCCGTAAATTGTAGCATTTAGAAGCTAGAAAGCCTTCAATGATTCACATTGTCAATGCGATTAAGAGCTTAAAGATCATCGACCAGTCATTAAGATCCGCGATTTTTTTCCATCAGTAATAAAGCAGTGTGTGTCGCAACGACCGATAGACTTGCGTAAAATTTAAGTTAATTGAAAAATACACGTAATCTCGAATGCGATTGCAAACGGAAAACAATTAATCAATTACACCGCGGGAATACGAGTACATAAAAAGTTAAAGGGTCCTCACATCCAACTATATAGAAAAGCACAGACGACTCTCGCGCGCTCAGCCACTCTACGCGTGTATATACAATTCATTACAATATCTATTCCCGATAAAGCTTCTTTAAAAGCCAGTAAAATCACGCGGTTGGCTGCTTATCGCGCAATTAAAGAACATTTACTAGACTTCTAGATTGAAAACATCGCCCAAGAAAAAAAAAGTCATATCCTCCGATCTAAAAATAATTCCGAACCCTGTTGTCGGCCACGCAACCATCGCCCTCCCGTCCACGTATCGCCTCGCAATTTTTATTACAATAAAAATGAAGAAAAAAAAAGCTCTGCAAGCGGGAAGTATCCGAAGAAGTATAGCGACCATCCCCTCCCCCTGCAGCGCGCATTTTGGCGAATGGATAAATCCGATTTTATCGGGTGGGTGTGCAGGGGGAGCAGAGCGATGCGCACCGCGCTGACCGCCGGTCCCGGCTGCGCGCGCTGTTTCCCGCGGACATTCGCGCGGATCGGCGATCGGAGGAGCTCCAACCACGCGCCACTGGCAACCCTCAACCATGAACGGCCGACCGATGTTGCTGCTGCTGCTCGTCACGGCGGTGCCGGCGATGTTCACGAGGGTGCGAGGCGTCGCCATCCCCTCGACCACCGCTCGAACCCTCAGAACAGTAAGTGACGCATTTTTTGAGGAGGGGTGTCAACGACTTTTTTTTTTTTTTTTTTTTTTGTGGCAGCTGATAAGTTGCGCGCTGGACTACCTCGTGGTGCGCGGACTTACGTAAGCGAATCATTTCGGTAAACATTTCGTAATTCGCGCGATAGCGAGGCGCTTCCGTGGCGTTATTAATAAAGTATAAGTTCAATATTGACGAACTGTTCGATGCAGTTGATGTATATATATAATATATATATATACACACGATAGCTACTGTGATTAATTAGCATGAAAATTTATGGACCTGGAATGAAACTCCTGCTTGAAATTTTTGCCATCGACATTTTCTTTATTATTTATTTAAAAGATAAAACAAATTGCTTAAGAAAATGATTATCTAATGCTTGCAACGTGCTCCGAGTAATCTAAGCTCAAAGCATGTCTGATTTTAATGTAAAATCATTACCTTCGATAACTGACTAAGAGAAAAAGGAGAAAAGTGAAGTTTGAAGATAATGGAAATTTTCGGAAATAAAATTTTTAAGACCTTTTCTCTCTCCTACAGACTTTATAAACGGAATAAATTGTAATTGAAATCATGTGTGATTGTTTCGATAATTTGTCTTGCCTTTGATTAAAGGAACTTCTTTTTTATTTTAAATCAATGCAGATTAATAGTTTAATCCATAATCATGAGTTTTGCACCCTCTGAAAAGGTTCAAATAATTTTTTTCCTTTTCTACTATACTTACTTACACTGCGCATAATAAAAATTTTGATTTTCATAAGTAAATGATCGTATAAGATTATTCGAAATTTTTCACTAAAAGAATCGGCGCGCAAAAAATCTTCAAAAGAGTGCACAGTGGACGGAAATTTAGCGCAACGAACATATTGCGTTTGAGATTTTCGTAATTAATGGACGCACATGTGTGATTCTAGGTCGACTTATCGAACCGAGGGTTGGGAAGAGAGGACTTTTTCATGAAACTACAGCACCAGATCAGCGTGCACGAAGTTAATGAGCTGATTCTGCGAGGAAATAAGTTTGACAAATTTGTCGACTGCTCGACTAAGCTAGACAACTTGCAAATACTCGACTTATCGTACAATGAATTGAACAGATTTTTCTTTCTGTGCCAAGACGAGTACAACTTGCTATCGCTCAATGTTAGCCACAATCAAATAGAATACATCGACGACCAGGCACTTACGCAAAAAGTCATGAAATTGGAAATATTGGACGTCTCTTACAATGATCTGTACGTTGTTAATGATACGATGCTGCAGCACATGAAGGTATATAACATCGATTTTTATTTATTTTTTATATTTGTTAATTTTTTTATTAATCAATATTTAGTATTGGAGAAATCGAAAGTCCAGTGGTTAAAGTCTGTTAAAATTGTGTTATAAAATAAAATGTGTAAGACTGCGATATTATGAGGCATTTCATAATACGTCGGCTCGCACATAATTAATTGCATGTATAAATGCTTATAATAATGATTTATAGTATTTCTTCTATTTATCGTTTTCATTCTTGGATGTATGTTGTCATCTCTTAGTGTCTGTTTTAGCGCTCTAGACAGTTTATTGGTTAATAAACAATTAATTGACCTTCTGAATTTTAATCGAAAGCTACTGACGGCTAAGAGAGCTGAGCTCAAAATACACTGTACAAAAAGCTTGATGAATTAAAACGTCTTAATCAAATGAGAAAAACATGATAAACTTGAGAAGTCCATTTAAGAATTAATATCAAGCTATTAAACTGATTCCGATTTATCTGGTTATAATTTTTCCTTTGCTTTGCATACTGTAAAAGAAATTAAAAATAATTTGTTTCATTACCCAAATTGTTAAATCTTCTTGATGGTAATTAATTTTCGAAAAGTAATTTTTTAAGCTAAATTATTTTGGTTGGCGCTTAAGATCTCCCCCTTATTCTATTTAACAAGACGAGAGTTCGGATAGCAGTGATTTTTTGAACATAATCAATTTGCGTTTTCTTATCGACGTGTATCGCCTCATAAATTTGAGAGTGCGAAGAGTTAAAAACAATGTATAGAGGTTCAAGATGAATTAATAAAAGAAAGAAGAAAATATTCGTTAAAACATCTACTTACTTGTTATAAAAATAAATAAAAATGAATTTACTACATTCGCTTAAAAATTAAATAAATAGCAGAAAAGCTCCTTACTGCAATTTAAACCATTTCCATATCTTATGAAGTTAGCACACTGTAAAAGAAAAAGTGCAACGACCTAATTCTTATTTATTCCATTTTTATTATATTTATAAGGAGGATGATCCGAAAATCGGCTTCTGAATTCTTCTCAAACTCTGCAAAATGATTTTTTCTAGTCAAAAAAGATAAACACTTATTTGATGTTAAATTAAATATTATTAAAATTCACCAATATTTTTTTTTCATTCATTCATTTCGTATCAATTCGGATATAAAAAAAGGTGCGGGTCTCGGGACCCCCGACAGAAATGATAACTTCCGTATTTTAACATTTTATAAATGTCAATTGAGTGTTTTTGAATCATTTTATGATGTTTTTAGAAAATGTCTACGAATATTGGAAA
>JAWWEN010000048.1:4574369-4587859 GCA_035582955.1 Sycophila texana
CTCGCTAAAGCTCGGGCAGCAAACTGCACCCGCGGGAATAATCGCCTATTTTACTCCCTTGGTGCATAAATAACTATCTCTATCTTTAATTATAAAATTGAGAAATAAAAATTAAATAATTATTAGATTATTTTGTGAATCACGAACTAATCTTTAGAAGGAAGTTCTCATTACAAATCATACATTACATTCATTTGGCATAGTATAATAAAGAACATATTATTTTAAATAACATTTTTATTTAAAATGCGTTCATATATTATTGCAATACACTATAATGGGTAGCAGATGAATTAATATATATAACAAAAATTAATTAAAAATCTCAACAAAGGGGAAATATCTTTAAATATCCCAATTCCAGTCGAATCCATACACTGCCGTCACATCTCGAGTAGGTATAAGCTATAGAGATCAGCACATTTCCCCTGACGCCAGCCACTGTTTATCCATCATCTACCATTTCTTTCTCCATTCTTGAATTTTTTCCGCCCCGCCGGCAGTAGCTATTCTCGTGCGTCGTCTTTGGAAAAACGTGTCACGCCGGCGCCAGTGGTCCCGTGTACACACGCGGATCGGCGTTACGCGCCGGCCAAGGTATAACACGCGTGTAGCAGCGGAGGAACCGAGAAAGTGGCCGCGACGCCGGGAATCCGATAGCCGGGCGCAGAGCAAATAGCGCCAAACGGCATTTTTTTTTTATTTTTTGTTTTATCCCTCTAACGTGTTTTTTCTATAGACTCTAATATTCCGGTAAATTTAATCAATGATTTTCAATGATGATATACCCTTAACTGTGATGGTTTCTACGGCAAATCAATTTACTAAAGCACATTTACAACCAACGAACGACTCTCAGCAAAGAAAAAATGTAGAATATATCTCGGTAAAAAAAAACATTGTTATATACGTTTTTCTGAATGAATGCGAAGGTCCGACATTCACTAAGCTCCTATCGCAGGTACATATTAAAAGGCACAACGGAGCTGTCAAGAGCATAAAATGGCAAACGGAACGGAGTGATTTCCGCGCACACATATGGAATTTTTTCCGCTGGGATGCACGTCAATTTTCGCGGAAAATACCCGCCGAATCTCTTGCAGAGTTCTCGTCGACCGGACGCGGTACGAGCCGATGGATCACCAGCGTACCTTTTTTCGACTACTGCTGCGAGCAAAATTCACGCTCGACACCGAATTATGCTTTGATCGCGTCGAGGCCGCGGTGCCGGTAAATTCACTCACTGGTCGCATTATAAAATGCAAAAGAGTAGCCTGGTTATAAACGATAAATCCACGAGCGCGACGCTGAAAACGTTGTTAAATTTTCGCTCAATTTTAACACGGACGCGCGCGGCTACCCTGATGCAGGAGGGTAGAATGGCGAGGTCAAACGGCAGATGCGATTAATATCCCAGAGCGAAAATAAAATAAAAAAAAAATAAATAAAGAGGATTTTCACGCTTTTATATATAACAGAGTGAACGTCGTTCGGTCAATTTAAATCGTTCATCCTATTTCCGGGCGATTTAAATAAATACCTTTTTGTACGTGAAAATCTTTATAAATTCCATTTCAGATAAAAGATGTGTATTAAACGCGAGCAACTCTTGCTATGAATATTACTCAAAAACTTAAGTTTTTAATAATTTGCTTAAAAATCTTCTCATATTGAAAATCATTGGTATAGATCGAGGAATTTGCGCTGCAAATTGTGTACATAGCGAAGTGAGTTTAGGGTAAAAAATGTAACAACCACCGTATTATATCCTTTCGTCGCGGTATCGGCGTAAAACTCGAGGGAGTCGCGGACAAAAATCCCACTCCGCCGCATGTATAATTTCGATGCAACGAAATCAGCGGAACCACGGCGCTAACGACCTCATTAAACCACCCAACTCGGGAGCATCACGCTCGAGCCGCGCAACAGCCCTAAAGTAAACAAATCGCCCTGGCGCCACCGCAGATGTGTCCCGTCATTCTCCTCTCTCCGATGCAGTGTATTATGGCGTGCGTGGCCCTCGCCCAGACCAAGAGGGAACGACCTCCAATTTCGGGCGGAATCGACTCGAGGCTCCTGTGTAAATACGGGCCGAGAAATGGGGGGACGAGTGCAACCTGGGCACAAGACGGTGAGGCTCGCCCCGCGCGGGATGGAGATCAGACATCCGCGGCGCCACTTGTAACTTAGCCACTTCCTGCGTGCATTCGGCCTCGTTTATTTTTATGAAATTCGGCGACTCCTCGTTTCACGCCGAAGTCAGTCGACCGTTTGTTTTCCCTCGCGGTTATTCTTAATCTTCGTGCGGTGCGACGCACTGCGACAGCGAGCGGTGTGTTTTGCTATTTCGGGGTGCGATCTCCCCGCGCGTCTGGACAAACTACTCCGGTGATGTTTCCTTTCTTGTTTTAATTGTGAGTTTTCCTTGTCATTCGATAATCTGTATCGAGACAGATAGACTGCGAGGAACTACACTGACGTCTTTAAAATGTTTTAAAATATTTTTATTATGTCTGCGTAGGCTGGAGGCTAACATCATAATATTTCATTATTTATCCCTTATATATGTCAAGATCGAAAATTAAGATATGCATTTTGCTGCAACTTTCAACTATTACATTAATTGCTTTGATGATATTGAGGTGCATTATTAACAAACAAAATCGTTTAATTTTGATCGATCCGCTAAATGAATCACATTATTTTATATTAAAGTACAGTGACAACATTCTCTTCCATACGAATATATTGTACTATTAACAATGTACGATGTAGTTCATTTTACAATTATTAGACGACCGGGACATTGCATGAAACAAATATTTTATCGTTTGCATACAGTTAAATAGAATAGAATATAGAATAGCCGTTTATTGTGTAAATTACAGTATTTTCAAATTTCAAATAAAAAAACATTGTATTGTATATATAAATAAATAAAATAGTTTTAAATTAAAGATATTTGATAAAGTACAAGGTAGGAAGATCACAGCTATTTTTTTTTATAAATTATACAGTATAATTAAGTATTGTTCTTGAGTGACGTAACAGTCATCTCTTAAATAAATAAGATATACTGAAAAGTAAGTCGCAATTACGAAAATGATATCATATATGCAAAATTAACTGACTACTCTCGTCGAGTTTAACAAAGTAAACTAATAATATTCAAAACACACTTGCACACACCATTCACGCTAATAAATTACATTCACTTTATTTTTATAAATAAATCAGAAAATTAAAAAAAAAAAAACTTATATAATTTGGACAGCTTCGTTTAAATAAAACGAATAACTACAACAATTTCATAAAAAATATTCCTTTAACTCGACCGAAACTATCAGACAATCCTCACTGGGAGCGCAGACGAAAACACGGCATCGCCATCACTGTCACAAAGGGCCCTTCCCAGGACTTACTGCAGCGCACAAAAAAAAAGTCGTACAATAATGGATCGCACCGAACGATCCGCGAGCGATATATATACACGCGTCTAATCGGCAGCGAGGTGAAGAGGTTTCATTTCTCGCTTATCCGCAAATTACACGATAGCACAGAGCGGCCGCTCGCATGCGGGCTCCATAGGTCGCGCCTCTCTCTCCCCCCTCGTCGCGCAAATCCGAGGGTCCGTTAAATAATAAAAACCGCCATACTGCGGGAGCGCCCCCCGGCCGCCGGGGTATAATGGGCTCGGGCCCGCGCTCGCAAACAGCTCGAAAGAGGATTATCCGGCGCGGCGATACGTCTCCGCGCTCGCTCCTCGCGCCAATGAGCAGGCGCGCACGCGCGCCCGCACAATGGAGCGCGCGGGGACGAGCGGGACTCGCCCTTTGCCGCGCGGCCCTACGACCCTCCGCTCCGTATTATACGTACGGCCTGCGAGCATTACTTCGACACCTCCAAGGCTGCAATCGGGTATTCCTATATATATGCAGGGAACCGGGGATGACTGCGAGCAAGCGCGAATAATGAGTCGGGTATACTTTTAGACGCGAGACTTGCATGTATAATACCCTTTTGAAAATGTTAATAACCTTCGAAATATGCAGTGAGAAAAGTAGGTTTAGAAAAATTACTATTTTTCTACTAATGAGGTACCTGATGCTTGATTAAGTACGGAAGATTGATATCATTTTCACAATTTTTGTTATTACCACTAGGAGATATTACAACTTCAAATTAATTGTTGGTATAATGATATATTATGAAATATTAAAATTGTCCCTAGAGTAGATCGTTCTGTTACTACAAAAATACTAATTTTTTTTTAAATTTCTCAATGTAAGTATTTTAATGAGTGTCCTTACATTCTTCAATTTTTTATGGAAAACTAGAAATTCGTATTGTTGATCTTCAAACGGACGTTACACTGAATTCAATGCAGCTATTTTTATATGAATTTTTATATAAATAAATATTTATGCAACGCATTTTTCTATTCCTTTAAATAAGTAAATAAAAGTATTTGAGAGCGAAAGCGACAAAGTGCCCATAAATTTTACCTTCGTCAAATCCCTTTAGGGTCTGAATTTAAAACAACATTTTAAAAATTCATTTTTCTTGCGTTTTAGTGGATTCAATTGCGTTTGAGACAAAATTTGTAGTAATAAAATATTGAAAATTCTTTTCTTAATGAAATTATAATGAGCTATTCAAATTTCTAAAAAGATTATTTAAAAAGAATAATAGTGTTATTGGAAGTAAAAAGTGTTTTGCTAATTTAAGTGGATGAGCTATGAATTTTACATAAATGAATATTCACTTACTTGCGAATTTCAGACGTATATAGGATAAGAGTGCATAATAATTTATTTATATAAATCCAAAAAATTTCGAAACTGAATACTCGCTAATTAATAATTACTCTCAGTGAGTTGGTAAAATTTGTCGATCCGCTTAATAAATTTCGTTCAACCTTCAGAAAAGCCGTTTATATATATCGACACGAATCGCCAGCCGTAACAAAACATAATTCCTTATTTAAACCAAGCACATGAATTACCAATCGCACACCCATCATTTACACACGTGATTCGATTACCAAATCGAGTTCTCGCGATGAATAAAAAAGTAGCTCCGATCGCGCGAATCGTAATCGCAGTCGCTTTTTTTTCATAAATTCACGGCCCCGAAGGTGTACATCCTGCGATGCGCCGATAAACGGGCCGCGGAGCAAACTCGCGCGGTGATACAGCAGAAAGCCGCTCGTATACCGTTATATCCAACGCCGAGAAACGCAATTCGGCCCGTGATTACCGAACACACGCTATATCTCTTTCAGCCAGGAAATCCCGGTGCCTGATCGCGCCCTCGGCGGGAAAACATTATAGGCGACGTCAGCGAAAATGATTGAACGGTAGGTGTAGGGTATATATGTATGAGAGTGCGCGCGGGGGTGGCCGGGAAATAAAAGACACGCGCTCGCCGGTAATTTGCGCGGTGGCCCGATGCGCCGGCAAACAAGCGACTCACGCGATAGAGCGATCCTCGTAATCAAGGGATCGAGTGATATACGCGGCCGTAGGTGTCACGCATAAATATTGGAGGCAAACTAACGCACAGACTGTAATGTTCGTCTTAAATTATATACGTAAGTTGTTATGTACCGTGTATTTTTTTAGCTATGCGTTATACAAGGTGAACATATTTATAACTGCTCATCATTTGTAATAAACGCATATTCGTTTATATCGATCATTATTATTATTAACAAATTAATTTGGCAAACTATTGTGTAAATAAATTTATTAATCTAAATAATTTAATTATTAGTTAGTTATATATAAATATGATTATTATTTGAGATTTATTTTATGATGAATCTATAGTATTTGTCTTTTACATCCGTGTGATTAAGGGTTGTCCATATTAGCTTACAAGTTTAATTAATCAATAGAGATTTAATAAATCAATGCACACATAAAATTTCAATAATTATAATATAATTATAATTATTTTATTTTTTAAATCATTTTATGTAATTCCTTTTTTTAAGTAAATTTAAATTTATATATAATGATTTAGAATATTGCTGAATGACGAAGTAGAAAACAATTGTTGTTAATGCAAAAGTTTAGTTTTATCAATTCATTTATTTCAATTGTGGTTAATGTAATACAGCAGCACTATTCTAATTCTGTTAAATTAAGCATTTAAAAAAAAAAGGATTACGAAAGTAGCCAGAACAATGGATAAGAAAACAGACGTTTAAAGGACAAGGAAACTGTATATGTATATACAAGGAGAACGAGTTGGAGTATTAGACTCAATCGGCCGTTTCGCATGGATCGAGGGCCAAGGACAGGCAGGCTTGGCTCTCCAAAAGCGAGAATGAAACCACCAGTCGGTGGCTAATTGGACCCAATAAGTATTTACCACCTCTCGATTTTCGAAGCTCCTAGGCCTTCGCCACGGGGGTCTACTGGTACCCGATTGTGCCCTTACCGTCCCTTTCCCCCCCCCCCCTCGATGCACTGTTCGGGGGGAATCCTTGTCGGGAATTCCCTAGACCATCTCATCTATATCCTAATTTTCTCTCTCTCTCTCTCTCTCTTGGCCTCTTATTTTCTCTCTTCATGGATCGCTCACTCCTCCCTTTCCCATTCCCTGCCCTTCAGGCTTGTCCTTCCATATCTGCGCTTTTCTCCTTCCTTTGCGACGTTACACCTGATTTCCCAACCTCTTGTATAAGTGTCACGGAACTGTCATTTGCGGTCTTTTAAATAGTCTTTTACTCACTCTACGTCATCTCTAGGAAACTCATGCTAATTAGGATATATTGCTTTAAATAAATATTCCAACGAGCGACTATACGAGCCCTTTAATTCACTTCCTTCAATTCAACGTGTAATCATTTAAGCAATAATTTCAAGTTTAATCTGCAGCTTCTATACACTTGTATAAGAAATATTAAAATTCTTTTACATTTACAATTTTATTTTGCACTTATTTTATAGAAATATTAAACAAAATTTATATAGAATAAACTGTTTTATTTGTTCATGTCGCTTTATTTAAATTTTAAAATATTTATTTTCTTTAATCAATTGCAATGGTATACTCTGCATTCACCCTTTTATTAGAAATATTCAACAAAGTTCAGAGAATAATTTTTTTTTATTTGCCTGTGCCTGCCGCTACGTGAGAACAAATAAAAATGTTAAGTGCTTGTTGAAACGACGATCGTCATTAGCCGCAAAAGAAAAATATAATTATCGCGGCTTGCGTCGGAATGAATTTTTCAGCGTAATAAAATGCAGCATTACCGCGTGAATTCACGGTGCGCAGGAGAATCAAACGTGGGTGCGGTATGAATAATCAAATACGCACAGGAGGGTGGATTTGCTCGCGCCATCGAGTGTAAGAGGGGCTCGCGTAGTCCATTAGAAGCCTGACGTGCGTCTGGCGTGGTAATGAAATCGTGCCGTATATCCACACGCCAGCCCGGCCGCATTGTCGGGCACATTATATTTACGTGCGTTAAGATCGAAAAGTAAAAAAAAAAGTGCTCGTTTTATTCCACTGCAATTTCACCGCTTTAGGTGATATGTATAATTAAAAGAGATTAGCGGCGACGCTTATATAAATTTCATCAAATTTGTCGCACAAAATATAATATTTTATAAATAGAGTTAATTAAGTGCACCCCTTTTCATTATAAAATTATAATTAAAAATGAACCGAAAATCTGATTGTAATAAATTTTTTAAGAGAATAAAAATGTAATGCAAAGTTAAAGTAAACTTTATATACTAGTAAATATATATAGAGAATGTTTAATAATTCTCTTTGATTGTCAGATCTTCGTCTAGAAGGCTATATATACTTTTAAAAAATATTTATTAAAATGGAAAATATGCACTTTTCTGCATCCTTTTCTCGCGATAACGCTGCTATTACAATGCAATGCAATTGCATTACACTGCACTATGCACTCTCTATTATATATAGCAAGCACAACTACCTACTGTCGTCGATGACTCAAAGGTTTCCTTGAGATGTGCATCAAGCACCAATGGATTATGTCAGCTTCTAATCGCATTACTGTTATCTGCTCATCAGTTTGTCGAGAGAATAAAATGTTTTAGAATTGTTTGTTTATTATAGTTAATAATTAACTTTTACTCATATGGTTGATCAAAGATCATAAGTTAGAAGAGATGGAAAGAAAACTAAAATTTTTATTATGTTGAGGATAACAAGATATAGGATGGTAAAAATTAATAGTAAAATAAACAATTTTATTGGTGTAATTTCTACATAGATTTTATATATTTCTTAAAATCCTTATAGTTAATAGAGATCTCTCGAATACATCCAGCTGAGTCGCGGGTGCTCGATGAAACGGAATATTGTGATTTTCTTCTGGCGCCGTCGCACAACGCCGACGCAACTAGATTTTTCCTTTGTGGAAGCAAGTGACTTTTCTTTTTGATTTATGACACCCTAAGAGCCACGTTTTATCGTTCATCTTTTCGTTGCAATAAAATTTCCGTACAAATCAATATACAAAATAAATGCACAATCATATTTGAAATCGTTTTAATAATATACTTAGAGAAATGTTCGCGTACAAATTACTGTCAATTGACATTATGAGAAAAATATTTCATATCAAAATTTTACCGTATGTATATAAAAATTTACAATATTATTCATAAATTTTACTATGAAGTTATACGGATATTTCTTTCAGAATGTCCATTTGCAACCAGTCAAAGAGTATACTAATGTCAACTATAGACGTTTCTTTCAGAGTACAAAATAAAATTAGTTTTAACAAATCAGCACGACGCTATATCTGCCCACCAAATGAAGACTCGCAGCTTCCGTGAATCGAGCGACCTCGCCCACACGATATCATCTCGCGCACCTACCCTCGAACACCCCCGGACGTATATATTCGCCAGACGAGTACCTCTCTATCCAAGAAACACAACCGGCAAGTGCGAAAAAGGTTGCTGTATCTGTCAGCTCGTCGCTCGCGAGAATCTACTCTCTCTCTCTCTCCCCAAAAAAAGGAAAAAAAAAACGAAACCCAGCTGTCAATCTTTCCGCCGTTATTGCGGAAAGCGAGCAGCCGAGCGGAGCCCGGAGATCACGGCGCGCGGCGTCTCAGCCGCGAGAAGATCGCGTTTCCTCTCCATCTTCTCCAGCCTCCGGCGTGTCCTCCCCCGCCGCCGCCCCGCTCGCGGAAAAGTCGCCGCGGTGGGGGAGTACCCCCGACCGTTCCCCCGCCGGTGGGGATAATTAAGCGAGCGCAGGCTCGCCGCGCCGCGGTGGGGGGAGTGTACCCTCGCACGTGCGCGGCCGGCCGTCGGTTGCCAGGGGCGACGAGGCCCGGATCCGGCCAATCGGTCGGCCGGAGGCGGGGACCGCCGCGGCGGGGGGCGGGTGCCGCCAACGGGATAGGCGCCCGCCGCCGCCGCCACCCGGGTGGGAGAGCGGCCCCGGCCGAGAGAGACGGGCCGCCTCGCAGGCCTCTCTCTCTCGCTCCCCCGGCGGACTCGGGCAGCCAGCCGTACAAACGTATCATGCCTGGGTAGGGTCGGCACCGAGATGCCGGCTTGTAAGCGAAACCAGTTTGCTATCCGATACGATCGAGGCAACAGCGCCGGCAGCAGCAGCACCACCACCAGCAGCAGCACCAGCAGCTCCGCGCGAGATATCCTCAGGCGCGCCACTCGGGCTCGTCTCCTCGCCCGCACCCTCCACCCCCCGGGTGCGCGGACCGCGGCGCGCCGAGCCCGCACCGCAGCTACTAGTGCGCTCGCCGTTGTCCCGTCGGCAAGGGCTGCTCGATAGTCGCGCCGGGGAAAAGATGCGAGACTCCTGACTCGCCGAGCTCGAGTTCGCCAGAGGCATTGCCGAGTGTGCTAAAAATAAAGTTCCGTTTCCAGTGGTGGTGAATATAGACACGGCGAGAGTGTGACTGGAGGCGATGCAGGGTGCCGCGGGTGATCACTGAGAGGCGGAGTTCGGCGGAGATGTCGGCGGTGGCGCCCGCGGGTCCCGGCGCGACGGCGGTCACGGGGCCGGGCAACGGGCCGATCGTCCCGTCGCCGGTGTTCGCCCTGCCGACGATATCCTTCACGGTCGGCCAAGTGTCGACGGTCTGCGAGACCCTGGAGGAGTCCGGGGACATCGAGCGGCTGGCGAGGTTTCTGTGGAGCCTGCCGGTGGCCCATCCGAACATCCAGGAGCTTAATCAGAGCGAGGCGGTGCTGAGGGCCCGGGCGATCGTGGCCTTCCACTCGGGCCATTACAGGGAGCTCTACGCGATCCTCGAGAGGAACAAGTTCACGAAGGACTCCCACGGCAAGCTGCAGGCTATGTGGCTCGAGGCGCACTACCAGGAGGCGGAGAAGCTGAGGGGCAGGCCGTTGGGGCCGGTGGATAAGTACAGGGTGCGCAAGAAATACCCGCTGCCGAGGACGATATGGGACGGCGAGCAGAAGACGCACTGCTTCAAGGAGAGGACCAGGTCGCTGTTGAGGGAGTGGTACCTGCAGGATCCTTATCCGAATCCGGGGAAGAAGCGCGAGCTCGCCGCGGCGACGGGACTCACGCCCACGCAGGTCGGGAACTGGTTCAAAAACCGCAGGCAGAGGGACAGGGCGGCCGCTGCCAAGAACAGGTATGATTTTCATTTTGGTACCTACTTCGAGGCTGTGTTGTTCTCCGAATTTCGTTTGGGAAAAGTTCTGTTCATTTTATATCCTGGAATTTGGATAATTTTAAAATGGCTACGGCCCGCTTGTCGCTGTAAGTCAGCGAGACATCGCGATTTCACGGTGACAGCGGGCAATTGGTTTGCGATTACCTAGTGAAATTTTCACGGAAAAAATATGGAGGTGTGCTTTTCGAAGATGATGGACAATCAGTATGTCAATGCCAAGCAACAATCGCGGTGTGCGTAGGGCTTTCGCGTTAAAAAATGGCCGTTTAATTAAACTTCAGTTTATATAAGTCACTATTAAAATTTATACATAAAAGTTAATTCTTTGGGTGACACTAGAAAGGTTATCGTAAATTCGTTCATAAATTTTGATCTAATTATATCTACGATGAAATAATAATAAGTGTTTTTGACAATAATGCAGTTGGGAAATTTGCATATTTTGTCCAAATTTTTATTTTTGTAAATATTTTTACACAATAAAATGAGTAACATCAAATTTTCTTTGTCTACAATTCTATAATACTTTCGTGGTATTCATTAGATCAATGATTCAAATAAATGCAGTAATGAACGTTCCATTAAGATTTTAAAACTTAAATTGAATAATACTCGAACTGCTCTTTTCATCCATTGTCTCAATTTAATTACGAGATCTACATTGATTCCATTGATACTGAAGAGTATCTCTTCATTAAACAGACGATCCCTCCATAAATGTCATCACAATCATGAAAATAATAAATTGAAAAAAAAAATATATCGATACGCATCTTCGATAGCTGCCTAAATCTTTTAAGATAAAAGTGCCATCGCCGCGAATATCTCTTTTTTTATTTTAATAAATTTTACGCATCTTTTAAATTAATAAATTTAAATAACTCAAATAAGTAACATTAAGCAGCTTCATTCAAAAACTTTACGGATCACCTGCTCAAGCTAACACTATTAACGTACATGTATGATTAATAATAAAAATCTAATTTAGCAAAAAATAAAGTACAATAAACTTCGCCATAATCATTAGTGCAAAAAAAAATACTCCCAGTGCTTTTGACCACCTCGCTAAAAAAATGTTTACCCGCTGATCAATACACCCTCGAAGCTCTCGCCTACGGCTCCTCCAAAAAAAGGGTACAAACATAGCCTCCTCGCGACGGACGTGGCACATCATTGTTTATTAAGCACCGTTTAATGGAAGTTAATCGCAAAACGATTAGCGGTTCGGATCCCTCGCGGTCAAATTGTCATGTTGTCCTCGGCAAACGAGCCTTTGTGCGGGCCCCGAAGCGGAGCGGAGGCGCACACGGGAGACGAGCGCTCTGGCACATAGACGTACGAGAGAAAGAGAAGGAGAGACAAGTCCGACCCCGACGCGAGTCGCGCGTGCGGAGGGTCGCGTAATTTCATTTCGACGTCCGACGGAGGGTCGCCCGGTCCCGAATGGGCTGCCTCCGTCGCCGCCGCGCACCGTCGGTTTTCAAATTACGTCTTTCAAATCGTATTTTCGCAAATGTCCCCGGCTCTGCATTGTACAGTCTCCTCCCTGCGTTATCCGTTTTTCCATCGACGCTCGCACCGGATTTGCCATCGATGAAGCGTTGGGAGTTGAAAAAGCGCGATTCTTATATATATACTCGCGAGATTCGGCGGCTGTCGATTTATTGCTGCCTTCGCGTGTAATTCCTTGAGTTCAATTTAGAAATTAAAGACCTATGAACGTCAAGAAGTTTTTTGATTTGTCGATGATAGTCGCTTTTCATTGCTTACAATAAGGAAAGAAGAAATGAAACTTGTTAAGGAGAGAGAAAAGTGCATTTAATGGCCGGATAGTTTATTTTTAGCGCGCTGTATTTCAACTAAATATTTTTTATTTGATTGACTCTGTTTCCATCATTAAATCAAAGGGATAAGGATATTAAAATCTTTAAATATAGGATTCCAATCCTGAGTTTAGACTTTTTTGAAATTTTATTTCCTGCGATCGTGTGTTCAAATTTAAACATTACAAGTATGATAAGTTCGCCTTCACTATTTTGATGAATACATTTTTTTTTATCTCTGCATATAAGCGATTGCTTTTTTTGCTTTCTTTCAGGGAAAGTTATGTTTTTTTTTTTTAATTTAAAGCGTTAAACGTCCAATAATTAAATCACTGAGAAAAAAGTATTGTAAAAATTACAATTTATATGGGACCGCGATCACAGACTCGACTCTCAGATATCAATTACCGTAGTCTACAGTAAAATTTGCTGTACAAATTTTTCAATACTGTCTAAAGTATAATATAAATTTCACTATATTTTTTTATTTTTTACAAATTTTACTGTTGAGTGTGGTAAATTTTATCTGAGAGGCCAGTCTGTGATCGTACGTTCCCAGGCAGTAATTTTTAAAATACGTTTTTCTCAGTGCATAGAAATTCATTACCTTATATTCGTTTAAAGAAAAAACAAAGTGTAATATTGATGAAACCAAAATGATATAATTATAAAGCCCACGATAGACCTTAAAAAGAAAATAATTTTCATTTCCTAACTGCAATTAAAAAGTTTGTTAAATCATTATTTAATGATTATAAAATACGCGATCCAAAGAATGCTTTCTATACATAAAAAAAAGTAAAAATAATAGTCGAAGTAAATGCGATTGATCCGTAATTCACGCAAGCTGAAAGACTGCTCGTAAATATTACAATTCAACGCAAAGTATACAAGGAGCAACCAAAACATAATTAAGGACGTTCTCCGGCAAATCAAATTTCTTACAATTTTTTTTAAATTAACAGGAAATGTTCTTTAAAGTGTCC
>JAWWEN010000048.1:4597976-4612232 GCA_035582955.1 Sycophila texana
CACTGTCGATGCATTGTTTGTTCGAGTCCGCTCGAACCGTTGGCGACAGTCGCGTCTATGTATTTTTTTTTAATTTATGAAGATGTATTTGTCCGCCGACGAAGATTCTCTCCTCGGCACTCTATTTTACGTATTTTTTACATTAATCTTAGAAAGTACGCTTGAGACACGTACTCGTAACTAATTTTTAAAATATAACGTACTTATTTTCTTATTTTCATTCATAACATAATAGAACATATTATTAAAGTAATATTGATATAATACGAATAACCAAATATTTAAACTACTTAAATTCTATGTTCCTACTGAACATTATATATAGGACTTACTAGCATTTTCGTTCACGCTGAATCCATTAGAGTGAAATTGAGTCGAATTTTCACTCGAAGTTTAGATTGAAATTACCTGAAGTTCACTTGAAGGCTATAATTTAAAAAATCCTACTCTATCAGAATGAAATTAAGTCATTCTACTCGTGTAAAGTGATTATTTCACTTCACTATATAGAGTAAATTACAAATTTAACTCTACGAATGAATTAACTCCAGAATTACTCTGAAAAAAGAGTGAAATTTCACTCTAGCCATGTTAGCGTGTTGACTTTCGTTGAAATAAAATTACGTCCGTTCAAGCAAATAATGTAGCACTCCATCACCACTAAAAATTATTAGTAAATAATTGTCTAAAATAGAAAGTCGATGTTTAATCGAGCTAAGGCTATAACAAACGCGTGTCCCTTTCTTTTTCCTAATCGGCTCGAAGGTACACGAAGGAAAAGCAATCGCAACGCGACTCCGACTTGTCCAATCAATATACAGGCGGCACGGGGCACGCGTATTACAAAGTATAATGAGACCGGAGGTGCCTCCTCGAAGATTAACTCGGCCGCGATATATAGAGAGCCGCGGTGCCTCGAGTGTCAATCGACTGCGCTCCTCTCGAGCCGCGTCCCGTATACAGTCCTGGATTCCTCGCGCATACCATTGTCGGGCCGATCGATAATTTTGTTTAAATGTACTCAGCGTCGAGGGGCTGGAACAATCCCGGCTCCGCAGTCCGTATCGATCATTTTAACACCGATGATTAGAGATCGCTCGCGCGTCCGCCCGAGACAAATGGCGCGCCAGGCCGGGCTCGGGAGGTAATCATTAAAAAGCGATAAATTAAGTGCTTAAAGCATCCTCGACAATGATGATGTCCGCGATATCGGCCGTCAAGGCGGCGGCTCTCCGGCCGTAAGCATAATACGCGAGGCCCCCGGATCGTAAATCTTTATCTCTCCTCCTTCGGCCCCGCGCGCGAGCGAGAGAGCGGCTCTCCTCTCCTTTTATCGGGTGCTCGCGCGAGCATTCGATTCGCAACGGCTGCGGCGCGGCATAAATTAGCCGAACCGTCGCTGGGGAACACTTCCCTCGCACTACCGTGCGCGGCTCCTCGTCCTCCGCGCCTCTCTTCTCGCCTCTTTTCTCTTTTCTTCTGCCCGACCCTTTTTGCGACGCGACGATTAATACCGGCGTCGTTTATCTTTGCGACCGGACTGCTTCTGTGCGCATGCGCGCCAATGCTGCACGTATTTCGCTGCGCCGAATTTGCGGACGATCGATTAACAACGTTATTCATGCTGTGCAATTTCTTTTTTTCATTTGAAGCTTTCCGTTATTTGGAGGTGGTGATCGATTGCCACAGCTGTGATTAATTCGTTAACTGCAAGAATAACAGAATGGATTTTCACGATTTATGTACCTTCAACGGGGAATTATTTGCTTCTTAGTAAAATTATGATTTTAAAATTTTGCGAACTAGAAAAAAAATTGTTTTTTTTTTTTTATCTGCACTAGTGAATTGTAGAATGGTCGATCGTCAAAGGTCTCAGAATTATGATTTTTTACAACAGTATTAAGAAGATGGATATATTATAGTTCCGTTGCATTGCGAGTTCCATAAATTTAATAATCTGAAATTAGTCCAGTCAAATTGGAATTTTTTGGAAAAAATAATAATTGTAGATTTCACCGTCAGGTCTGCAATAAAATGCTTTTAAAAATGAAGGGATTTTAGCTAATTTGTCTGGAGTAAATAAAACCAAATTTCAAATTTTGCGCGCTAATGTCATTTAATTAATGGCTCCCGCGATTTCGAGATCTGGAATTCAAATATTAATAACCAGCGAAACTCGTGTTTTAAATCATTTAGCTTGCTTAATAAATTTATATATAAAAAATATTTTTCAGGAAAGATTATCTTCGCGTATTCGAATTGGATCTCCTTTTAATTGGAAGTAAATTCACGGGTCTTATAAAATAACAGTAGAACCTCTCGCTAGATAAATTGTAGCACCTCAGTCATTAGCCCCCATCATTGATACACTTAGCTAATTCCAGCCGTGGCATTAGCATTTTTCATTCCAGCCGCGGCGGCGGCGGACCATCAATCAACACCCGCGTCTACTTTTCTCATCGCCGGGTCCAACACACACCTACAGCCGGAATTAATCTCCGCGGCGTCGAGGCAATTCGGAAAACAATTAACTGCTCCGTCGAGCGCGCGCGACTCCGGCATATCGCGCGCCAAAATAAATGACGCGTCGATAATCGAGAGCCGCAGAGGAAAAGAGTCCGCGCGGCGACGGCCCGTCGTTATAAGTAGTCCGGGGCTCTGCGGCCTCTCCCGCCCTCGGCCGGCCTGTTTTGACGCCCGCAACAAAAGGCCGCGGCGGCTGGCTGCTGCCGAAGAGCCGCTGCCGCCGCGGCCCTCCAGACAAATGACCGAGGACCGGAGAACAAATGACAGCGTCGGCGGCGGGCTTTTGTTGCCTCGTGCACCTCATTACCGGCCGCACGAATTTTTCACCTCCGCGCGAAGTGAGAAGGGGTGGGGAGGGGGGCGAGCTGAGCTTGCGATGGGAAATTGATTGAGCCCCCGGCGAGTGTGTGCGGGTATTGTGGGGCAGGAGAGGAAAAAAGGAAGGAGCGTCGCGCGGGCGACGCTTGAATGGACCGCGAGGCGATTGCGTGCCTCGGTCGAATTATTTGCTGCGAGGGATGAAGCGACGCCGTTTACGGTCGCTGACGTGTACTTTGTAATTTTCGGGGATTCGGCTGGCAGTGATGGATACGATCTCGGTTAATTAATTTTTTTCGATCGCTTATTGACATTGAATATCTGCAGATTGCACTTACTTATGACATGTATTGTAGAATTAATCGTAGGAATTAACTGTTAGTTTTTTTTTTTTAAGCGAGTGATTGAGAATTTATTGTAAACAAATATTTTTTTTCTGTTTCAGGTGGGTTAGGTACATAAATACTAATTCTACTTCACTTCTCGAATTGAGGAACAGCTTTTGTCTATAGTAACTATTGTTATGGAAATTTGGTATGCCATATCAGTATGATCTTCTTATAGTATAAATTAAAATAATTTAGTACACTTTAATAAAATGTTTTCAATAAATAATAATCTTCACATACTGTGCGTGAAACGCGACTGTTCAAACTTATTCCGCATAGACAAAAAAATGTCGAAAACATTAATTTATGCATAACTTACGTTTCAATCATTTTCATAAAAAATAGTATATACATAAAAATCACATGCCAAAAAAATATTCGTCATTTTTATACATTGACATATCAATGTATAAGAAATGACTATAAATAAATGAAATAAAGTTAATGTAGCAGCGTCTAAAAAAAAAAAAAATTACCAAAGGAAATATTTTCGCGCGTAACATCGACTGCGCCTTTTAAATTCGCAACCCTCAATAACCGCCGGAGTCACGAAGAAAACGAAGGGTATGTATATATATAGGAATAAGGTCCCGATAGACCGCGAGCGCCGGCGAAGTGAATTCCCGGACAAGAAGCGAGGTAACGGTGACAAACCGCAGATAAATCAGTGCCAGAAGGCGTTACACTCGACGCGCCACCCACAAAGCCCCGCGAATCATTAGCGAGTGATCTCGGCGCGAGAGCGCACGCAGGGACAATCGAGCGCCCGGGGGCCCTCGTATCGCGCCGCGCGCGCCTGAATTATTTATCGTAATTTTATGTATAGCACAATCAGCGAAACGAATACGAGAGGCGCGGCGGCATGGATCGCCGGTGTGGCCGATACCAAAGCCAAAAGGCAAAGAAAGAAAGGGAGTGAGAGAGAAAAAAAGCGAGAAGCGGCCCGAGCGTGATTTACCGCCTTTTAAAAGGCGCTCCGCACTGTACACACGCCAGCGCGGGGAGATCCGCCGAGCGGAGGAGCTCTCGCGGACTCTCTGCGAGATTTCGCGCGGCCGCAGTTCGCAGCTTTTCCCTCGGCCTCCTTCTCTCTCGCTTGCGTTTACCGACTAATTTATCGGCCCGCGCGATATGCTAAAGAATAAATTATATCAATGAATATCGCTCGATTAAATTAGCCCTCGCACCGATCCGCATATAAACAATTCTGGCACGAACGAAAACGCTGCGTTATTTAACGCGTGCCTCGATTAATTTATTGCGAATTTTAGATTCAACTTGCGAGACTGTATTTTTTTCAAATGAAATGAAAGCGCTTTAGCTAGCTCGAATGAAAAAGTTTAAAAAATTCGTAGTTTTTATATATTAAATTTATTTAATTTCATTTTTTTATGTTGAATTGGAAAGAGGTCAAGTGAATTTCATGAATTTCACGGAATTGCAAATTATGTGCACAATATTTGTAAATCAGTGAAAAATTATTATTTAATAATGAAAATTCACTAATTTACATTGTTGCGTAATCAAACATCTGAAAATAAATACAAAAAGTAGCATTTTGTGTGGGAAGTTTGGTTTTCCAGTGTATCAGCACAATACTGTAGTAGGTTGTTACACCAAGTTACACTTTCAGCACAGATAAAAAGAACGATTCCAGAGAAAATCGTCATTTATTTGACACTCAATTTTCTCATGTCCATCGTCATAAGTAAATATTTCTTAACAGTAAGGAGATACACATGTTAATTCCTAATCATTTGGTGAGATTTCAAGTCATATATCGTTAACTTTAAGACAGCGACTTTATCAGGAACGATTCTTTTTATCTCTGAACGATACAAACTCAACGGTGTCGATCCGAGAGTATCATGGCGTCGGCTGCACCGAGACTGCCAGGCCCTGCACACGGTCAATTTAACCGCCAGCGACTAAGCAAAACACACAGAGGCGGCTTTAAAAAGCTCGCACTGTTTGAGTCCGGGGGTCGGGGAGCGGGCGCTGCATCAAACGCGGGGAAGGGAGCCGACAAGTGAGCAAGTTGTAAAAACAGCCTCGTTACTACTCGCGCGTCGTTACTTTGCCTACGGGATTAAGCGTCAGCGGCTAATCCCTCCGCCCCCGCGTCTCGCGCTACGCAAACATAACCCAAAATCTGCCTGCGCGAGATGCGTTCGAGAAGGACGGGGGGGAGGGGGACGAGACGCGTAAGAGGATCGCTTTAAAGGCATTAAGTGCCGGGACGACGGGCGTATTTTGTGACACGGAAGGCGGGAGCTTTCGAAAAACAGCGCAAAATACACACAGCCCAGGAGGAGAGCGCGCCGATCGCTCGACCCCCGGGAGCTTCATTTGTCCCCTCTTCGATTTTTTTTTTTTTACTGTTTGTTTGAAATTCAAGAATCCGATCGCACGCGCGCCAGCGCCGATCGAACGTCGCCTCTCTACTTGCTCTGTTTGCTTTTGAGTATTTTGTATCCGTGAAAAGTAACCCAATATTACCGCGGCAGCTCGAGTTGTTTCGATTCAATGCCGATTTGTTTGCCCGTGATTTTGCAGGTATTTATGAAAGGACGCTTTTACTCCGTTATTGTAAATTGAGCAATATCGTGTGTCAGTTGACTAAAGCTTCTTCAAATTTCTATAAAAAAAATTGTATAGTGAGTCTGCAACGTTCAATCTTTTCTTATCAATTTTGTCCAATTACTCAAAATAGCTTGTCAATTTATTGCGACAATAATTTATTTGTATTTAAGCGTGGTGCGAGTTCTCAAAAAAAAAAGAGAGTAGTGGTAGCTAATTTACATAATTATGTGGACTGTATGATAGACCCGTCGATAGTTCCTTTCTTAATCCCAGCTGAATTTAATCCGCAGGGGGTCAGCTCTATCCATAGTTGATTAACTTATCAATGCATCGAAATAAAATAACTCACCGTCATCATAAAGGCTAAAACCATCAGAATATCTAAAAGTATCCTCTCCGCATTTCTGCCATTCTGAGCAACACAAATCTGCAACAAATTTTCATACAAAAAAAAAAAAAAAAAAAAAAAAAAAACGCGAGATATAACGTCATCAAATTTGATCTCACGCGTGGACAGCTGCTTTATCGTTCGTCCTGGAAAAGGAGCGAGCCGAAACCGCTAGGCGCGCATGCCGGGGAATGCGTATATGTCACCGCATTCCGGGATCGCGCAAGAAGGCGCACCTGGAGACGGCCCCGGGGTAAAAAGGGGAATCGCGGCGCGTCATGCCGGCGGATCGCGCGGTAACGGCTCCGCTTGCAAAAAAGCGAGCCGAGAGCGCGCGCTCCGCCAGCGAGGAACCCTCCAGCGACCTTTTCATCTGGCCGCGCGCAAGGTCACCCCCGCAATGCCCGCGAGTGCGTTACTCCCGCGGCGGCGTGACTTTTCCGCGCGGGCGCGATCACCTCGGATCCGGGAAATGCGGACGACAGCCATCCCTCAAGCTGGTCATTACCGCCGGATGACAGGCGTGACTTATCTGCGACGAATTAAAATCCAATTTGCGATTGCCGCCGTCGTCATTCCCCTGCCAGGGGTATGTACGGCTAGAGTAGTCCCCCGCGCGGACGATGTAAATTAATTTGCCGTCGCCGCGGTGTAGCCTCCGCGGCGAGGTGGCCTCCGACGGGCTTTACGTAACGACGCCGCAACAACAAACCGGACCGCGTATTAATTTGTCTAATTGCGCGAGTGGTAGTCGAAGCCGTCGAGCGCGCCACGGATTTCGATGGCTATAATCGTCGTAGTTGCGCCTGTTTTTTTTTTTTTTTTTGTTCGCGCGTTTACCGTCGGCCCGTTTTTGCACGCTGCGCGCGTCGTTAATTAGTGATGCCTCGGATAGTATGAGCTGCTTTCGAGACTAATAAGAGGAGCTTTTTGTTGTTGTCGTTGTTACACGCAGTTATATAAAGTATTTGTCTTCTGCTGTTTACTTTTATTTTCAGTTTACTTGAAATTAAATCGCAAGGAAATTGTTGATTTTTCTTAAGCGTCTCTTACACAAGAACATTGTTGTTACGTTCTTTTTTTAAATCTACACAGTTAATTATTCAGACATTAGCGCAATATATTTTGCAGAGATTTTACAAATTTATATTTATATTTATGTTTATTAGATAAGTACGTCCACAGACTGATACTTTTAAAACTATAAAAAACTTTCATTTAAAAAAAATACACTACATTGTACCAGTTGAGTACTAAAGATTTTTAAAGAATTATCACATTTCAAATTAAGATACATCGTATAGTAGAATCCTGTCCACTTTTTTTTTAACTATAAGTCTTTACGGTATGCTTTTTATGGGATGCTCAAGAAACATTTTAATAAATCTGTCCGATCACCCAGCAGTCCTGGAGATCGTTTTGCAGCCCACTGCGGTTGCTCCAGATCCCCGATCCACCTTCGCGCAGTCGACGTGGAATTTCGCGACGGCATTCCGGGGCCGACGTTACGGCCGGTCGATTTACCGGCGCGTGATTTTTCGAGCGCCGAGCGCCCAGACGCCGGGCGCTGGGAACGCGCGAATCCGGGAAACGGCGA
Source organism: Sycophila texana (assembly GCA_035582955.1). NCBI lineage: Eukaryota > Metazoa > Arthropoda > Insecta > Hymenoptera > Eurytomidae > Sycophila > Sycophila texana. The sequence continues at coordinate 4,605,778 of JAWWEN010000048.1, forward strand.
ACGGCGGAGGGCAGAGGGGGGCATAGCCCCGATAATGTCGCGTTTTGCTCGAGTTCGCGCGCTCCACGCGCCTTATGCCGTGCTCATGGGCTTTTTGCCGGACTCCCCCTCGCGGCGGCGACTCGCTCGATTACCGCCTAATTAACGACCTCGGCCGGCTCTTCCATAAATTCCGGATACTTGCCTCTCGGAGAATTTCCGAGGTGATCTCGGCGGCACTCTCCTTTAGGAGCGGATTTTCCAGCACTTCTTGCCCTCCGCCGATCGAAAGTTAGTTAATATCTCCCCGAGTCGAGTGTGTGCACAGTACAGTTAGCACTGCGATTTCGCGAGTTTTCCTCGCTCGATCCTTATACGCGGCGCTCCGCGTTAAGATTAATCCGTTATAGCGGTGATTAGCGAAGTGGGCGTGTAAGAAAAAATTGATTAGCACTTTTTTTTTTTTTTGTTCAAATCGACGCGATTTTCGCTCGAGCTTCTTGGTCCGATTCGCCGCACTCGAAGGAACTCGATTTATAACGAGGCGCGCAACGGACCTTCGGTAGTAGGCGCGATCTAACGAGAAGGCATTGTATCCTTCTCTCTCTCTGTTTCTCTCTTTCGATACGACCTGCGCGATGATTACCGTTATTTCGGAGTGAGAAAGAGAGAAGGACGAGTGCAGAGTCGGAGTGAGCGAGAGGAAGAGAGTCACCGGATCGCGCAACAAGCTTATTAAAGTGGAGGGCGGAGGGAAGCGAAGAGGGTGGGGGGGGGGCAGAAGGTCCGTGTATAAGTCAGGAAAAAAAGCGCCGTCTCATCGGCGCGAATCATCCTGCGCCTCGCTCTCTCTCTGTGTTTCTCCTTTGTGATCCATCAAATTCTCAGCTCTCGACTTTTGCCCGCGCCTTGCTCGCGCGCGCCATCCCCGTAATCTCTTCTTCGGGCTCTCTAGGCCTAATTAAAAACAAACAGAGCTACAATGCATCTCGATCGTGTACCGCCGACTACAATAGAGACATTAATCACGATCGATAATACGTTAACAACTACGCCCGCTCGTACATTGCCCCGCGCACTTGCACTGGTACACAAGCGTTATAGGCTTGTAAATATATAGATGCATACATATATAGTTACTGTAAAAAGAAGGCCTAAGTGGCTATTCCGATTTTTCAATTTTTCAATCGCCCGTTGCTCGTTGATTGTGGCTTTTTTTCTCTTGCCTCTTTGCAGCCGAGCAATTTATAATTACCCCGTGCTAAATCATCCTATTCGCCCGGACTTTCGTTTATATTAATTTTAACGACCCGATATAATTTAATGTAGCAACTATCGTCCAATCGCCGATGAAATATCGCTCGGATAATCATCCTTGTTTTCTCGAGATACGATACCGCACTTTTAATTAGCTCATTCTTCGCGAAGAAAACAAAATTTCTCGCAGATATTAATGTACAGCTATAAAATAGTTGCAAAAAAATTAAAATAAACTTGAAAGCTTAAATAGAAAAGAATAACCGTTTATTGTAAATTACAGTATTTACAAATTTTAGAATTTCAATATAATAAAATTATTGTTTGAATATCGCGTTTAAATATATAAAAACAGTTTTTAAATATTTTAAATAAAATAATATTAATTAAAGTAATAAATTAAAAAAAAAAAACATAAAATTTCTTTTGTAACTCGTGGCCAAATGAAATTCTTATTATTAACACTGTGAAACATTTAATTACGACATTAGGCGTCGGCGTAGTGCGCGCGCTCGTCGAACAATCAGAGGCGCTGTCGGTGCAATCTGCGCGCTTATCAGCGGCTTCATACGAGCATCGCGAGCGGCGATTCGCCGGCGGTATATCGGAGCCTCGGAATCTCCCGGAGCGACGGAAAGCTCAATTTTTCCTGCTCGCCCGGCCGGATGTGACGCTGCGATACTCGCTCGGAAGCGCTCATTTTTTTTTCACTCCATACCCATTAGCGAGCGGTGCTTATTGTCGCGCCGCGTGCAATGGTGACCCCCTCCCCTCCCTTCCCTTCCGTGCGCTCCACCGTGATGGAATGGCGTGCGAGTTGCGCCGTTGACAAATTTAACGCGAGCCCGATACGAGTCCGCTTCTCTTTTTTTGCAGCCTCACGCTGAGAACGATACACAAACGCGATTATTTTAAATGGGGGTTTTACCTTAAAAATTTAACTGCTCCCCTTGCTCAAGTGCGCGCGCAATCATCGCCAGTCCACTCGAATCTAAATTGGACTATCTAAAAAGAAGACACGGTAAACATTTATTTTTTTATATATAAAAAAAAAAAAATACGATTCTTTCTTTTTTCTTTTTACGCGTTTATTATATACGTTCCGGTGGAAATTTTTTGCGCGGTGCGTATTAATGGATCTCCTTAATGTCGCTTATTTCAAGCCGACGCAGTGGCGAGCGTCTTTAATTGCACGCGACGCGCTGTAACGACGCGGCGAATTTTTCTAAAAAAGCATTAAACTTCTTGCGCTCGCCCCCGCGGGCCTCTTATTGCTCAATCTCCGCGGCTTTTTTCGCGTCCCCCCCCCCCCCGCGCGCCCAAAAGGAATGCCGCCGGCGCATTCTCGGCTTCTTGCTTGAGCGCCCGGTATAAAGTAAGCTGTATCGGTTTCACTAACTACGCGGCATTTCTTCGCGCGGGACGACGACAACGTGGTAAGGAAAAAAAAGGAGTACCGTTGCACAATACGCGCCGTTCGTCGGGCAAAACTCTTGCGTCAATGACGAGATTCGTCGGATATTTCACCGCGTAAAAAGCGGCCGAACTGCACTGGAGGGGCAATCGAGCGTCACGCGGCTTCTGCGAGGCGACGGGTGACAATTGTTAAGCTTCGAGGTATGTACGCGTATATAAATGTATACGTGGGTACGGAGAGTCCGTGTATCATGCGCTCGGCCTCTTCGTCGCGCGGATTTGCGATGTATGTATAATGATTCCCGGCGCGGGGGGCTCGATCGATCGCGACCAGCGCCCGTAACTCGCGTAAGCCGCAGCGGCAACGGCTCTATAATAGAGTCGCGGACACGCTAATCCCCTGAAGGCTTCGCGATCGCCCTGTCGCCGAGCACTTTTACACTAGAAAATGCTGAGACTTTGTATCGCCCGCGCGTGACCTGCCTTCGGACGTTTTAATTCGCGTAATTCGATAAAAATTTTGACACTTTGGTGTTGAATTGATGATGTTTAAGAATTCGCGTTAATTTCCGCGGTGCAATGGTATTATCGCTATCATCGGCTATTTAAATCTTCATGTGCAGTGTTAACCTCAGAAATACAACTCGAGATTCATTTTAGCGGCGACTGATCACAACGGAGAAATTACTTCCGACAAACACGCCCAATATACAAGGTGTTTGTTTTTGTTCATGACTGGCCGAGTTGTTTGAAAAACTCGGTGACGCTGGTTAACGAGCCAGCGAAATTCGATTACCCTCCGTCAATTTTACGAATCGATTAGCGTTACTCATTCGCATACAACTATTCTCAAAAAAGCGTATCAACAACTACGGCGCCACACCTTTTCAGTCACTACAAAATTGTGGACAGTGGAAATTTCATAGAAAGATTATACTTCGTTCCAAAACACATGACAAGTTATTCGTGAAAATACTTCTGCAAAGATTTGAAGACTTATCCGAAATATTTGAAAGGTTTTCGAGTAATACATAGTTTTCTCAATTCGCGAGAGCAAACAATAAAAATAAAAATCAAATGGGTACCTGTCCGCATCTTTGCCATAAATTGATAAAAAAAAAAACCAGTGCATCCGTAAACATTAATGTCTCCCTATTTCAATTTTATGAAATATTCAAATTTACACGCACAAAAAGCGAATCCCTAATGAACGAAGTCCAATTGCGACCACAATAATTCAAACCGCGGGGTAATAATACGAGCGACCAGGCGGAAGCACCGTCGTCATCGCCGCGGTCGGCTAAAGCTACTGCATGTAAATGTCGCCGGTGCACGTTAAAACGTGAAATTAATACGCGGCCCTCTTTTTCCCGATACGAGATAGCGACCGCGTAATTACCTCCGGCTGCTGCCGAGACTGTCCCGTCCCACCCCTTTTTGTACGTGTGTAAACGCGCCGAGATAATATCTCCGTACACGCGGCGCATGCCTCAAGAGAAAAATGAGGAATAATGGAGGCGACTATATAAAGCCCCGCGGAGAGAGAGAGGACTCATCGTCCCGAGGAATCGAGGACGCCGAGGGCTCGGTTAATGCACTTTGCCAAAATGCACCGGTAAAAAAGAGGAGCGAGGAAACAATGGGGACGCCTGCTATGCGCGACGTAAGAAGCATCGGAAGGGTTGCGGGACGAAAAAAAAGTGTGCCGCTCGCGGCGCGTCACCTTCAATTAAAATTTAAATCGAAATCGACGCTTCAGTCGAGCGCGCACTTGAAAAGTGAGCTCGTAATTGGCCGGTGTCGAATTTCCGCGCGTTACTCTATATCCTCTCTCTCTCTCTCAGGCTCGTGCTTTTTTTTCGCGCCTGTTTTATTTTTTCCCTCTTCTTTTTTTTTTTTGTTCGCCAGCCAGGCTACGATTGTCATTGGCAGTTCGCGTTGCATTTGCGAAAATTTGGTTGCGTGCGTGCGCGCAAAAATTCGATCCTCGCGCGTCTGCGTTTACCACCGCCCTCGTTACCGCGCCGAGTGCAATTTTCAATTTCGAGCGGAAAAGCGAGTCCCCCGTGCGCGATGTAAATTAGACAAGATTAATGAAAACGTGGCGCGTTTCGAATTGAAGTGCATGAAGAAGGAAATAAAAAAGAATAAAAACGTGCGAAACTGGCAAAACGCGTGAAATGCTCGAAAAGCGAGCCGAAAATTGCGTAGTTTGCAAGGGGGTAAAGGGAAACTCGCGTTTTTCGACAAATTTTGCTAGAGGAACGGGAGCCCCATTACCACGCCCGGAAACTAATTACGCGCAACTACGCACCAGGCATAGAGTTACGGCTGGGCCTAGTCGCGCCCCTCAGCTGCGTGCGACAGGTGGGGCTGACTCGCGAAATCCGAATCTCGCCGTCGCGTAAAGGGATCCAGTGCAAGGTGTGCCTGCTAAACGAAATTTTCGAGAGAGATTTTTATTTAGATAAAAAAATTGCCCCCCAAAAAAAAATCACAGCTGATTTTAAAAATATAACACCCGTGTATAACAGAATAAAATACTTCATTAATTTGATTCGAATCGCTTCGAGACTTTAAGTCTAAATTAAAGATCTGCGACTAATAATATTCATATATGGGATAATTTTTAGTTAAAGTATACTATGTAAATCTGAATTAGTGAAATTTTGATGTATATAGTAATACATTGCAGGTTAAAAGTATCCCACTAATTGAATTAGTAGGATACTTTTCACTAGGAATATGTGACTATTCACTTAAGTTTAGTGAAATCGGAGAATTCTCACTAATTCAGATTTAGAGAGTAGGTTTATACTCTTCACACAAATACGTTTGAAAATTTTCACGGAAGTCTCAAGGATTTAGACGATAGACGACGAATCAATAAAAAAAGAAGTATAGATACGGTACACATGCGAGAAGAAAACGCGACTGACTTATAAGCACGAGCAGTCGAGCGAAGTCAGTAGGGATAAAAGTGAAAACAGCGACAAATCGAATTTGTCGCGCAGGAAGAAAGTAGCGGAGTCGACGGAGGGAGAGGAGATGAAACGCCTCATCGTCGACGAAGGTCCCGTCCTCCCGAGCGAAAAACAAACTTCCTCTCCCGCCGTATGTAGATTGATCCACCGGCGCGGCGGAGATACACACGCGATGCAGTTGCCCCGGTAACGGAATTTCCCCCGGCGCCTTCGCCGCTATCCTTATCTGCGGGAGCCCGGCGCAATCGACGAGGCCGCTCGCGCGGGGCGTGACCGCGTAATTCCATTCGCTCGCGTCCGATCGCGCCACGCTAATTGGCGCCGCGCTATTTTTAGCGACGCGGGCGTCGATTGACTCAACGAGGGATCGCGCCGGGACAGCCCTTGGCTACTCGAGCGTCTTGGCGGGAGGTCAATCGATGCAGTCCTGGGAAGCGCCGGACCCGCAACGGCTATGTACAATTGCGAGCGATGCTGCTTCGCAAAGATCGGCGTCGGTGGCGGGTGATCTTCTTTTTTTCGCTGTGGGAGATGGTTTTGATGGGTCGATTAGTTTTAAGTTTCTTGGCAGAATTCATCGTTTGCTTAGTACAAAATATGGAAGTCTAACAGTGAACTGCGAAATGTTAATACCTTCATCCGATACATAACGGTTATAGTCCTGGAAAATTAGCAGAAAAAGTATAGAGAACTGAGGAATTTCCGTAACAACAGTTTGACTGCGGTATCTTGTAGGTAATATGTGCACTGAGAAAAAAGTCAAAAGTAAATTTAACTATACACCCTAGTAAACCGGAATATAGTTAATTTTACCAGAAT
>JAWWEN010000048.1:4619715-4674820 GCA_035582955.1 Sycophila texana
TGAATTAACAGCTTTTTTTTGGTTGGAAGTATTTAACAGCGCGATCGTTGATCCAACTAAATTTTTTTCTCGGTGTAGCTTCTATTTGCTCTTAATAAAAAAAAGTTTTTTTTTTTTAAATTGTGCGCGAGTTTCACGGGGTACAAAGACACAAATCCACGGGACCTTGCAAGGAGACGAGTCTATTAATTTCATGTTTTCACGTATGTCGAAACGCTTTCTTCGGACGGGGAAAAGGATTTAATTTTTGGGTTCCTTCCCACGGAGGTCCGAGGCTCCAGCGGGCCCGTCTCTGTGCAAACACTCGAGATGTCTATGCGCTTGTAGGAAAATGTTTGCCCTTCGTCAAGATGCTTAAAGATTGTTTGCCGACTCGAACGCGCTCATCATTAATCGAAAAATCGAATATTCACCTCGAATCGTCATCAATAATTATTCCTCACACTTTCTAAATGGCTGTCAATGCCATTACGGGTACAAATTTTAAAGAATGAATCGCCTTCAGAAAAATTTTTCCCAATCCATCTACCATCGCTGCAAAAAATAACAAAAAAAAAAGAACAACACACGGGTAATTAAGTGCTCTTTTCTCTGTCATCCTCTCGCCGAGCGATCAGTGAAAAACTCGGTGGTTTTCCGCAACATGTGCCGGACGAGAGCATAATTCGGGCGAGTCCTCTCTTTCCGGCTTATAGAAGAGAGGCTCCGGGGCTCGTCGCGGTCTCGAAAATCCCCTGAAACGTATCAAAATTCAGAGATCCGAAAAACAAGGAGCGCGCGCGACGCCGGCCGACACTCGGCTTTTGTTCTTGGGCAAACATTTGTCCGCTTTCTTCCCACAGGACCGTCGCGTCCTCGGCATGGAACGCATTAGACGCTCGCCTCGCGGCCCGAGGGGCCTGCGCACACACGCCCAGCGAAACCTGTTACGGCGATGTTTGAATTTTCATCCGCTCCCTCGCGCTCCCGGCTCATTCCCTCTTCTTCCCCCCCCCCCCCCACTGTCTCTCCTCATCCGATCGTCTCATACGTACACATGTATATAAGCGCGCAAAATTAGACGCGACGCGTGGGTGACTCGATCTCGCGCCAAGCAAAAACGCTTCTAAAAACTTTGCCCGTAGCACACGCCGCTCAAGCCTGGCTCAAGAATAAAAAGGAAGCTGCTTAAAAGGGAGGAGAGGCGGTGAGTGCGTGGAGCGCGCCCAGAGTGTGTATATGCGAGGAGTCGAGATGTTGCAAATCACGGGCTACCTGTCGGCAGATCCGATGTCCCTTTTAGCGCGCTATCCATCGCGAGCACTGCCTCTTTGTTTTTAGGAGCCGATCGCCGGCGCGCTAATGGATCCTGCGGGGATAAGACGCGCGCGCCGCATTGTGCACTGAACACCTTCGTCAGTAGGATCGATACTACCGTCGCGGGCACCGGAGTATTGTGCTCGAGCGGCGCGATACACTCGGGAGGGAGGGCGCGAGGGATGCATTGCTGGAGGCCATTACCGCGCAGCTTGTACACTGTACGCCGGATCTACGAGCGAATTGAGTAACTCCCGGCGCCGTTTGCCGCACGCGCGGCTTTAAGACACGCCTACGCCCTCCTTTCAACCGTTTCCCTATTGCATGCCGTATCGCGTTTCAGTGCGTCAATGCATATTCAAGGTGGATTTCTGCAGCGGCAATTTCGCACGGCTTTAAATTATTTTTAATGCGTGGAGTCGACGATCGAAGATTTATTTTTATGCCCGTGGAGCTGATTATGGATATAGTAGGGTAAAAAAATGTGCACGTATCATCGGTTGACATGCAAATAGAATTTTTTTTTATTGATTATATAGACGATAGAAAGAAAATTAACACATACCACTTATGCACTCGATAAACTTCACACATTTTTTTTTACATTATTGTGCGTATAGTTATTTTGATCTTGGGATCAAGTAATCACTTTTCTCAGTAGTTTTTTTTTACAATTGTTGCGTGATGGCAATTTTTTATAAGCAGCTTTTAATTTTAATTTTTCTTATACAGCCGCAGATAATTAATTATTTAATTATTCAGAGTAACAGTACATTACATTACAAAGTAATTACAAAGTACATTACAAGGTAATTCGACTAAGGAAAATAAATTTCCTGTTCGCCGGTCTGGTAAAAAACAAACATATTGTTAGTACCGCTAAATCCATGCTTGTTTAACTTAAAACTAAAATACAAATAATTCGTGTTTTAATTAACAATAGTAGTCTCTGAAAACAATGATAAATACACCTGAAATCTCTTTCGGCGCTCAAGAATCGTTCTTACAAAGCATCAGGCAGCGATTGAGGTTTTGAATGGCGGAGGAGTCGGTTACAGGATCTGAAAAAAAAAGATCCCCCAAAGTACCCACTTTAAAAGAAACCATCCCAATTAACGGTTTCCAGGAATCGCCGCTCATACGCCAGCGGGTCCGGCCGTTTGTTCGGGCTCGCGGGATCGTCCAGGTCAAAGGACTCGCGCGAGCCTCGCGCATAGGGACATCAGAATCCGAGAGGGTATAACGCGCGCCTCGCGACCGATGCTCCTGCGTCGAGCACACGTGAAAGGGACGCGACGAGGGAGAGAGATACACCGCGACGCAGCCCGAAGAAAGCGAGTGGAGAGAGAGAAAAACTCAAACAAAACGGCGGGGGGATCGAATTGAAACGGGGAGAGTTGAGAGACGAGTATCGTTTTAACGTCTCTATTAGCAGCTATTAAAAAACGAGCGAGACCGAGAAACAGAGCCTTTTTGCTTCGAAAGGAGCGAGAGAAGGGGAGAAGGTCGCTTTGCTCTCCGAATCGCGCGGGGCAGGCCGCGTTCACATGCTGTTACTCTCTCGATCTCTCTCGGGGTGTCCGGTTACCTTTTGTCGAGGCCCGCGGCTCAGATTTTCGGCCGATACATAAGCGCGCGCGGGGACCATTGTGCCCCGGACCCGGGTATTTAGCATGGCATCTCGCGCCCGGCGAGCGTCACCGAGCCCCTAAAAAGCAGTCGCGTTGTGCCGCCCCGGCGTGTATATATATATATTTTATATATATAAGCGCTACACGCGAGGAAACTGCGCGCGTCGAAAGGGCGAACGTCTGCCGCGGTGTCCCCTGACAGGCTCCAACGATATATCTCCTCCTCTCGGCTCATTGTCTTCTCGGCTGCAACACCAGCTGACTGGATCTGGAGAGGGACTCGTGCGCTCCCGCAACTTGAGGTTTTACGAAACGCTACGCCTTCTACAGTAAGAATATAAAAATTTAATTGAGCATTCCGTTAATTCACGCGAGATGCAAAATGTTATACTTCTCGTATAGAAAAGTGCGCAAGTGGCCGGGCCAATGGATTATTAATTAGGATTTTAATAATAAAGGCCGAATTTTTTTCCTTGGCTACCGTAAAAAACCAGAGACGCGCCAGCGAAGTGCATTAAGAAATTCTCCGGTGGTATTTGTTTACGGCGCGAGGATAGCGGGTCATTAAGATCCACTGCGCTCGCAGGTAAGGGTACTTCCCTTCGCAGCGCGATTAATTGCGCTGACGCGAAAAAACGGCGCCGGCCGGCTTCTTTTTTTTTTAAAACTGACGCGTCATCCGGGGCCAGCGGGCGGGAGATGCAAACGCGTCGCTCGCTCTCCTCGCACCTGAGCAAATTTCCTTTTAATTGCGCCGATCCGCTGGCGGCGCGCACCTGCGGCACAATGAGCGCGAAAGCCTTTGGTTCCGAGAAAATTCCGCGGCGAGGTTGCAACGGCCGCCCGCCTAATTTACATCGCCCTCTTGATTCGCGCGGCGGCGGCGAACGGAAAAAAAAGGGTCGCGATTTAATCCGAGAGAGCGGACCCGGCGCGTATAAAAGTGAGTAACACTTTGCGCCGAAATCGGTGTATGCAAGAAACGAAGGAAAGGGAGGGAGGCGGCCATTGTGAGCGCGCCCCTCTTAATTAGGTGTTAAAATAGCGAATGTAGCGCACAATGCGCTCGGAGGGCCTAATCGGGATGGGCCTTTGCTCTTTGCTCGACAATGAGCCCGCGGGAGGAGGAGACAAAGGCGCGCCAGTGTGGCATAATTAAAACGCCTCGGAGGTTGCGCGAGAGGAGGAGGGAAGGGGGGACGCTTCGATTACCGGCGTTCGCTCGAATTACAGTGCGAGCTCTTTTTGGCGCGAGCGCGGATTGACAGCTGCCAAGCTACCGAGCGCGCTTTCTCTCGCCGTCATCATCCCCTTTCGACGCTCCTTACGGTGCGCGCGCGCGCCTCCGAAGTGGCCTCGGCAATCTGCACGCCGACGGTGCTTATAACACTTTGCCTGCCGCGTGCAGGTCTTTTTTTCGGGCCGCGCGCCGCTCGCAATTTGCGCAGGTGACTGCGGGATTGCCAATAAGTGCACGCTCGCCGTGTTTTTGCACAAGCGGAGCGATGATTTTGCAGTTGAATATATATTTTTCTTTTTTATGCGGGATTTTCTGCGCGTCGAAACTTATTTTCATCGTTTCGTTTATTGCACTTCCTTGGACTTTTATGGTTACGCGTTCTTATTTGTATTGTGCGGAGTAAAAAGAGCCGTTCAATAGGGTGATTGATTAGGCGTATGACTTTTGCCTTCTCATAGAGAAAGCTTCGTGCAGTATTGGTAAAATTTTTTCTCTTGAGATTTTATAATGTTAAGGCTTAAAGAGTCCTGAGTGCACGATTTATCTTGTATTACCATCTTCAAAATAACGTTATCGGTTGACTTTTTAAATAAATTTTCATTCATTGAAAGTTGCGTGCGAAATCTAGATTTATTTCACAGTGTTATTTCGAGTATAGTTTCGAGTAAGGAATGTATGAACCTACTTGAAAAATTTCAAGAACATTTTTGTATTATACCGTAATAATAGTACTTCGCAAAGACACCATTAGACCAGCAAATTTTTAAGAAACTTTCGGTTTTGCTGCAGTAGCTAGCAGCGTTTCTTTTTTTATCGTGAAAAAAGCTCGCAACACTAAATTCGTCATAGTAAAAATATAAAAGATTAAATCGCAGATTCCGCGCGCGCAACAGTCACCTTGGCAACAGCTAAGGCTCTGGAGACCTAATTACATTTGAAAACGGACAACAAGCAGATGAACGCGTCGCGGCGTGCAGCCATGTTGAAGGCCGCGAAGTAGAGCGACGACGAGCGCGCGCACGCGGAGGAGGAGAGGCGCGCTCGGGAGGATCGATTCGAGGCCGGGGATATATACGAGGCTTTTAAGCTCGGGGCCAGAAGCGCGGCCCCGCAAAACGAGTGGAAGCGATCCGACAAATGGCTCGCGACTGTTTGGCCATCCGGGCTGTTTGCACAGTCGCGGAGGCGGGGACCTTTCGGCCTCTCAGCCTCCAAGTAGCCACTGCGCCGTATATATATATATACACACCAAAATACTCCGTATTTGCGGGGGCACACAATTACCGCCCAATCGACTCTTCTCCGTTCCTCCGGACCTCGCCGAAAAAAAAAACAAATCTTCGGGTACTATACTCTTTCGCCGTCCCGAAAGATCTGTTCCGCGCGCGAGAGGAAATTCGAAGCAGCGTTTCATCAGAATCGCGTGGGCGCCGTAAATGGCAGAAGAGGGGCGAACGTCGACACCGTCGTACTCCTCCGGCATTCAATTCCCGCAATTTTCACATAAGAATAGTGGTAGGGAGCCGCTCGCAAAAAAAAAGAAAAAAGTGGCGGAGGGGAGAAGAGGAGCATCCCATCCCGGCTCCTCGACTTTTATCGAGGCGTCGAGATCTCTCTCCCTCCTGGGCGTAATGGCGCGAGCGGGCTCCAGGAGCTGGGCGCGCGCGCATGCGTCCGGAGGGCAGGGGAGCCGAGAGAGGAGCTCCGGCGTCCTGCGCATCAATCATCGGGTCCCCGTCGCCGGCGCGCCGCGAGGCGAATTAACGTTTTCATCGCCCGCGCACCGACTCGTTACTCTCCGCGACGCGGGCCGGCCTTTTTTTTCGAAATCGCGCCGCGTGAAAGGCGCCAAGCGACAATGAGCGATTTCGCGAGCAGAAGCACCTAGTCATTCGATTAAAGTAGGATTTCTTGGTCGGTACGCGATTGCCCCGCGCGCCGCCGTGGTATTCAGCGATACGGCGCAATTTATCTTCGCCGCGCGGCGTTCGCGCTTTATTTATATATTTTACTCGAACGATGCGTATATGTCTGCCGCGCGGATTCGCAATTCGATGGTTTTCAATGCGCAGTCGATGACGTTCGATTTGCTGCAAAAGTTTCGCTGATTTCCTCCTATTGACGGCGTTTAGGCCGCGGTTAATCTTACCGCTACTGATGTAAAAATATCAGTTTCAGCGAATTTTATTTTTTTAATAAGTATATTTATTTGTTTTATGAGAAAATACTTTTAAATATTAATGAGTACAAATAGATTTTTAATGTCGTACACTCGACCGAAATGAATTATTGTGGAAAAAATAGCTTTATATTTCGTCGATAATCTCAAAAAAAGATACGAAAAAGATAAAGTAAAGACAAAGTGAAGACAAAAAAAGGATAAGCACGAATTTTCAGCGACACCATTTTTTGAAAATTTTGAAATGTTCGACAAGAATTTATTTCAGTTAAGTGTATATGCATATAAGTATAAAAAAAGAATTTATGAAATTATATTTTCAGTACGCCGTTCACAAAGATACGACTTGACGCGTACTTGAGCTTGCTCAAAAACAGCTGCGTAAAATTGTATAGCATGCGTACGTTGTATATAAAAATACGGTTCGATACAAGAGCGAGGAAGTGATTTTAGCCTCGTGTGACCTACGCAAACATTATACGAGGCTAGAAATCACTTTCTCGAACTTGTATCGAAATGTACTATTCTTACAAGCTAGAATATCCGAACAGCAGTAACATTTAGACTGTTGTAATACGATCCCTCTAAATCTGAATAAATCTGAAAATGTGAAATTTATTTGAAAAATATGAATATTACAATTTTTTATGTTAAATGTCTTCCTTTGATGCAATATGTGCACGAATTTTTTCATAATTAATGTCATACTATTCACATTGTCTAAGTGAATTTTCAGATTTACAGGGGAGACATTAAACTATTCAGTAGCCACTTTGAACAAAGGGTGCACCTCATTTAACCATAAATAAATAAAAAAATCTACTCGAAAATGAATATTAAACTAAAAAAAAAATGTTTTTTATTCTTGTTTGATTGCAGGCAACAGCAACAGTCGGGCAATGGAAACGGTGGCATGCGGCGCGCGCTGAGTCCTGGGCCCGGGGGTAGCGATTCGGAGGACTCGGACATCTCGCTGGGAGGGACGTCGCCGCCTTCGCCGAGTTCGTCGCCGCCACCCTCGTTACATCACCGGCCGTCGCTGGGCTCGATCGACTCGGGCCTCGGCTCGTTGGGCTCCCTCAGCTCCCTCAATTCAGTCGGTTCCCTGGGCTCCGGAATTGGGCCCATACCCACGCCCACGCCCAACTTCCGCTTTGACCCAACGCAATCCTCGTTGCGCTTCGGCCCGGCGCCCAGCTTCAAATTCCCCTCGGCCGGCTTCCGCTTCGGGCCCCACAGTCCCCAGCACAATCACCCCAGCATCGCCGGTGGCGGCATCTTCAGGCTCACCGAGACCAGCCCCTTCCAGGCTGTCGGACCCAAGGGCGACTTGGGCTCCAGGTACGTTTAATTTCATTATTTAAGCGTCTGAAATTGAAAATGAGAGTACATTTTTTAATTTGTATCACTTAATCGATCGATTTTCGAAAGAATAGATAAATAAATGTACGGTACAGTACTTCAGATTCTACTGATTGTGAGTGTAAGATCATAAATCATTGCCAATCTTTAATGACGCGTCGAGGTGTTTCGCTATTTCCTAGTGAAATGCTCATTAACATTGTGCATCGTCATTTATAGAAATGTTCTTTACAAAATATTTTCGAAAAAGAAACTTCCTGAAATATAATTCTCATCGTGAGAAAAGTTTTTTAAAGATAAATAATTACAAAAATATCTCTTTGATTTTTTTCTAATATTTTTGTAAGGACTACTGCGGTTATACATTATTTCAACGACTTAAAGTCTGTTTTGTAATGAAAAACTACTACAATGAGTTGAAAAAACTCCACTATTTAATAAATTCCATGAATTTAAGTAGTTTTTCTCTAATTCAACTTAAAAGAGTAATTGATTTTACCTTTTGGATGTCTTAAAAACACGCCCATGTAAAAATTAGATAGGAATAGATATTCCTTGAAGATTCCAGGGTTCAGACCGGGATTCCCTACTACCCTAATATTTTCCTGACTTTTTTTCTTACGGTAGGATCCAGATAGTTTTTTCCTACTTTTCCCCTGCTACCTATTAAATCCCTGATTTTTTTCTACATGGGGCGTCTTAAAAAAAAAAAAAAAAAAAAACCGCATCCAAGTTACTTAATTCTTTTCAATTCATTCGCACCTTGAAGTGCAGTAGGACATCCGAGAGCTAAAAAAAAAACTCTAAAAAAGAGGAATCGTAACAAAAGAGTTAATTACCTCAAATTTGCGTATGGCTTGCTTCAATTCCAGATTGCCGGACCCAATAAGCCTGCCGCCGCCGCCACGCCTCTACCCACACGAGACGCTGCTGCCGCACCCGCACCCGCAGCACCCTCTGTCCGAGGGCATGTCCTCGCGCATCTCGGAGACGTCGCGCCTCTCGGACAGCCTGTCGGACGCGCACTCGCCGCCGCTGGTGGCGACGAATCTGACGGTAACGGGGCCGCTGAGGGTCGCCGTGCCCAGTCCGCACACGCCGTCCTCGCGGGGCAGTCCGCCCAGCCAGACCGGCCAGTCGTCCCAGCCGACCGCCGCTACCCGCACCCACAGCCCCATCAGGCTGGCGACGCCGCCGCCCAACCCCAAGCCGCACCAGATCCACCGGCCGTTCTCGCCCGCGTGATACGACGAGCACACCCACGACGACGACGACGACGAAAAGTGCTTCGTGCAGCTGCTGTGAG
This sequence comes from Sycophila texana, assembly GCA_035582955.1. NCBI lineage: Eukaryota > Metazoa > Arthropoda > Insecta > Hymenoptera > Eurytomidae > Sycophila > Sycophila texana. Next base: position 4,628,730 of record JAWWEN010000048.1, read on the forward strand.
TGAGGCGCGATCCTGCCGCGATCGGCTTTCGAGACGGTCACTTCCTTGTTTGCGCGCCTCGGACGCGTGTCGCCCGGGAGCCTCCCCCGCGGGGCTGCTTCCTGGCGGAGCCGGAGCGCCCTTAAGGGGCCACTGCACAAAAAAAAAAAAAATGTAAGGCGCTAAACGCACACGCGCGATTTTTACGTTCCGTATGGACGGCAGACGTGCACGTCCTTTAATTTTCGGTTGGGATGATGTAAATAATTTTTATATAAAAAGTAAAAGAATCTAACACTTGTGGATGATATGAGTATATAAGACGGGGAGTATATGCTAGTATTTATGAAAATTGAAGTATATAATGGATTTTAACGTTAATGTGTATAAATAATTTATTGAAGACCAAATTTTTATGCTTGCCGCTCGAATCAGACACTTACTCTCGACTAAACAATGAAGTATCGTTCTCGAAACAATACGTAGTATTATACTTTATTCATGGAATCTCTTTTATTTAAAATGATCCGCGCGCCGAGGAGAAATTATAGGAGTTCGCGTAGGGAGAGAGGTGATATCGAGTTGTAGCCGATGTATCCGTCTTTTCGCTTGGAAAAAAATGTATATTTATGTAATAATTTTAAAGATAGCGACGAATTTTTTGGCGATGCTGTGGTTTGTAGTGTGCATAGAGTTTTCTAATTGTTGGTAACTATAAAAGCGATAAATACGAATATACCTTTCAGCTTACAAACTCTATTTCCCAAATTCTTTGTGTACAAATTGGTTTTGATGCAATTTTAAATTAAAACAAAAAATCTTTCGAAGCTAACGATTACAATAAAAATATAATTAAATTATTTGCTTTATTGTGAAACAAAAAGTATAAAAGAGAGAAAAATTATTGCTACGCCTACCCCCCCTTCGATGCCCAGTAGTCGAAACTCGTCGACTACTCGTAATTAGGTGGAATGTAAGTGTGATTTTGCAAAACTACCCGCGCAATGAACAAGTGAGATTTCATTAGAGTGATATACCAAAACAGTATGAAAGAAAGAAAGAAAAAAAAGTGAATAATTAAAAGGATGCGCGAGACCAACAACCGACGAATTGTAAATGCGTTTGCAGGTTTCGCATAGCGTAAAATCCAGTCGGCTGCGCATTCGACTGTTGTACGCACACGTAGATCATCGCACCCGGATTTTTTCGATTCCACAAAAAAAAAAAAGTTAAAAAAAAAACAGTGCAAGCACTAAAAGAGTCACTGAAAAATCGAATCGTCGCGAGAGGCGTTGCTCAGCGCGCGGAGCAGCCGAAATCTCGCGGTTTAGAAAATAATCGAGTCCCTCCTCCTGCTCCCTCTCCCCCCCCCCCTCCTCTTAGACTTATTAAGCGTAGACTTAGCACTCGCTAATTCGAATTATCGAGCCAGTATTGCGATTGTGAGACGAAGTGAGATAATTAAAATGAAGAGAGGATAAAAAAAAATAATAATAGTAATGTCCTCGTCGCCATTGCTCTGGGAGCAACGTACCGAGCGCCTCGGCTCGACGAGCAATCGAGGACCGTGATGGTAATTAAGCGAGTGTGAGGGCACACCGAATATTGTGGATGAAAATTCGATGGAGACGAAGCGTATCGCACTCTCTTTCCTTCTCTTTTGTAGATAGAATCGCACTAGGAAAACAAAATTTTCTTGTTTAATTGATCCTATAAATATGAACATATATAAATATAAAATGAATATAAATATATATGCAAATATAAATATTATACATAGCTAACTAATTATGAGTACGTGGAATGATTTAAAGCAAGAGCTATATACAAATATATAAATACGTGAAAGAATGAGCATTATTATGATTAATATTACGCTATTATTATTGATATTATTATTAAAATTATTATTATTATTATCATTATTATTATTATTATTACTATTAATTTTATTATTATTATTATCATTATTATTTGCGCATGTAAATAAATCCACGCGAAAAATATATAAACAGATTACTATGAAATTTATGTTTTTTTCAAAATTTATTTATGCTTTTCATTACACATCCGTATCCTCATAAAATGAAAATCAAAATTAATCGGGCCACCTCGATTTAACATTTTTATTATTCACTACTCTTTCGATCGATTTTTATTTCAATTATGAGCTCCTTCAATTCTTTATTCTTTCATTTAAAAAAATATACTTTTCTGTACAAATATCTCGAGAAAGTACAGTTCATCGTTCCAAGCCTGCAAAATTTGTCGCACCAAGTGATAATATGCTCATCGCATTTTCTACAAGAGGATGACGCATCTAAGTCTAGAGAAGCGAAAAAAATCCACGCAAAAGGACGAAGTCCCGACGTCAACGTCGTGCCTCGTCGCCGAGGGAGAGGAAAAAAAAAAGCGTGTATACTGTGTCGGTGCGTTGAAGGCATGTACTCGGCGCGCACCCACGCGAGGCGGAAGTCGGGCGACGTCAGCGAGGCGAGGAGCGTGGGGGAGTGGGAGTTCGCTCGGCTAAAGCGTGGGAGTGAGCCCGAGTATCGACTGCGCGCAGGGAGGAGGGCGACGCAGGGGAGGGAGAAAAGGTCGCGCGTCCGCATTAACGACGCAAGTTCCCCGTGCGTGGGCGGGTGTCGCTGACAAAATCCACCAATCGCAGAGCGGAGCAGTCCGTAAACGATCCCATAGGTTAGAATCGCCCCGAGCGATTCCTGCCTTGCCCGAGAATTGGAAAGCGCGAGGTGTATATTGGACATGGTATAATATTGCACAGCGAAATAGAGATGTATATATATAGTTTTTTTTTTCGCAAGACAAGTGCGTGGGTTGAGACGCGCAATGCTTTTAGAATTTTTATTTTGCATTTCTAATGAGATCTTTGGACGACCAGTCGAGCGGCGATGTATAGAGGATTATTGCTGGTTCGAGCTGGATTGGAGCAACTTCAGTCAAGGCTTCCGTTAATCTTTCGCTACTGGTTTAATTAACTTTACTAATTCAATTTTTTTTTTTGTATTATAGAGTTAAAAACTTTAAAAATACTAAAAACATTAGTAGAAATGTATGATTATTGCGACTATAATTACAAGCATGATAAATTCGTATTATAAAAAGAACAAATCCTACTTTCGAATTATTTAGTCGTATACATGTCAGAATCATTTGTATAACCCGCTGTAAATTTCTTTGGTTGTAACATGCCAGTAAAGTAAATGAATGAATTATTGGAAAAAATGCATTACATAAACTGCAGCAAAAGAATGTATTAAATAAAAATTAGTCGAAATCTTGGAGCAATAGATTCAAACGAACAAAAACCTAAAAAAGAAATAAATAAATAAAAGCTTTGAAACGATAATGGTGAGTCTCCAAAGCAAAGCGCAGAAGCGCATCACCGGGCCGAAAGCAAAACCAGGGCAAACAAAGAAAAAAAAGAGACAAAAAGATAAACGACAAGGGGGGCTCGACGTATCGCGATTTTCGCGTCGAGGCTGCGTAAGGGCAGCGGCCGGCGGCGAAGGAGCAGCCCGGCAAAAATGCACTTAGCGGTGAAATCATCGACTTAATGGAGTGGTAAGCGCATTATATGCTAGTGTGCGAGAGAGCCCCTCTTCCTTTTTTTTTCGAGGCGCGCGAAAGAAAGCTATCGCGCGGTTCTATCGCGATGAAAATCGATTACGCGCCAGCGGCACCGCGCGCGCCGAGTGCCAACGAGCGAAAAGCGAAAAGAAAAAGAGCGAGGGAGATATCCGTTATATGTAGCACGGCCGCGAGTCCGAGTGACTCTGAGCGAAGTCGATCGTTTATAACTCGCGAGGCGAGTATTTAATCGTCATTTTTTTTGTCGCTGCTCTAGTTTTATATATGTAAAAAGAATTTTATGGAAATTTTGAAGTTGAGTGTACTTTTTTGTATTGCGATAATCGAGAGAAAATATAATTTTCATTTTACGTTACAATTAAATAAAAAGCGAAGAAGCGCACATGACGACTTCTAATTGCAAAAATCCAGTTTGCACTCGGCTATCGGGTTACAGCGCGTAATCGGGAGGCAGCTATCGCAGCAAATAAAAGGACCATTAAAAAGCGCATCTGTCCGTTCCGGCATTATATCGACCTCTTCGCAAAACTCCGGGAGTTTTGCAGTACGGCGAAACGACACCGGAAAGATCGTCGGATAACAAAAGGAGAAAAAAAAAAGAAGGAGCGACACCCAGCATCAACAAAAGCGGAGCTTCGCCGGGAGAGAGAGAGACCGAGAGCACGGAATCCGCGCGCGTTTAAATAATAGCCGTCGAGGCACGCGATCGCGATCGCATCGATAAACGTGTCAAGAGGAAGAGAGAAGGAAAGAACGCGATGTCAAAGGGAAGAACCGAAGCGTCGTGTCCCGGCTTTTTCCCCCGCCGCCTCCCGAAAAGTCCAGCTCGTCGCTCCTTTCCGGCTCTGGCGAGTGCGCCTGGGGAACTCGCCTCTCTCTCTCTCTCTCTCTCTCTCTCTCTCTCTCTCTCTCTCTCTCTCTCTCTCTCGGCTCTTGTCCCGCTCACCGCCTCGTGTTTTGACAGTTGCCGCTCCGACACCTCTGGCACATTCATTAGGAAGGGGTTCTCAACCGCACCACGACAGTTACCGCCTGTTTTTCTTTTCCTCTGTCGCTTTTTTCCCCCTTTTTTATTGTCGAGCGCTCTTCTTCCTCCATTCCCCTTTGTGTTTTCACCAAGCTCGAAGTTACACTGTGCAGGCGGATCTAAACTTAACCCGCTCGAGTAGGAATTTTTCGATTCCTATATATACTCATTTTTTGGAGCTCTCTATCACTTTGAGCAAATAGCGCAATTATCTTCGACGCTATGTATACTTTTGATGATTTTCAGCATTCAAATCATTCACGTATAGTTTTATTACTTATTTTTATTAAAAAACGAAAAAATGTATATATATACAATATATAATATATAATTTTAAATTTTAGTCCTTTTCTTTTTTTTCTCACATTAATAATTTGAGAGCTTAATAATCATATCGTAAACTGAAAAAGTAGTTTTAGAAAAATCACTATTTTTCCGTTAATGAGGCGATCCACTTGATTACCTACGGAAAATGATTGGTATACTGGTACGAAATTATATTGCGAAACGTTTAATATATAAAAATGACTGCGACTTTAAATAAAACTGTCCCAAGAACAAGTAGGTAGTTCTGTTACTAGAAAAATAGTTACTTTTCTTAACATATTTTATTTTATTACAAAGTATGTGTATAACCAAGTCTAGAATTTCTCTTTGAAAAATATGTTTTTGTGTAGCTTCACAGAAATCATTAATACAGCCATCAGCGCATTATCTGATGTACCCGCACAAAGCCGAGCCAAATGCTCGTATACATTAAATTGCCGGCTCGCCTAAGTTTCTAATCCCTCGGCGGGCAGTTTTTCCCGCATCGATCCCACCTCGAGATGCATATAATATCCCCCCGACCCACAAAAGCATTGTACACACTACCCAACGTCCGGCAGCCCGATAGAGAAAGAGAAAAAGAAGAAAAAAAAGGAGACAGACTAGCAGTGCACGCGCATAGCCTTATAACAAGTCGTCCTCGCGTCGCACACAATACGAGACGAACTCGGTGCACTCGGCGGGGTCGATTTGAGAACCTCGCGATTCGGACGGTGGCATGCGCGCCGCCCCGACCCCAGCTGTTCGGATTTAGATGTTTAGGATAATGCGAGCTGGCTGCCCGGCGGAGGCGCGTGTGCTCGCGCGCCCGAATAATGTACTCCGCTCTCTTCTGCATCGACCGTCCCTCTCCGAACTAAAAGCTCCGAAAAAGGTAACAGGCGCGTATATAGACGCGCGTATAGCGCACTCCGGCGGTTATTTGTGGACGGATTCGACACCTCGACAATGAGCCGCGTCCGATCGCATAATGGGCCTGCGCGGATTATCGGCGGAGGGCCGAGGGGGAGGCAAATCCCGCTTCTTTCACCAAATCGCTCCGGCCATTGTTGCGGTAAGAAGTTTTTCACACTTTCTTCGAGGCAGCGTCGTGCTGCACCTCCCGGCCCTTTCTCACGGCGGTCGCTCGCTTTTCCGCCTCTTCTCCTTTACCAGCTTACTTTTTTTTTTTTTTGTGTATGCGTGCGAGTGCGGCGCGCGCGGGACCCTCGTTATTGAGACGTTTTTACGGGCGCAGGATGGACTCTTGGGCGCTCGAGGGCGCGGATATTCGGATTAGAGCGCGGCGCTCAATGCACGCCCGAGGAAAAATCGGCCCGGGGGAGATTACCCGACGAGGATCGGGGGATTTGCATTGGTGATCGTTCGCCGTGCTAATTTCCATTGTGCCGGAGTCACTCGAGAAATATTTCGCGAACGTAAATATTTTGATGGGCCGAGCGCATTTATTTTGTACATGCTGCCGTGACTGATTTTAATGCTGCAATTTATCTTTTGATTATATTTTTTTTATTATGAAGAAATGAATTTTTAGCATAGACTCTTTTCATCGTGGATATTGGTTTTAGTTTGCTGCGGGTATAGTAATCGATGTGTCGGTTCATGTTTGCAAATTTCTTTTGGTAGAAATCAAAATTTGTATTTTTACATAGTAATTCGATGGAGTAATCATGAACATTCGTTACATAATAACATTAGTTTAGAAGTTATATTATTAATCAATTTTTTAAAAATCGAAGCTCTTTATACGATTTCAAAAATATGATTAGCAGCTTTCTTGAAATTTTTATAATTAATCAAAGTATTATATGAGTATTATAATCTATAAAGTAATACTATTTTATTATAGTAAAAAATCACAATGATTTATGAAATTATTTGGCTGTCTGCTTGCATAGTAAATTTAATATTGTTTACTCTTTTTTTTTTGTTTACTTTAATAAAAAATGAAAGAGAAATTGTAGAAACATTTAATATTTAAAATGTTAAATGCCATTTTAAGTGCACGACCGTTTAACAATTCATTCGCCTTTTTCACATCAATAAAACACGAATATAAAAAAAAAATAACGTTTATCTAAAAGTTAAGCAGAAGCATACATTTCTGATCATTATAAAGTTCCCGCATGAATTCTTAAAACTCGCAGAGCTAATGTATGATTAAAAAATTCATGGAGAAAGCGTACCATACAAAACGAATATAAACGGATCGCATTAAGGATTATCATTTATAATCTTTAGCACTTATTCTCATAATGCAACTCCGCTTCCCTCCCCCGTCGTTTTTTTTCATTTCACAAAAAAGACAATCCATCGCGTTGCCCGCTCAAAAAAAAAAAAAAAAAAAAAAGAAAGACAAATAACTCTTTTCTGGCAAACGGCAATTTTCTTAATGCGCCGTATACGTCCTCCGCGGCACGATAAATAGCGCTTACGTCAATTATCCAATCGATCGGATCTCACGTGGAAGGCCATGTTTTCGTATCGGCAGGTCTTATTTCAAGCAGCGTCCGGCTTGTATCACCATATACGTACATAAAACGCGTCCCCCTCGCGACAATACGGCCACCCTACCGGGGAAGGGCGTTCGCGCGCGCGCGAAACTAATAATAAAGCTGCGCTCGAGCTGGCCCGCGTATAATTTCGAATTTAGAAATCAAAGTCTCGTCTTTCAGGGCCGTTCACACGGACGCCTAATGAGAGGTTAGATATAACTCGGGCACCGGGTGCGCCCGTTTAATTTGTGCGCGGGGTACGTTGCCCCCTCGCAGGGGGTGTGGCTGCCGCGCGCGCGCTCTCCGAGGTATGTGTGCGCAAATCGGAAGTCGCGGACGAGGGAGAAAGTGAACGCGACTGCGGATGTAGAGAAGCGCGCGCATGCATGGGAAAAGGGATGGGTAATGGGTAGTCGTTGATTTTGCAATGCGGGATAGTCGCCGCTAGCGGAGCAGCTTGAGTTCTCGGGTGTACGCTTCGGGGCAGGAGATTGTCTGAAACTTGTAATGTTTATATACTTGATCGTGAAAAAAAATTTACTGGTAAATTTTAATATAATTTATCTAATTTGTACAAGAATTTTTCAGAAAAATTTCTATAGAATTTGCCATGATTATTGGAATACATTGTAATTACAATTTATTGTCTTTACAATGTCGACGAAGACTTTGTTTATAAGTGCAACGAATTAATTTTGTTTTATTTTTTAATTTTAGTTATTAAATTTCAAATGGATTTCAGAAATCAGCTGAGCAATTTTTCTCTCTAAATATTAGATCTCTAAAATACAGTATAAACGGTGCCAGCAGAACTTTTTTAAAAATTCAAGAACGGCTTTAATTATTAATTAAATTATTAGAATTTTTTAAATTTTATAGCCAATATTCATTTGCACAGTCATATAAATAAATAAAAGAGTTTAACATATTAATTTTGTAAAAACTAGACTTGTTAAAACATCCATATACAATTATTTTGGATTACATTTTTTTCTCTAAAAAGGAAAGATAAATAAATTGTTGACCAATTAAAGAATAAAAATAATAAAAGCTCGAATTTATTTAAAATCTCTTTATACAAGGAATAAACGCATTACCGCAAACAATCGTCACTCATCTCGAGAAAAACATTTTTTTTTCAATACTGTACTCGCACCCGCAACTCAATATCAATCACATCTGTAAATCAACAAGCCCATTTCGGCCATTCGTATATAAAAACAACTAATTTGATCCGCTTTCCGAGTTTACAGCGGTGCGGCCAATCCGCCGGCATAAAATTACCATGCCTAATGCAAGAATAACCGTGAAATAAAGCCGTCGATGAACTGACGTTTCGACGTCTCCTCCCGTAGGCGAACGGGGGGTTGGAAGCGCTGGGGTCGCTCTGCACTGCACATCGCAGGGTGGGCGCTCGCAAGTCCGCCTCGTGGATACACAGTACGGACCACGCGGTCCCTTCGGCGCCGCGCCAAAGCTGCTTACAGCTTATCGCGCAGTTTATGTATCGAAGGGATATCTCCTGTAACGCCGTGAAACTTCGCGCCGCCCCGCCCACGCACGCGCCCTCGTCTCCTCTCCCCTCGTCGGTCGCGCTTTCACGCTTTCCCGCCGGAGAGCTCGTTCGCGGCGAGTGAAAAATTCACGGACAATGGGCCGTGTCTGTGTCAGTGGTTATAGGCAGTGGGAAGCGATTTCGCTGTGATTGGAGGAAAATTCTGCGGTGTGCTGGGTTCTTGAGGCTGATCATTAATCAAATGGTCGGACTTGCGATAGCGTCGATGTTAACGTTTTTATGAGTGTCAATTACGTAGGAATATCGGTGTGTGCAGTAAACTTTCACTGATTGAACACCGCCGAAGATCTGTTCAGTTGAATTGTGGGTTATCGATCGATGTTCCCTACTTGCTTTCAATTTTTCTTTACGCAGTGGAAGAAAAATGCGAAACAGGAGAGTGCGTTGGAAACTTTGTTAACAGTTATATAAAATTCACGTTGAAGAATTGTGAAATGTGTTATCCCTTTTTTGTAAATAGCTATTTTTTATTGGACTAAAAAACTAGTATTACAATAAACAAGTTTCGTAATGCTAAATAAAAGTTGGTGTCATCCTTTATTTTTTGTTGTTAAGCTTATTTCACCACTGCATCAACGCTTCTTTTTTTTTTTTTAAACAAGTAGCAAATATAATTAGCGGTTAGTCCACATACTATTGACCTCCAGTAATTTTGAGTGCTGGTGATTGACTGGAAATATAAATTTTAAATAATTAAATTTAGCATACGACTAAACATTGTGGAAATGAAGATACATTTAAATACAATAAATAATTTGAAGAGTTATGTTTACACTGAGATTTATAAAAAAATTTGTTCTTAATAAACTATAGGAAAGTTCATACAAATTACAACGTATTAGTTAATGTGTATCTTGGACAATCGATGTATAAATCCTGCGATAAATTCATAAATTGCATAATATTTCAATATATCGTATGATCCTTTAAGTAGTGTATTTCGAAATGTTTACAATTTCAATGGTTTCTACTATTAATTTTTTTTTTCATTTTTTTTTTCATTTTTTTTTTTTAATATTACAACAAATGCCAGATGAGCCACTTCGAAAGCTCAATTTTCACGACATACAACTTTTCTTTAAAATAATTCATATAAATCATGAAATAATTTAAATAAATTCACAAAACCTGCGTGGCTCGCAGTTCCGAAAGATTAACTGTGCTTAGCGCGCGAGGCGCAAAGTTGCGCAGGAAAACGTATGGCGCAGGAGGTAGCTATGGGCGGGGACTGTTTTGATTCTCCAGGGCCCGGCTTCGGATACTTAGCTAAGTACCGACTGCGCGACTGCCGGATTAAAGGGTGAAATGTTGTTACTGCGAGGGCCATTCCGCGGAGAGCGTTAAGTAGCTCGGTTAAGTACGTTGCTTAAACCAACACACCGCGGGGCTCGGTCCCGGCCCAAGACGTTAGTCGATCCCGAAATTCGGTCGACTACCAGATGGTCAGCCCGGGGGCGCTCGGCCTGTTTTTTTACTTACATTCGACGAGTCCGCTGACTTTGCGCGGCCTGCGCTTATGGTTCGCGCGATGAGAAATAATAACAGGCCAGCTCATTTGGCGCGTTTACGATTGTTGCTCCTTTCGAGTGTGCGTCGTTTAAACGGTCAATTTTCGTACTTATTCTTTGTGGTGTGTGTATAAATATGGTAAACAAAAAATTAAAAAGAAATTTTTTTTTTAACTGATTCAGGCGATTTAGGGATGTTGGTGGATTTTGCTCAAACTCAATATAATGATTCTTTGTTAATAAATAATTCGTTAAATATTACGATATTTTTACAGGTGAGTTATATTGAATAAGATATTTACTTTTTGATTAACTATTTTTTGAAAAGACGTAATTCTTCTAGATTTAAAAAAATTCTTTTACTGCTTAGTCCCTTATGTTGTTTACGTTATTTATATACAAATTTTGAGAAAAATTTAAAGCCCAATAGAATAATACATAGGTATAGTTGTTGTAAATTATAATAACAATATTTTACTGCACTTAAGAGAATCTTACCAATATAGATTTTTCGTGAAAGTTTTAAAAGAATCAGAATGTCATAGAAAAGCGCGTTCCTGCAGTGTCTCATTTAAAATACTGGGGAATAGAATGTAGCTGTGAATTTGCATTTGCCTTCAAATGTCTATCAGCACAGGCACACGATCTTAAAGTAAAAAGATTTGCTGTATCTGCTATATTTACAAAATTTACAAAATCGCACTTGTAAAAAAACAATTTTAATCTATCTTTGTAAACTATTTTCAGGAGGACGCAGACTTTTAAAATTTTTATTACACAATTTCAGATTTATTCAATTAAAAAAAAAAAGTAATAATGATTAAAAGACCGCTGATTCGAAGGAGCAGCTCTATCCGTGAAATATTAATTGACGCAGCTGTCAATGGACGTAAATTATCAGCGGCGGCGCCGGTGCTATTAGCGCAAACGCAAGTTCGGCGGCGGGGTCGCGAAATGAATATGAAATAATGTCGCACAAAAGAAAAAGGATCCTCCGTCGCTTCTTCGAAGGTCAGCGCACGTAGGTCTTAATCGCGGGGCGAGGTGCACCCCCGACGACTCGCTAAGGAGCCGTGCGACCCTCGCGCCGCTCCCGGCGAAATGGGAAATGGACTTCTTCGGGCCGAGATTAAAATACACCAGCACCGCTATTAGAATCTTACTCACGGCGGAGCGCTAACAGACGTATAATTTCCTGGGCGCTTTGAATTGAACGGCGCTGGTATGCCCCGGCCGAGACGAGTGTAACCGGCTTTCGAACTTTCGAGGGTGAGGAAGCTCATTAACGGGAGCTTTCTGTTTCTGCGACACTCCGTACTTTGAACGCAGAGCACTGCTCCCTCCTCGGCCCTCCTCCCTCTCTAGAGTCTTATTCTTTCGAGCCAGACTATAATATAGGCGTATTTCTTTTTGCTCGAGACTTCTTGAAACGATTTTTTCGCGCCACTGTTTTTAGCGCGGTCAAAGATGAATTTATTAATGAAATTTTTCTTCTGTCATTTTTTTATGCATTTTATTGCGGGTGAAATAATAATATGTAATATAATTTTGAAGTATACGCTCGATTGTAAATATTTCGTTTGGTTGTCTGTAAATATATATGCGATTTTTCAGACGCTGCACAAACAATTACATCATTTATCGTTTAATAATATCTAAATGCATATACGAGTAGCAGAGAAATTAATATTCACATGATGGTAACTGTACCTTTTGTACGCGAAACAAGTAACAATTTAATGCATATACCTACTTTCTTAGAAGCCGCTTAGTGAAAATCATTAGGCGAATAAAATTTATTTTCATTCTACTATAGGTTGAATTAAAGTGCCGGTATGGTTCAATCATACCGGCATGTAATTTAATAAGAGGGGCTTCTGCGAATTGATTAAATTCCTTTTATTCTAATCATTATTCGTTGGCAGCTTATAAATAGCTTCTGCTATATTTTAGTATACAATCACTTATTAACTATTTTGTTATTATTTTTTTTAACTATGCAAAAGAAAAATAACGGCTCTGTTAAAAATGTTATTTTTTTACATACGTATGAAATAATGAAGTATTCAAACAATTATATAAATTCTTATTTTTTTAGTAATATATACATATAAATTACATGTTACTTTGCAGGAACAAACAATATGAAAGAACGCAGAGAGAAATCCGATAAAAAATTTTATAAGATACCATAGCAATTTTGTGGCAGACTATTGTCATTTTTATACTGAGAGGAATGTCTAGTAAAAATTACTATACTGTATGGGGGTGCCAGTCTGTATCTACTTTCCCTTATACAGTATAGTAATTTTTATTATACATATTTCTCATTAGCCCTACTTTCGCCCCGTTACAGGGCCTTAAAAACTCCTTACTTCCTGACGAGGCCCTTATGATTGCCCTAGATAGATTTCCCGATCGGGACAGTACAGTACTTACTTTAAAGAGCACGAAAGGGAGTCCCATCGCCATCCCGACCCAAATCTACGTTTTTGCATGTAGATTGCATAGTTCGCATTCGCGTCTCGTACATCGGAGAGAGGGACGCCGCGCGGCTTTGCTCGACACGAGCTGCGGAATGCGAAAAAAGGGCCGCGAGCCTCGGGCTCGGGGGCACGGCTCTCCGCTCCTTCTGCCGCGCGCATCCTCCGTGGAAAATCCGCCGCGGCCGCGGAATATGAGCTGAGGGCGTGGTTTTGGCCGCGCAGCCGTGGATTGGCCGGGGAGGCAGCTCGCCGGTCGATATTACCGCCGGCAGCCTATATCGCGCCTCGCGGATCTCGCACCCGCCGCCGAGAGCGCGCCTGATATCTTATCCGCCCGCGCGGGGGCAAGTGCCTCCGCTTGCCTCGAAATGCCGCGAGCGCGCGCCTTTGTTTCGCGGATTTGCTCGGCTTTGCGCTGCCGAGCTGTTCCCGATGGTTATTGCTCGGCTCGATTCTCATGCTTTCGGCAAAATTGTTTTCTTTGCGGTATGCTACTAGATGGAGTCTTTGTGAGGTGATGTTTGAAATATTTTTTTTTTATTTGTCGAGAGAAAATTAAAAGCTTTTTTTTGTTGAAAATTTGCGCAAGCTCACGTTTTGAGTGTATTAAAGCAGAAGTAGAGAGAGTTCGCTGAATGCGTGTTGTGTATTTCTATATGTGCAATGGAACGAATAAATAATAGAATATATTATTTGGGCAGTTCATTTAGTTTGCAAAAAATTTAAGTTCATTGTGGAATTTCTCGACTGATGTATGCGTTATTAAAGTTTCAACTTAAATCGAGTTTTAAAATAATCGGCTTTATTTGCAGAATTCATTCTTTATGAAATTTATAGTATACGCTAAATTTAAAATGATATTTTTCTTTTTCAGCTCGAGCGATTACTGAAGGTAAAAGAAGCGTGCAAAAATTATGAACGGCTGCTTTATTATTGAAGCGGAAGATAGTATTAAAATAAAAGTTTTTAATAAAAGATTATACAAATGAAACAATAAGTATACACGAAAATTATTGTACGTGCCAATATTTAAAGAAAAGTATAATCTGCACGAAATTAAGTAATGACTGAAAAATTAAGCACCTAATTAAAATACCCTGAAAATTTTTTCGTTCTACAGGGAAAATGTTATTATTGTCATTAAAAAAAAAAAAAAAGAAAAATTTTTTCTTAAATTCCTTTATTATACTCTAAATATATTAACCCTGAAAATTATTTTAAACACAATATAATAATCAATCGCAAATCGCAATATCCAATAGATGTATTGATTGAAATTTTCTAAATCAGAAATACAAATTTTGTTTGTATTTCTGTGTGAACAAAGCACATATAAACTTCTACAGAGGTGCTTGTATCAATCGGCAGAGACCAGGACTGAAATTCGGGCTACCGAAATACATGTCCTTCGCTCTACCGACCGAGCCATCCTATAAGCCTCATAAATACAATTTACTTTTTGAAATTTGACTGAAACTCTGTGGCTGAAACGTTACAACATTTGATTACAAACATTTTCTAAAATATGTACATCAGTTTTGACAAAGAAAACTGCGTCAGTGACGTAATCAATAGCGCGCTAAAATCAACAGCGTTGAATGGGGAGCAGTCGCGCCTATATATGTACAAGAGTCGCGGTTGCTGATGGGAGCGGTGAATCGGGTATCCGCGCCTGGTCCCTCGGCTCTCGGTGATGTATCGCCGGTTGGCACGATGGCCAGGTCACATATTTTAACGCGATACCCACAATAAAAGCCCGGGCCGATGAGCGCGCGCGTCCCTTGATTGAGCCCAACAATGGGCCGCGCGGCAGATGAGTTAATCGGCAAGTTCCTTCCAACGCTGCGGCGTAGGAGGAGGTGGAGGAGGACGAGCCACTATAAGCCCCGGACTCGGTGTCCCGGGCTGGCCATTGTTTAGCGCGCGGCGAGGCTACCCTCAATGTGGGCCGATATGAGCGCGCGAGCGACCGCGCCGCAGGAAAGAGACAGTATCGGAGAACAAAAGCTTGACTGACGTCTCCGGTGATGCCGATCGGGAGTCCGCCTCGTCAGCGGTTCCCAGCCGCCGCTTCATAGGCTGTATATCTATGTGGCGCGTGGATGGGCTCCTCGAAAAAGTTTCGTGATGGTGCTCAGATTATATCGCCAAGGCTTATTTCCTCTGTATCAGGCTAATGTACCTGTCCGAATGAGTTATTGGCTGAAATGTAAAATGTACAAATATGACTTTAAAAAAAAAAAAGGTTTTTTAGTACTACTTTAATTAGAAATTTCCAGCGCGCTTCGTACGCTCATTTTTTATTTTTCAAGATTATAAGAAAAGCAAGCATTAAATTGCAACTGCTTTTGAGGATCAATAAAAAACTCCAAGCTTTAATTCAGTCAAGTCGCAATACATTTTAATACAATCTTTTTTTTCTTTAATAAAATGTAAAATGTAATAAAGGGAAATAAAAAATGGTTTATTTTCAAGCAATTTAAGACGCAAGAACGTATGAAAATTTGTAGGACTCACAAATTAATATAGTTCCTTTTATTATATAAGCTGTTAACAATTAAAAGTACGTAATAAATGATTGAAAAAATTAAAGAATTAATTATTATACCAAGACAAGATAAGAGTTTTATTTTTAAATGATTTTTCTAATAGAAAATTTTTATATTTACGTGAATTTTAAAATAAATTACAAAAATAGTATTGAGAAAAGAAAAGAAAAAATGAATATTACAAGGATGAAAAGAATTAACAAACTAAAATTACTCTTCGCGTAAGAGATACAATAAGACAACTGCAAAGGTTCCTTGCGAGACAGCGAACAATGAGAGCCACTGATGATTCGCGGCCCAATGGAGAGTAATTCATCGGCGAGAGGAGGATGCCGAGTAACCCGATCCGTCCTCGACCAGCACGTCCGCTCGTTACGTCTTCGGAGATACGGACCGGAGAGAGAGAGAGAGACAGAGACTCGAAAGAGAGAGATGGAAGTACGTACGTAACGTATACGTCGACCCAAGTTCTCTCACCCTGCAGCTCCTGATAATACAGTCCGATGGTCGAAATCCATGATGCCAATGGGTCTGGGCCATTTGAGGGCTGCCGCCTCCGCCACCGCTCGTTAATTCTCCAAGCTGCTTTTGTCTCCTCGTGAATTACGAGGGTCTCCCTCCTCTTTCCTCCGCGCGGTAATGAGCTGACACCGCATGCGGGATCTTCTCGAGTTCTGCAAGCGCGCGAAATGTATAAGCGGCATATTGAAATAAAATATTCGAGTAAAATGTCCCCCCCCCCTCCCCCTTCATTCTCCTCCTGACGCTTTGAATCACGCACTGGAAACTGTCGCCTCTAACGAAGAAAAGTATACGTTTTAAAAAAAGGTCTATTTTAATTTGCCATGTTTAGATTAAAGTAAACTCTTCCAGAAGCTCATAAATATGTGGAATCATTCCTATGGTACCCTAAGTTTATCAGGTTTTGAAATATCATGCTTTTTTTATAAATGTGCTGTATTTCGTTAGAAGCGATGAAACATTCCTTGAATACGAAAAGTCTAGTTTAAGAGTACGAAGTAGTACAATTTTGAAGAGCTTTTCTGTGTAAAGGGTATCGAATCACTCGCATTCGAATTACTCATACAAGTGCGATGCATTTATTTACGCTGCATTAGGTATATTAACGTATATATGTAAGAAAAAAATCTCTAAAGAAGAAAAAAAGCGAGTGTAAAAAAAGAAAACGTAACGAATCCCACTAAAATTAGCGTTAATAATTTTTACACTTTTTTCCATTTAAATGAAAAGCCACGAGAGCTCTTGTACTTTTTTTTTATCTATACCGCGCCCCGCTATATTACCCCGGCACCTCATCTATTTTCCCACGGCGCGCCACCGCTGCGGCTCATCCGTCGGCGTAATGATACGTATAATTATTCAAAAGAGATGCAGGGGCCCTCCATTAGTCGGGCTTCGTATCATGGCCCGCGCGAGGGCCGGAGAAAAATTGGACACTCATAACACTCGAATCAATCACCGCGCGCGCGCGCACCCTGGACGCTCATGCGCGCAGGTGCCCCGCGCCGCTCGCATTCCGCCTTATAATGAAGAGGGCCGCTCGTTCGGGCGAACGTCTCACTCGGGCCGCGATAATGATATCATTAGGCCGCGCCGCCTCGGTTTCGCCGCGGCGATTCTGCAACTGCGGGAAATCGAGCCTTTTTTGCGGGACGCGCGCTCGCTGATTGTCCGGCCGCATCGAACGTAATGGAATCGTCGCATCGTGGTGCGATCGCGAGCGCAAGAAGATGATGGTTTGCTGGTTTTGCCAGGACTTGAGGAATGACACTCCGTAGGAGGCTTTTTTTCTGGGGTGATCGTTTGATGTTAGTCACATTAAGGGGCGCGGCTTCCTTTGTTTCGAGCTTTGCTCAAGCATTCTAAGGGATATTTGAGATTATTTGTGGAAAAATGAGTTTTCTTAGAATCGGAGATATTGAGTGTCACTGTAGAATCTTTTACATATCATCACTTGCAACGTAGAAAAGTTAATTTTAAAAAAGGTCAGTTTTATGTTGCTATTTTTTTAGTACTGGAGAGTAAACTCTTTCAGAATCTGAAAAACTTGAGGTACATTGAATAAAGGGTTAGTAATTTTAACAAACTTTTTTTTTTTAAGTTTCACCAAGTTAATCAATACTTGAACTAAATATTTCTTTGAAACTGTAGAGTGAAGTTTTATAACAAAATGAGTATATAATAAACTTTTAGAACATATAATTATGCATAATTTCAGAGATGCATTATTTACATTCATATTTCTTACATTTAATAAGCACCTAAGGATCTTTAACAAGTCGCATTGCACTTTATCCTCCACATTTTTCAGTCTAAGTTATTTGGACTAGCCTATAAGCAGGGTGTGGAATAATTTAAAGTGTAATATTGACAATGTTTCGACTATATATAGTAGCCTTTACGAACCAATTTAGTATATTCTACTATAAACATCATTAATAGTTTTAACGTTCTTTAAACATTGAACATTTTGCTCTATTGCCTGTAGATTGCGCACCTTAAAAAAATGATTTATATTAAGGAATTTATATCCCGTTTATTAAAATAAAATAAAACAAAATAAAATAATTTCTTCTATATAGATGTACAATCAAAATTTACTTTTATTAAAAGCACAGCAGCAATAAATTAGTCACAAACAAGCTACTTAATATAAAGTGACACAAAAGGCCTTTTCGTTTAAAAAAGATCGATTTTATATCAAGAATGAGACTTGATAAAACAGCTCGCGGATGGGTCATGATCGAGCGCATTTCTAGACCGTCCTCGAGCTGCCTTCTTAATGCCCGCCGTTGCAGCTTGAAAGCATCATCGCGATGGCTTCATTAAGGGCTGCATTCGCGAATCCCGGTGCGCCGCTGGTGGCGCTAGTGATGTATATTGGCGATATCTCACGCGGAGCCGCGGGAGAGCAGAGGATAGAAGGCGAGTTGATACAGCCCGAGCAGAAAAAGCTGTGTCGCTGGGAGTGCGCGAGCGGCAAAAAGAGCCATAATGACTGCGGGCCAGCTGCGGCCCCCCTCCCCCTCCTCGGTTATGAATTAAAAGCGTGCGGCTAACGCGGGAACCCGCTCGGTTTCGCTCGCTCCTTCTGAAAGGAGGCATTGTTACTTTTAACATTTTTTTTTAAGCTCTCCACAGTGACCGATGCGTTCAATTTTTGCTTTTATTCTTTCAAAAGGACACTTGATTTGTATTGTAAAGATTTTTATAGGAGCACTTCCTTTTAATGCCTGTAAAATGTTAGGAATTAGTTTATCTGAATGACAAGTTCGTGTAGCTTTAAATATTTTAATTTATTAAATTTGTTGATTTGGCTGCGCGTGTAAATTGTGTGTTGAATGTAAAATTGCTGGTCGGAAAAATGAAAAAAAAATGTTAGATTTTGTTGAATAAGGTTGTGCGAAGTTCAATTATTCTTAAGTAACGTGGGTTCGACAGCTACCAATTTTGTAAAAGCTCGGATTTGCACTTTTTACATATTCGCGGACGTGTCTTTACATTATTCAGGCTTTTTCGTTTTCTCAACACCTTCATCCTCTTTTGACACAAAGTAGAATTACATACGCTTGGCTTGCGCCAGTTTCTTCTTATTCTGCTTCGCAAAATTTGAATAAGCAAAAGGATTGTTTTTCGCTTAATCTCCTTGGATGACTCGATAGAAAAAATCACATCATTTTTTCAAGTATTATTTTTTATAAATTTCTTAGTACATACAGGGCTTCTAATATATTAAATAAACTTGTCACTAAAATCTCAGTGTACTTCGGGATATTTGCCTTGAATCTTCTTTTACCATGATATAAAAAATGAAGGAAAATGTAAAAATTTGTTCCTCTACTTTTGATGTAACATATAAAACTGGTGCAATCCCAGCGTCATTTACTTGATCCACCCTATACAGTCGTAAATATCATCCCGAAAACGTTATTCTAACTCTATTACTTTCCGCGAGCGCAACAAGAGCGAGAAAAAGGCAGTCTCAAAGCGCTCGGCTTCCCCCGTCGAAAGTTTCAAAGGAGAGGGTGTATAACGCGCGAGTCAGCACCAACGAAGCTCTCGGGATCAACTCGGAGGCGCACGCCTGCCTCTGCGGCTTCCGCGGCGAACTTCTCCGCGGCTCTACTTTCGCGTGTATTCGCCAACTCTCGTCTTTCCCGAGAATCATAATAACGAATACCTAAATCAGCTTAGCGCGGCGCGGCTCCAACTTGGCTTTCGCGGTGACGCTCCCCGTGTAAATATGAAAGTAGCTGACGCGCGCGAGGCGGGAGAGCTTTCCGCGGCTTTCCGCGCGGCGCGACGATCCCACGGGACTCGCCGTTTCCTCCCTTCTCTCGTCTCCCTTTTCTCCGTCTCACTGCCTCTTTCTCTTTCTCTCGCGCAAGCGCATACGTCGGAGGGTGAAGCGAGATTACCGCGGGAGAAGGCAAAGGATGAAATAAAGAGAAGCTCGCCTCGTAGGAGTACCTTTTCTGCACGGACCGCTTATTACTTTGCATCAACTGTTTTCACGGGTCTTGCATTTGTGCGGTATATACGAATTTTGATGCGGATTTATACGGTTTTTGGCTAATTTTTAAAGTCGCAGAGAGGAGGCTCTAATATCTGAACGAGTCTTCCCTTCAAATATGAGAGTGAAAATTTACTATTTGACGTTTTATAAATCGTCCATTTATTAGGAAGAGTGAATGACTTTTACACTTTTTTACAGTAAATTTCACTCTTTCATATTTAGATAGTTCGTTTATTGCAAGGGATACTTTGTATTAGAATTATTTTTTCGTAAAAACTACAGTAATAGTCCCCGTAAAAAGTATGATAAAAAGAAAATAATAATTTCGGGATTAACTAAACTTTATGAATCTACCCCAGAAATAATTTCGTACGCGAAACTTTTCTTGTAAAAATTACAAAAAGCTTCGGTTTTCCCGTAAAAATTATTTTTTTTTTTTTATCTAACTTTTACGGTCAGCTTTACCGTCATTTTATAAAGAAAAGTCTCTCAGTGTACTCGAAGAATTACTCTATATACCTTGCCATTAGAGAGAGCTTGCAAGAATTAAAAAGCGCGTGCTTAAACTAAAGGCAAATGATTCAAGTGGTGCAGCCGCGTATTTCAAAGTGAAGCTCTTCTAAATCAAGTGAATGATGCATGCGGTCAGAAAAAGCTCGCGTAAAAAAAACGTCATCCGCGCGCGGCGCGGCAAAGTAAAGGCAGCCGGCGAGATTGCGCAAATAGGATAAAGGTGCGAGGCGCCGCAGCCACGGCTCTGGAAGTAAGGATCGAAGCTGCGGGGGTCTTGCGCATTCGTGAATTCCAGATACGCCGGATTAGCGCGTCTCCGCGGCGCTGTTTCTGATAATCCCCTACCCGCTGCGAAAGTAACGAGCGCGCGCGGGCGTTACTTAAAGCTTACCTCCGTGTTAAAAGTTAAAAAGGCAGCCTCGCGCGCCTTGTCGCTAATATTTTCATTTTAAGCCGGCTGCTTATAGTCCGGCGAATGGGACAAGTCGCCGGCCAAGGGGATGCGCGCGCCAGTCTGAAAATTTCACGAAAGAGCTTGCGACGTGTATCGCGTTAGGAGGAGCTTTTCGGGCTTTTCACGCGGATAAGTAATTAAAGGCCTTTCAACTTTGATGATTTTTGTCGGCGAGCATTTCTAATGCGGAACCTAATGTACATTTGAATAGGTGCTATACACTTTACGGTGATCACGATTTTTTACTTATATATACAAGGGTTGCTTTATTTCTAGGATATAGATTTTCAGCAGGCATTTTACTACAGCACATTGTGTATTTATTTGTTAATGAATAACTAAATTTTAAAATCTGCGAGAAGTGTTTTATTAATAATTTGCAAACACGAATGGATAGAAAAGCTTTTTTCTTGTAAATGTTTGTAAAAGCTCAAGATAGCTTCTTCAGCAAAAAAAATCTCGACTTTTCAGATATCCACATATACGTACGCTTCTAAAAGTATATGTAATTCCTTTAACGCGGGCAACATTCGCTGTCAAATATCGCTGATGGTTTGGGAGTCATCAACACTGCTTAAAAATAACTCATAAAAAAATCCAGGGGATTACTCATAACACGCATCAGTTGGATCTCACGACATACATTCACAGACACCCACAAACATGCATATAGTTATACACAATAGCCCACACATACATACATGTAGGAGAGTGGCAAGCTCGTCTCATTTGAGCACCTCTGATCCGGCGGGTCCAACTATATAGAGAGCTCCGCGGCGAGCCCAATCCTGATTGACGTGGCGGATAAAAGAGGGGAAACTATCGTGAAGATTATCTTTGGCGCCACACCGACGCACACGCGCACCCGCACGGGGGTGCTAGGATACACTCCGAGGTGTATATAACATCCAGTCATCGTGAGCGCAAGTCCGCGTAAAAACAAAAGCCGCAGTCGGTCCTGGGGCCTCGGAGGCGGGAGAGAGAGAAAAAAAGCGCCGCGCATCCGTCTCGGGGATCGTTAAGTAATCTCCGCATGCGCGCGCGCCTTACCTCCTTCGAATGTGAAAGGTCATATATAGATACGGGAGATACGGCTCTTGACCGCGCGGCGGCTTATGCGTCCACGGGATTGGTCGGTCGCTATAGATTCTTGAATTTCTCGGGAGAAAAGCCCCGGGACGGATAATTTTTATCAGCGCATCGGCGCGCTCGTGTTTTTATTCTCCGAAGAATGCACCCTGTGTTTTCGAGGAGGAACACTTCGATCAGGGGCTCAGATATCGGCTCTAGTTCGACGATGAAAATCGTTTTCGAAAATCGGTATAACTCGTCGGTCCGGTTCGGCAGACTCATCGGGGTATAATTTTACCGGTGCTTTTAAATCTTAACACGAAACCCTCAATTAAAAGCCATACTTACCGATGTTTGTTAAATCAATCAGAGAATGAGCTTTTGAAATTTGCGCTTTTAATTGTGTATCGATAAAATTGTTGTTTTATAATAATCGATTATAAAATCTTGATTAATATAGGATAGTTTCTTTTACTGCTTTTAAGATTTTACTTTATTTGTAAATAATTTGTGCGTAAACCATAATTAATTATAGTGAGTATCGTCTAGATGATACTTCTAAAACATCAGTACAAGAAATTTGATTGATATAATGTAATATTCGCAGAAATTTATAGATAATTAATCATTTTAGCGAATCCTACAAAATCAGAATATAATTACAATATCGAGAAAAGATTCGATTGAGTTCCGTGTATACAAATAAATAAGTATTACACAGTACCAGAACATTCACTTGACAATAAAAGTTTTTAATAGAAAACAAATATTTATCCTATAGCAAACGTTTTACACAAATATACCGTATTTCATATAACGAATATATACACTATTACAGGTATACAAATTTCGTCGCGACAAAGTGTTGTTCCTGACGAGACAAATTGAAATGTTTGTGGCCAGGCGCACGTATAGCGTCCAGCTGCGGCGACGTCGACGCCTACCGAGTGCTCTGACGATGCTCTCGGTGGGCTCAAAGAAGGCTCGAGCCCCGGCTGGGCCATTTTTCTCCTCTTATACCTGCCTCGGCTCCTCTCGGCACTCGAGCGCTCGGAAATAAGGAGAAAACGAGGGCAAGGCAAAGAAATGGGAGTCCGAGGAGGAGCTGGCTCGGGGCACCGGGGATGAAATTACCAAGCTGCAAGTCACGCTCTTGGCAGCAGCGCGCGCCGCCGAGGCGTTCCGCGCCCCCCCGACGGCAGGAAGAGCCCGAGGTATGCGCGCGGCCGCATAAGTACACGAAACTGCATTTCTCCGTGCGCCGTTATCGGGCCAGTGCGGCTCTCCGCTCCTCCTCGCGCATCCTGCGAATCGATACGAGGCAGGGGAGTCGAGCCGCCCGTTCAATTTGACCAATAAGCGTGGATTTCAGTTGAGCTGGATTATCGATGCGCGCCACGGCTGCGGGCTTATTCGGAGCCTCTCGTACGGCGAGGAGCGGAAGGGTACTTTTCATTTATCATTATATTCATCGGCGGGGTATGAAAACGTAATTGACACTTTTTTACGCCCTCGCGGCGGATCTTCTTAGACCCGAGGTTTCTTGTGTATGGTGAAATCGGCTTCACTCATTGATTGCTGTGGTGAACCGACTAGGCGAACCAAGTATAAAACTACTTAATTTTACACCTATATACACGACCGTGGTAGAAATTGTCTAGTTTTGTCCCATGATGAAATGATTTTTCTAACATTTAGACCCATTTAATAGCTAGTCTGGGAAATGGCTATTAAGCAGGTCTAAAATGTTAGAAAAATCGTTTCATCTTGGTACGAAACTATAAAGACAATTTCTACTGGGGGATTTTTTTGTTGTTTTAGCTTGGTAATAGACACATTTTAGATTCAAATCGAATTTATTAATTTGAATTGTTTTCAAATAAATTGGACTTATAAATGGTGAAGGTTAAATACTACCCGCGGGAATAATTGCCTATTTTACTCCCTTGGTGCATAAGTAACTATTATTGGTTATTATTGATTTTTAATGAATTTTCTATTAACTATAAGTATTGAACCAATAAAGATATCTAAATCTAATAAGTCTAAAATTGTAGCTTTCAAATTCCCAGTATTTAACATTCTCGTGAATGTACATTTCTCCTACATTTAAAACAAAAGTTCCTTAATTTTATTACTAGGCTCCGTTCAATAAAATCCCGAGACACATATTAATTATTTAGGACCGTACGTTTGGGCGTTTGGAACTTGGGCGAATCCAGGAAATCACAACGTTGGCCATCTCCTTGTTAATGTGATGTATTTCATATTGTATTTCAATATGATATAAATCAGCTTAAGACTGAAGATAAGGTCTTATCTCGGTTTTCCAAAAAAAAAAAACGGATACTGGAAAGTGTTCGAATGAACCCATCGCAATTTGCCTGGCGCAATCGCAGTACTTTTCGAGAGCAGGTTGTCGGTGCAACTCGCACGTCGGCGTCTTGTTGGTCATCGAGCCGCGGCGGGTGGATCGAATATCGCGCGGGGCTCGTTAACCCCCCTGAGTCCGGAAGACCATGAGCTCCTCGCTCGATCCGATCGCCCCTTTAATGCGGCTCTCGGTCGTCGTCTCGTGCCTCGGCTATCCGGATTAAGGCTGCGGCGCTCAAGGTTAACGGTGCGTCGGAGCCGCGAAAGCCGAGCTTTTTCACTATGCTCTCCTCTCTGTCTCTCGCTTTCTCTGTCCCTCTCGCTCGTTTGGCTCGCGTGAACTTCCGGTAACGTTTAAACCGAACGTACGCTTTTTTTTTTGCCGTTTACCGATGTTTATTTTTTGGTCTTTCGTTTTCTTTCTCTGTTTTTCTTTTCCGATAGGCACGAGAATTTATTGGCCGCTTGAGTGTTGAAACTAATAACTAAGATGTATTTACGATGTGTTGGCCTCGTGTCGTGTATACTTGCATTGCTGATAGTAAGACTCGTCACTTTGCGGTGAAACATAAATCATTTAAAAATTGAACGTTCCATTAAAATTCTTTTCGAGATTTTAAGTCTCTGTAAAATGATTAAAGAACGTGCCTCTGCAAAAACGGCCTCGAGGACAGAATATAAATACCTATATCACAGCAGCCAGCTCCAGAATGTGTAATGAATTTAGCAAAAGGGATTTGGAACTCGGCTTGGATCTTTTTTTTTTTAATTGCACTCGTCAGGTTTGCTTCGAGCTTTCAATATTCGACCAGCTTTGTCACCCCGTCCCGCATGCATATGAGGCGCGTATTTGCGGAACGAGTGCACGAGGGTCGGATGAGGGACGCAGCTTACACACGCATTACTATGCGGATGTGTGGTTAACCAACTCGTTGTTCGATTCTCCCTCGCCACGTCTCATCTACCACCTCTGCTAATAAAATTCATCTAGCCGTTGAAGCTTTTCACAGAAATTCTATATTTGTCTTACACATCCTTTCTACAAATTCATCTAGTCGTTGAAACTTTTTACAGCGATTCTATATTTGCACCCATTCATAAAAAAAATTCATAAAGTTTCAATTGAAAATAGATTTTCATCATGTCTGCCTGGACATCGTTTAATTTTCTCCCATCGATTAAATAATTTTATGAATAATTTTCGTGTATTTCTCTATCTGGCCACTCGAAGAAAAGTCCAAAAATCGTCTCATTGGTGATGGATAATTAAACTATCTCCTACAGCAAGCATATTTTTAATCGTTCTATAAAACATTTCGTCGCTCCTAACGAAGAACAGCAAAAAAGAAAAAAGGTCTATTTTTATTTTACTGTTTTTTTTTTTTTTTTAAACACTAGAGCCAAGTAACCTTATACAAAACCTAATAAACTTATGGTATTATCATGCGAACTTCATTAAGTACTACTTAAAAAATGGCAAAATAAAAATAGCAAATTAAAATAGGCCTTGTCTGAAATGAGCTTTTCTTCATTATAGGCAACGATATTACGCGAATTTAATATGGATACAAAATATTACTACAAATACCGCCTCTGAAAATTATATAAATTGTCGAAGCTCGCGCACAAATCGTACGTTTCAAAGTCCCTGAAAAAGCACTCGCAACTGCGCGACGAGCTTCATTCTGATCTCCCTATTGGACAGTCGTCACCTCCGTTATTCTTCCTGATGGCGATCACGGGGAGGAGACGGAGGCCGTCTGCGGTGGTCGCGGCGACAGGCAAACAAGGCTCTCGACGCGTGCACGTTACAGGTATACACAGAGCCGGTGCTTGCTTCGGGGAGGGGGCGCGAAGCGGAGGACGGCGGAGACCCCGCGCCACTGTATACTGCAGAGGCGCGGGCGGAAGCGCGAGGACAGGGATGCACGGTTAGTTAGGGTCCGTGTTTGCCGAGCGAGTTACCCCGACCCAACTCGGCCGCTTGGCGGAATTAAACGTTCGACGGAGGCTCGTTAACGTCATGAATATGTACCCTCCTCTCTTTCGCCCCCTAGCCCCCCGCCGCCCCCCGCTCCTCTGTGTGCGCTCGCCTGGCCGCAGTGGCGACCACGAAAAACGAGCGCGGTACCGCAGATTAGGCGTTTCGGGGACTAAGCTCGATGCGTTGCTTTTTCAAGCGCGAGGGGAGTCACGACGGACTGTGCATTTATGATTTACTTCTGAAATTTCACGCAATTTTTCGGGGATTTTTTTTCTTAAGGGTATACTGTTATAGTTTGCACAGCTGAAAAGTCACTTGAAAATGTGTGGAAAGAAAAGAGTTACGACGGAAATTATTATAGTTTACTCGCAAATCGCATTTCGCTCAAATTACAAAAAGATAAGTGTGTTAATTTTAAGCTTAGATATGGAAAAATAAAGTAAAAAACTTATCCAATGACTTCAACAATCGCAATGTTACAACTCGATCGACTATAAAAGATCTGCACAATTGCCAAGTGATTCCTCACCCTACGTACCAAGAAAGCTGCGTCCAGGAGGCTGTATTCGTCTGTTTACTGGTTAATATTCATCGATCTTGGAGGTTGACATCGCGCTACAGCGTTCTCCAGTGGGGGGATGATTTTCGACATGGCGACTGCTTAGACACGCTCGATTGGGCAGCATTCCGATGTCTGAGCAAGCTACTGTCACTTTTCATTGTTCGGAACTTCTGCAGGGTATACGACTGCATAGGAAATGGACAGAACTGCATTTGAGATTTTTGACTTTTCTAGTTGAGCTTGCAAAAGCTCTTTTAAGCTGTACTTTTTATTTTGAAATGTTTACTTTAAAATGTAACAATATAAAAACGTCTACCTATTTTAGAACAATAAAAACCGATAAGAATATTTAAACAATTTAAAAACAATCAGAAATTATTTATTTATTTAAATAATTAAACGGGCTTCATATCCCTACATTACGAAATTATGGATTTAGAAAATACAAAAGTTATGATAATATATTTTTTATTCGTAACACAATTTACAATTATTTTATTCTTGGATATTTACTGATTTTCCAGTGACAGGTATTGATGCAACGAACAGATTCCACTGATTAAGCGGTTAGAAAATTTTTCAGCGATAACAACAGTAAGCGTTTAACTGACTCATATTTTATAGAATAGATTTGAATGGCTTTAAATTAAAATGTACACTCATCGAAACTTTCAGAAGTACCCACCTTTCCCTCTAAATCAATTACGTCAGTTGAAGATGTATAATTTAACCGTCACCTTAACGGTTACAATAAATTACTCAACCAAGACCCGCAGTATCCTCATGATTCAATTAAGAAATCAATCTCCAATGTAAATAAAAGAAATCACATATTTACTTTTCTGTTCCGTCGTAGTTCCGAAATCATCGACACCTCGATTAAAAAAAAAAAAGAACGAGTATTAGAAGCCCATCGTCCAGTCACACTGTTTAGGAACGCAACATTCCGACCTTTATACACAGTCCAATGGAACGAGACTTTCAAGCTGGCGGGTATAAATTTAAAAGACTATCATCAATTACCCGATAATCACGTATTTTTCCAACCATCGCGTTGAATAGATGCGAGGAGCGTCCGCGTATTCCACAGCATAAATATACGTATGTATAGGTATACAGACTATATATATATATACACATACGTGCGAGGATGACGTCGAGCTCACTAACGAGCCGCCCTCCCCGCACGCGGCTAAAATCTGCGGGTATTAAGAACGTAACGCGAGAAAGGCTCGCAATTGCAGAGGGCAATGCTTCGAATTTCGTCACCGGCTGGACAATCGAATAGAAGGGGAGGGACGAGGAGGTGGTGCGAGAGGAGCGCTTACAATAATTGACGGTTGCGCCCGGGCTTTCGCTCGGCCGCGCACAAAGTGAGTTATTCGCTGGTCATTTCTATAAATAAGAGGCAGAAGCGATACCTGACTACCGCGCGCCGGCATCGCCACGGCCGATGACTGGGCACTTTGCCCTCTTCCCCCCCGTTGTCGAGTCCGCGATGCAAGAGCGACTCTCAACGAGGAAATCCGACAAGGACGTCTCTGCGCGTTGGATCGATTTTTTTTTTCTTATATCTTTTCTTTCTTGGCGTTTCTCTCCTCGCGCTTCGGCGAATTTTATTTTTATTTTTACGGCATACGAATTTCATGAGCTGGCCTGATTTTTTCTGCCTTCGATCGGCGAGGGCTCTGAACATTTTTTGGCCACGAGTTGCGCTTGTGTCATAGCAATCTTTTTTTCTTTTTTAGGTTTTTAAGGTGGAATATTATGGCCAATGATACGACGATTCGAGTGTTGCACAAAGATAAAATCTTAATGCTACGAGAGTATAGTAATCAATTTTTTAAAAGGAATGTTAACTCTCTGAAAGAGTGTTTTTGTTAATTTGATATATTATCGAGTGCGTGTTTTTCTATCTACCTATACTTAAAATTAAAAAATAAAAGCAATCATTAATCCTTCGAATATTGTACCGACTTAAGAATGTATTGACTCGTGAAATTACCATTGAAAAAACTGCATCGGATGGATACCCTTGACATAACGCCCTTAAGAAGCTCACGGAGTGTCAGGTATATCGATTAAATTAAGCTCGCTTGTGGTTACAAGCACTATAATGCGGCAATGCTGTATTTTCCTTGAGGGTGTCGCTAAGCGAGCACGCCCATGTATTTTTAGTGATACGCTAGCGGCGCATTTCAAACTGCCCCTATATCGATCGATGAGATTTCGAAGAGCTCACTTGATCTCTAATATTGTTATTGAAAATATTGATGCTGCGCGTATATATCTCGAAACTTAATCGATTTGAAATTATTTACATTGCAATGTAATTTGGTATGCGACAGGTTAGTGAGTCATCGCCACCTACTCACCTACTCGCTGCGAGCTTCGGAGGAGTGCTTCCAATAAAATGTGTTCACGTAAAAAAATGCCGCGCTTGAATATATTATTTACACAAAAATCTTGCTTCACAAGTAAGAATAATCGTAGAAATAATATAAGTGGATTGCTAGTACTATATCGATTATTTCAATGTTTTATTAATTAAATTAACTGAAATGCAGTGTTACAGTTTTTCCTTGAATTTAAATAAACGAAATCAGAAAATTGATTGTTTTATCCTAAGAATTTAAAACTGTATCAATTCTGGCAACTGCATTTTGTCAACTGCATTCTATCGACTGCTTTCTGCCAATTACATTCTGTTAACTGCTTTCTGTCAACCGCATTCTGAGAAAAATCCGTTCTGCCAACCTCAATTGCTTAATGATCCATGGTCTTCGTACTTAACAGTTCACAATTGAGTAATTAATGTTCTATAGCAAACTATAAGAAGTATTCAAAAAGTTCTAAACTCAAACAAGCATTTCAAGCTGAACTGTCCATTGAGCGGCTACTTTCTCTCTCTCTTGAAAAAAAAAAAGAAAAAAAAAAACACCGACTATGGCCATCGGAGTCTAGTAGTCTTTTATTTGTTTTCGCAGCTCACAGCCGAGGAATCGCGCGATTTCCTTTCATCCCTGCTCGGACAATGCAGCCTTTCGGAAAACATCGCGCGCTGCGCGGCATATGCTCCGCCGGCCGCGGTAACAGGTCGTCATGGCACTCGTGTGCCGACTCTCTCCGCACAATGTGCCGCCCTAAGCAAATAAACATTCATAACGAACCAGTTACTTAACCGGCCGTCGTCGCCGCCGGTCCCCCGTGGGCCGTCAGTCTCTCCGCGCGCGGCTCCTTTCTTGCCACCGCGATCCGGAAGCCAAGCTGTGGAAATAAGTATCGATTGCCCGGCGCGCCCGGCCGGACAATGGGAGCGAGGAGAGCACAGAGCGACGAGCAATTTTCTCCCCGCCGCGGCGCGCATGAAATATTCATGATGTTGTTACAGCTCCGGCCGTCGGAGGAGCGTCGTTTTGTTACATACGTCGTCGGTTTTGCAAATTCTTCCGATGATTAGGTGGCGCGAGCCTAGAGCCGATCGAAGTAGGGTACGACAAGGACCTTTTTCTTTTGCGCCTTACTCTCGCCCATGTAGGACCAGTTTTTTTTTTCGCTTGCGCTAAACGAGAGCAGACTATTATTTATTTAGTGACCTACAACGGATTTTATTTTTTAAATGACTGTTTTATTTCTATTCAGGCGTGAATCATAGTGTGCTATACTTCCTTTTTGCGCAATTAAAAAATAAAATTTTTCAAAATTTGTGTTGTATAAGTATAGGAGGTGAGATAAGATTAGAACTTATGCGGCTAAGTAACAGTATTGGCATTCCGTCATTAGTACACTTTTTAGACATATCTACTTATATTTATTTTGTGAAATCGGTGTCTTGTACTTGCATGAAATTGCTTTAATTTAAGTTGGTTTTATATTACTTGTAAATACTGCGATTTACAATAATCGAGTATTCTAATCTGTTCTATTTAGAAAGTGTACTACTAATTTAATACTATATATATTTTCCTTTACATTAATTCAGTAAACATGTTATTTTTACTCTTGGCCATTGGATTAATACACTGAAAAGAAGTTTAGTAATTTTAAGTAAATATTTACTTCAATAGTACTTGTTAAATATTTCTTTGAATCAACTAAATATTTCTTTAAAATTCGCCGTACATAATATCCTAAAAAAAAAGTAAGAAGAAATTCAACCAAGAAAATTAAAAAGCGAATTGGTAATAAGTAAAACCTATACAGCTATAGGGCCGACACCAAAATCCTTGGTCTTTAAAAAAGCGAAGAACCAACAAACGCCTCCCAGTGGCATCGAAAGAAGCGGTCACGTCGCTCCGTCACTCCGTCCACTCATCCGCCGTCTCTCCGGCGGCGTAGGCGTGTCGGAGCGATTACGTCGGTATGTTGCACCTCGATTCGAGTCGTCCCCCCACTTCGCGGGCCTCGCTCTTCTCCGGGCGCGGACTTCGCTCAGCAGAACGAAAACGAGCGGGGCCCCCGCTTCGGCCTCCTCTCGATTAGCTCATCGGCTACCGAGGGGCCGCGTAGTGCGCGCCGATGACGAGGTGGTGCGGTGCGCGAAAAGCCCGACGCTCGTTTCGATTCAATTCGATTGACCGCGATTGATCGCAGGGTCACCTCGAGACTGCGCCGACAGGTACTTGATATATAAAGCCTATATGAAGAATCGGAGGCAGTTGCAGTTGCGGGGATGAGTAAAACGTTCCAGGGGGGTCAGGTCTTTTGTCAGAGACGTTGATCGGAGGAGGTGTGATTGCGCGAGGGACGCACCGTTACCTGCGACTGGTTCGGACACTTGTGGATCTTGATTCTGTTTCTGTTGCGACTGGAGTCGATGGTGATGCTTGTCAAGCGCGTTGATCATTTATTCGCTTCGCTGTAATTTTTAAAATGATTTTACGACTTGAATTGGTGTGCTTTATGCTTATAAAGTGAAATTATATTCTTTTTTTTTTTATTAACATAACATTTTGTTGCTACTTTATTATGATTATATATACTTTATTATGATTATATTTTTTAACAAAGTAATATTTTATATTACTTCTGAAAAAATAGATATTAAGATTACTCTTTAAGTAGTATAAGGAGATTGTGGGACAAGTCCAATTACGAATGCGCTTGAAAGATAACGAGCACATTATGTTCGCGACTATGTTAATTTTTAATTTTATCCATCAATCTATCTTGTAATTGGAGCGAATTTGAGTATTAAATATTTATATTTTATGCTCATATTATTTGATAAATTATATTGCTTTTTCCGTCCCAAAAAAAATGCTCTACTAAAACTACTAAAATTTACAATAATTAGTATGTCAATGTCTTAATGAAATACCATTGTTGGAGAAAGTTGTACAGTTTCTTGTAAAACTTACTAGAGCTGTAATATATCAATAATGACAGTGTTTGAGAACATTAAAACTGACAATTATAATTTTTAGAAGATCCTTTCTCTCCGAGTTGAATTTATCTATTCTACACAGGACTCTAGCTATAATATCTTAAATAATAAAACAATGAAAAGAATGAATGAAAAAATAATAGGATACAGTTTTATCACTAACAAGGAGAGTGTCCCAACTTCGGGTCACGGATTTGGACGAAACGTTGGAAATCGTTTTCTAAGTAGTATCCCTCAATAAAACAAGCCACCTTTATATTCTTATAGGCCTTTATTTATACACTCTCAATAAGAAACATTTGCATTGCTCATATGGGCAAGTGGTTTGTTTCATTATTCCATACTAGAAAACAATTCCCACAGTTTCTTCCAAATCAGTAGTGACCCGGAGGTATGAGACACTCTTCTGATAAGTAAGCGCAAGCACGCGCACATCTTCAAGTGGTTCCGATAATAATAATAACGGCATGCAGAGCAGCTCTGATAAAGGAAAAGCGCGTTCCCAAAAGACCGCTATAATATAGCTCCCGTAGTCGCTCGCCGACGAAAACAGCCGCAGCTCACGTTATACGCGCGAAAGCGTCGGGCGATAATTAGAGAAGCGCTCGCGCCGAGATTAACAGTTAGGCCTTGACAGGGGCGCGCGGTAGCCGCCGTCGGACTCGTCGCGCGCGCCTCTTAAGTGGCCGCTCCAATGAATATATTGCATCCTCCTCAAATAAAACCTTGAGTTACTGCCGTTTGACGTGAGCAAGTGGACGGGCCCGATGCTCGCCGCCGCCGCCGCGAGTCAGGTGGCCGGCGTTTCTTCTTGGGCCGGGGCTCACGCGGACCGCGACCGTAAGAGCCGCGCGCATCCCTCGAGTCGCACCTTGGCAGGAAACACTCTTTGGGACTTAATTGCTCCGCCGCCGCCGCTGCACGCGCCTCTATATATGCTCGGCCGACCAGTCTCTCGCCGCGGGGCTGGCCCCCCCGATCGACCGACGCGCTCCGAGGTTAAGGACATTCAGAGTCGTTCCGCGAATTCAACCGAGCCAGATTCGTCGCATCCGAGCGACCTTGATAGGACATTTAATCTTTCGTGTTTTTTTTTCGTTCGCTGAATGTTATAAAGATGACAGAGTGGTACGCAATTTGTTATAAAGGGGTGATACTAAATTTAATAAATTATTGAAAAGGTAAAAGTTTAGTGATTTTCTTAACATCTTTGTAGGAATTTATTAAGGTAGCATATAATAAAAAAACAGAAAAAGGCGAAAAACGAAATAGCCGGGTTCATTAAAATAGGATAATAAGATCCTGAGATATGACAATTTTATATATACACACACACATCCATCAATACAGACATTTTCGAAAAATGTCGTAAAATGATCCTCAAAACAAATTAACTAACTCTAAGAACTAACATGTTCTTAGAGAAACTTCTTTTTACTATTACAAAGCTTCCTATGTGAGGAAGCAATAAAACAGTGCAAAAGCTCAACGAATTTATTTAATATGTGCAAGAATGATTTGTTAAATACGAGTCTTTCAAATCAGGATTTCAAAAGGCCAGAGCAGCCTGTACTCGGGATGAAAAGTTAATCCCCGATGGAAGGCGTTGTTCGACTTAGTGCAAACACTTGAAAAGATTGCCGCTTCTTCATTGCGATCCGCGTGCGAACTCTCGACGAAAAACCTCGCTTTTTCTCCGCAAAAGCAGTAATCCCGGCGAAGGGTCGAGATTAACTCTCCTATCACGCGCACTTTCCGGGCTCTGCCAGTCTCGAAGTCATTTGGGAAAAGGCACTGCCTCTCGCCGTCAATCTCCAGCGAGGAAATATTCCGTCCCTGCCGCTGACATTATTTTGAAGAAAAATGATTTTCGCACCGAGTCTTTTAATAAATTAATACTCTTTTTATTTGTCACTGTTTTTCATCTGTTTTTTATCGCACACCATAATTCAGTGCAGTTTACTATGAACATTTGAATATGTTGGCTGAAACTTTTATGAGACAAAATGTTTTTCTCCTCTATAGGTTTAAAAAGACAAGAAATACGACTAACAAAATCTCTGAGATTTTTTAACTTTATTTTTTATTTTATTTTATTATACTAAACAAAAATAGAATATGAATATAATAATAGCATTAGACATGGCTTACAATTAATTAGGTCCTAATTTATATATACTTAACTAAATTTTCATATTTATTTTTGAAGCTTATAATTACCTATGCACATGAGTATTTGTACGTTCACGTTGTAGCTTCTTTATTCCAAAATCTTCGTAGTCCCACGCTGGACCAAAATGATAAAACAGATTTTTATAGTTTCGACATTTGGCCGATACGTGTATCTGACAATGGAATTTTAAATTTTATATCTTAAACACTGCACCTTCGATATTAGAAATTGACTTGATCGTTTTTAAATTAACATGCCTAAAATCTTCTGTATAGTGATGCTCGAAGAAATTAAACACCTGGCAGTCTATTCCTACATCCTGGATCCTGTAATCAAAGTAACTCTACTAAATAATGATTTCACGATACTTGAGCTATGAAATCAATGTGCGTAGAGAATGAAATAAATAGAATAAATCTAAAACGTTCGAATAAACGTATAATACATAGCAAAATCTGCAAGGACTTTTAACTAAACTCCCCAGCTCAAAATAAGGCATAAAAAGCACGCGACCAAAAAGGAAATAAGATTATATGCACTCAGCATTCCACTGACGCAAAAGTCTCTCTCGCGATCGGCAGCCCGCGCGCATCGCGATGCTTATCAATCCCCGGACTGCCGGCAAAAGGAAACACTCCACTGCGGCTAATTCGCCACTCGGCCCCTCCGCGATTCATCGACGGAACTCTTATTTTTCCGTCGCTCGCTTATCGAGCGGCCCGCCGAGCGATGCGCGCAGCGCTATTATATACACGGGGAAGGGAGAGTGGGTGAGCCTCGGAGCCGCCAGGGGCGATGGGGGGAGAGAAAAAAGAGCCGGAGCGCTGTTGAATCACGGCCAGGGCCTGCGGAGATGGAGAGACGAGAGAGGAAACAAATAAAGGGTTATTGTATTTGCGCCGAGGCTTTTCGCGCTCGGCCAGGCTTTCCGGGCAAGGGCGCGCGGCCTCGCGCGATATCGCCCCTCTTACCCCCTGGTCGGCCTCCGGCGAAGGGCGCGCCGGCGCGAGGTGTATACAGCCGTTGTCTCCGCTGACGAGAGAGACTTATATACGACGGATGGAAGAGCTTCCGCTTCTCGCGGTTTCGCTGCCGGGTATTGAGGTGCGGGATTTATTGATTTTCCGAGTGGACGGCTCGGGAATGGGGAAATTATTTTTATTGTGCGATTTGTTGAGGGATGAATTGAAGTACTCGACTAGTGAGAATCTAATTCACTCGTGTATTTTTCAATAAATCGAATTATTTCAAAATTATAAGCTATCCCTATAGTCTATTCCAGCAGTAAGAAAATATCTCATATTATGCTCAAATTCGCAAAAGCAAAATTGAAGAAGCAGGTATTATACTTGACTTATGTAAGGAGTACAAAAAATCTTTTTCCTCGAATAAACGCCTGCAACTATGACTGGGTCGTTTATCTTTTTTTTGAAAATTAAAATATACAGTAAAATCTATGAACCCCTTAAAAAAAAAAAAAACATGACTTTTTCATGGTACAAGTTCCTATCTCTCGTATTACAATTGGCTGAATTATAGATGTATTTTATTTATTTATATTTTTGTATTAATATTCATAAACTAACAATTACATTTTAAAATTCATAATATTCACAACATATAATCACGTAACTTTTTCAACAATACAATCACTGAGAGAAAAATTTGGTAATTTTAAGTAAATATTTACTTCAATAGTACTTGTTAAATATTCCTTTGAATTAAGTAATTAATTTTTTTTTAAACAAATAAATTAATTTAGAAACAAATAAAATCATTTAGTTTTAAAGAAATATTTACTTGATTTAAAGAAATATTTAACAAGTACTATTGAAATAAATATTTATTTAATATTTACCAAATTTTTTTTTCAGTGAATGTTTAATCGCGTCGCAGCTAAACGAATAAGTAGCGAAAAAGCCGGGTAGCCGTCAATGAATTTCTCAATTAATTTAAGGATGTTCACCCTTAACGAAGCGCCGGCGCAAACGAGTATAGCCCATCTATCGCGTAGGCAGGCAGTCACAGCTCACCCCCGCGCTGTAGTAGTGGCACATAGCGGCGCGCGCGAGGGAAACGGTATCCGGGAACGGCGGCGATGGCGTCATCAAGCCTTGTGATTACGTCCGGGGGTACGCAGCCGAAGGCCGGGTCGCGTCGGGCCTCTCATTACGACTCGCGTGGCGCGCGCAAAATAAGGGTGTATCGCCGCCCGGGAAAATTGTAAGTGTCGCGAGATCAAAGGCGCGCGCAGTAACGCGATATCGCGGGCCGTTTATGCCTGGGTCACCCCCGCTTCACCCCCGCACCGCGCGCCCTTCCTCTACCTCGTATAGTATCGTACGCCGTCGCCTCGCGCGATCTTTAAGGAGGTGTGCGGCTGCGGAGAAACGTCAGGCGCAGGCGGCGCGATACTCGAGCGGCGCTCTGTGGATCGCACGGCTCAAAGAACCACGAAATTATGTCGAGGGTGTTACCTCGCGCGCCATGCAAGTAGTCACTTGCATAATTAGCCTCTCCGTTTTCCTGACGAGAGGCAGCTATATTGCTTTTTTTTGCGGGGGTTGCTTATCACTTAGATAATATTTTTTTTAATATAGCTATTACTTTAAAAATGTTTACAGTTTACTTATTTAAAAATTAATACAACCATAGTAAATTTTACTACAAAATTGAAATTTGTTTCCCGTTACTTGAACGTTAATCTTAATGTGAATATTTCTGACAGTGTTCCTATACATAATATTTTTCTCAGTGTACGAAAGAAAAATTGAAATTTATTCTTCAGTTTACTTAAAATACCAAAATATATATCTCGCATATTCTAAAATGCCAAGTAATGCAAGTGCGTATATAGTTATAAAAGAACCTGCTATTGCTTACTTTGTAGCCCATATCTGGATAGACCACACAGTGGGCCTTTTGCCGGGCCAGCATTATGTGCCTTGCTCGAGGTCCTCAGCACTCGAGCCCGGTGTAATGAATCGAGTGCATGTATGCGAAGATTGCGTTGACGTGCATAGCCTCCCCGAGCGACGGCCGTTGCCGCAGCCCGCATAACGTTAGGCACGCCGTTCCTTTTTTCGTCTGAAGCGCGTGCACAATGTGTCAATTAAGAGGTTGTCGATTTCCACTGTTTCGCGACCCACGGTTTCGATTACGAGTGCACACTTGTCTGAGGAGCCCTCGAATACTCTAGTACCCACACTTTTCTCGTGAAGCTCACTTTATCCCCTTTTTAAGGCTTCGTTTATGTCGATCGATATTTATCATCAGAACAATCGACCTCACCTATTGTATATTTAAACGACACAAGTGTTGTATAAGTCAATCAGAGAAGAATGATACTTTTTAATAAGATAAATGCTATATAACATATTTAGAGTATACTGGGCACCGATGCGACTTTGTGCCTTTCGCGAAAGAGGTATCGGATGGTTTAATGAATAAATATAAGATAGATTCAATATAAATTTCAAATAATGTAAGAATTTTATTTTAATTGAATAGACGTAATTATAAAAAGGAAAATTAACTTAGCGAAATGAACTGTACTTGACAGTTCAAAATCGAATGAATCTTGTGCCTTTATTGAAGGCTGTTTATACAGTTTTATTTATCGTAATTTTGCAAATTATCGCCAACTTATAAGACTAGACGCAAAGGGCGCCGAACGTTGTCAAATTAAAGAGAACTAAAGGTGTCGAGGATTATGCGGCTACCAAACTAAAAGAGTATAAAAAGTTTTTTCAATTCGGACAATCATTGCGTCATAAATAAAACAAATTCATATCTTTTCTACAGAATCGCTTATGCTAAGAAAGTTAAATGTCTTATATAATTTCTTATCAACTTCGTGCTCGAACATGCTGCACTTTACATCAGGTACATCAAGAATTAAACGAACATTTTCTTAATAAATCTACTACTAGCCTTCATAACAGTAATAATAATAATACTATTAATAAAAACAATGATATAAGAAGCTCCTCTGTGCATTAAAATCAATATTTCACTACGATGTCGGTGCAACAGCGTCTGCAACAGAAACACGATCGTCGAGCGCGGTTATCCCGTTCGGCAACTTGAAAAAAAAAGCAAAAAAGCACAAAAAATCGTTATCAAACTGCGCATTAAACTCGCGCGCGTTCTAGATTTATGCTCGGTCGAGGGTTTGGCGCACAAGCCGGAGGAACGAGACCCGCGGTAAGCCCCCGTCGGCTAATATAAGTCGGTGGACCTCGAGTGTGTGTGTCTCTCCTTCGCGATGCTATCGGGGCCGCCGCGGTGCATGCCGCCGCTCCGCTCGCGTCGCGCCGTTATTTACGATCAATAATTAGCGGTATCTATCGCTGCCGGCGCCCGCGCGTCCCGCCCACCCCACGGCCTGCCCGGACCGGTGGTGTGCGCGAGTGACGCGGGGCCGCGCTCGAGGGCCCTGGACGCCGACGTAGGTGTGGAAGCGGGCCTCGCGCGATTTACGCTTATATCGTATCGATTACCGCCGGCGCGCGCTGCCCCTTTTATTTCTCTCGCTCGCCAACCGGCGGGATCACTGGCGAGGTGAAATGGAGCGCGGCGAGGTGTCCGTGCTCTCAGTCCGGAGAACTATTGGCTGTTTGCCGCGATACTTGAATTTTCTTTTTATGCGGGGGTAGAAGTTTGGTAGGGTGGTATAGGTGAATTTTGAATATTGATAAAGCTCCTTAAATTAAGGCACGAATATCATTGTGAAAAAAATACGCACGAATTAAATGTGGGAACCGTTCAAAGGAACTGGAAGAATTTATTACTTACTGTTAAAGGAAAATGAACTTCAAATTTTCGCAACGAAGGTTTTAGCAAAACTCTTATTTACTGTTTAAAAATCATTTTGGAGAATCTCATGAAATTCTTGGTATTTTGGTGGAAATTCAGAGTGTGTGCTCTCGGTCGCAGCTAAATTAATTAAAAAGATGCATTTTATATTAGGATCACTTTTTGTAAATTACAATTAAGGAAATTTATTGAGAGATGCTTTTAATTAATGAATAAAATAAAACTTCTATTCAATTAATTCTTTATTTTTTTATCTACTTAACCCTTTTATTTATTCTAACATTTTTTTCGATGTTATAAGGTGTGTTCTAGGTGCATTTTTTGAAAATGGTTAAATGTTCCGCAAGAATTTATTTCAGTCGAGTATACATTCTATTTAATCAATAATATAAGTTAAATTACTCAATATAATGAACGGACGCGCTGCGTGATTTTTCACACGAAAGAAAACAGCTTATTTCTATGCATAACGTATTAATCAAAGATTTACTGAGCTCAGCATTGTTAATCCCCCGCGCACAAAGTAGCAACGCGTTCATTAAATTTCAACGTTTCTACTTCTACTTCATCAAATTATTTTATCCGGTCATTAATAACTTAATCTCGCCAAGATCAAGACTTTTCAATTTACACTCTTAATGTACGTAAAAATTAAAACATCACCTTCCAGCTCCGAGGATTAATTCCCACCTTACTCCCTAACGGTGCAAGAAAAATCTAAAGCTCCGAAAAGTCGTTAATCGCTCTAAATCCGCGTATATAAATATTAACCACCAGCCCCTACTTCGTCCTTTCACTTCACTAAAAATGAAAAAGGAAAGGTCGTACGTTCTCGTCGCGAAGTTACTTCGACGCGGGTATAAGTATATTAACCGCGGGTCCTCCAGAAACGCGTAACTCCCGCGTCGACGGAAACGGAAGCGGCTGTCATAGCTGGATATACACAAACGCGTCGCGCGCGCTCTTTATTACACATTCACGCAACGGACGCACTTAATAATCCCCACGCTTGTCGCGCCGCATTAACGGCGTGTATCGCCATTAAGGCACCTCGAGTGCTGCGCGCGGCTCTCCTTCTCTTTTTTTTTCAAAGCGCCGGGCAGAAAATTGCCTGCGCGCTCTGATAAGCAACTCCACGAAATTTTCCCGCGGCATGGCCGATACGCGCGGGCGACAAATCACCGCCGACGTAATTTCATTAGGCGACGCGCTGCGCTGCGCCCTCGGAAACTGTAAAGGGAATTATCTTAACGGTGCGCGAGCGTGTGACTAAACAGATTTTCGCAGCGCATTTATGCCTACGGTGGAGATTTTTAGGGGGACCGAGGGAGTTCAGGAGAAAGTATTACATAGCGGAGTAAGCTTGTTATTGCTGTATTCTTTTTTTTTTCACTCTGGGGAATTAGCGGAGGAAATTGGCAGAAAGTAGCTGCGTCATGGCGAGCTGGTATTTTAGTCGTCGGGCACGTTGAAATTAGTATAAAAATGCATTTGAGCTGCTCGATGTGCTCGCGTAAATAGAGAACTAAAGTTCGAGTAGAGTAAACATTGTGATTAATTTAAATGCGTTGATGGATTACGTATATTTAAGGGAATTACTGAATTTATAGGCGTCTGAAGTTGCTTTTCTGGTATTGATTGACCTACACTTTATATTTACAAGCGATCAGTCAGAATCTATTTAAACGCCGTAAATAATAAGTTAGTCGAAAAAAAAAAATTGAATTGACGTGAATCCGACGTTAATCATTTTCAAGAATGTTTATATACAATGTATTATTTACAGGTATTGGCGTTGCCCGATTAACGGTATTCATAGTAATCAGTATCGCGATATAATTTGTACAAATTATTAATAATACCCGTTTAATCGATATTACCATGTAGTAACTAATAGGGAATGTTCTTATTCAATTTATTTACCTACTATTATTTCCCTAGCCGTTAAAATGACCGATTCTTAAAAAAAATAATAAATAATTCGATATAAATCAATCGGCAGCAATAAACTAAATGACGCTAGTAAAATAAAAAAAATAGCCAATAAAGCAGATAGATTTTTAAAATGATTTTTAAAATTGCAGAGTCGAGTTTAGAATCCATTAGGCGAGCGTCGTAGATGGAGAAGTATCGCCGCTAAAAATAAGCTCTTAAACGTCGATTCTCGAATAACTCAAATGCCCATGTCAACTGTGCATTTTTATTAGCAGTACAGTTTTAATAACGTAATTGTTCGCAAATTGGGACCGAGGCAGGTCGGCTCGAGCCAAGTCGAACGGTAGGATAAGAAGAGAGAAAGCGGGAGGGAAGGCTCGCGCGTCTATGCCATGTGGTCGGCAGGCAGGATTTTCTCTCACGGCGATATTTATGCGTCGTGGCTGTCCGCCTCCTCGGGCCAAAGGGGTTCCTAAACGCATCAATTTAACGCGCTGCCGCGAAAAAGGGCGTGAATATTTGAAACGGATATCTATCTTCTCTTCACTGTTATTTGCACCGCACGTACCGCGAGGCCTGCTTCCGCAGATACCATCGTTTTCAGTCCGCGTTCGAAAGCCTCTCTCTCTCTTATCTTCGTTAATCGCAGTTGCACTTTCCTTCGTCGCTCCTTGCACCGCTGTTTATGGAGATAAATTTTGCGGTCGT
The DNA here is from genome assembly GCA_035582955.1 of Sycophila texana. Taxonomy (NCBI): domain Eukaryota; kingdom Metazoa; phylum Arthropoda; class Insecta; order Hymenoptera; family Eurytomidae; genus Sycophila; species Sycophila texana. The sequence goes on from JAWWEN010000048.1 coordinate 4,670,803, forward strand.
GCGCTAAAGTGCGACGGAAATGCAAATTTTTTTTTGCGCGAAGCGAGTGTTTATTGATTCGGCTAATTTTAGACTTCATATAGTTGTTTGCCTTAAAAGTGCCTTATATAGTTTATTAATTATTTGAATTTGAATTTTATGAAATTAAGAAAGTCCGAGGTCCTGTCCGACTGTATACTCGCCTCGAATTGAAACTTGAAGAACAATTCAAATATTTGCAACGTCGCATGAAAATTTTTAAATTGTTCTTCGAGTTTCAATTCGAGGCGAGTGTACCTATAATATTTTTACACATTGGTTTGCAAATGTACATGTTACAATAATAAATAAAAATAAGCTTATAATTCATAGACGATTTTTATAGTGATTTATTTCACGTGTGACTTCAGTTAAATTAAATTGAATTGGTAGTTTCCATCTTAAATAGGATGAACACTCATTAAAAACGTATATAAAACTGAATTTACTTTTTAGTAATATTAAATCACTTATCAATTTAAGACAGTGGTTAAATCATTTCCATTTAGCTTTCAATTATAATTACGTATATTATCATTCTTTCGCATAATTTATAACAAATTTTGATTGAAAGTGTCAGTTATATAAACATCTTCAATAAAGTACTGTCCTTAAGTAAAATTTTGTCACTACACTTCAATAAATATATATAAAATAAACTTATATAATTAAAAAGAAAGATGAAATGCAGTGAAATCATGCAATTTGATGCCATCATTGACAATCTTAGAATCGACCCTCTGCACGCAGAGCAGCTTTCAATTGGGGGGGACGTGATCAAGCTGCCGCGCGAATTTAAATTTCCGCGTGCAGGGGCAGGAGGGAGGGGTGGCCAACGACTACCCCCGTCGCCGTGAAAAAACTAAAGGGCGACCGCTGGCCCCAAGAAACTCCGTCGGGCAGCTCCGATCTATCTCCTGCAGTCCGCCGTCCTCGGGCATTTGCCTTCCGAGCGATTGGCCTTCCTTTCGCGCGCGGCCAATTCGGCGCAAATTGCGCGAGAGCTGGCGCTTTGTTCGCCCGGAGCGCCGGTATAATGGCGCATGTATTTGGATCACGTTCCGCGATATGTCAATACGGCGAGAGGAGTAGTCCGCGCCGCGACTGGGGGGAGGGGGGGGGGTCCACCGCCGAGGTCCCGCATACCAATTGGCCCTGAGGCGGAGCCACAGTCGTACACGGCTTGTTATCCTAAATACACGAAAATCCTCGGGAGAAGAGGAGAGCGCAAGCCCAGTCCTCCGGCGGATAATGCTGGACAAATTGATGATTCAATCGAAGTCGGTGAGCTCCTTGACGAACTTCTGTGTTCCTAGACGCGGGTCCCGCGCGGTTATATCCGACTTTGTACGGCGGGCCCTGCGATGCCCGTCCTGAGGGTGGCGGATCGAGGGCTAAATTCGAGACTTCGAGCTCTGATATTCGCGATGCGGTTGATGCGAGACTATTCAGAGAAACTTCGCCACTGTCGACTTGATAGTTTAGCGCGTTATAACGTACACTGAGAGAATTTTCTTGTATTTCTCCGTAAAAATTACGTGAAAAAACGTAATCGTATGGAACGAGTGAAAATACTGTAAATTTTGATGGGAAAATCACCGCGAGTTTTACACGAATCTTGGACGGCTGGTCAAGCTTTGTAAATTTTACTAAAAAAGCTCTGCAACTGGTTTTTTTTTCTTACAAAATTTATTATTTAAGCTTGACGAACCATCCAAGATTCAGGTAAGAATTACGGTGATTTTGCTGTAAAAATTTATAATTTACGTAAATATCAAAAGCTCGGTAGAAATAACCCTTCAAAATTATGAATCTTTTCCCGTGAAAATTAAAAGCTTCACCAACCGTACAAAATAGAAAAAAACGACTCGTGATTACGTTTTTCACGTAACTTTTACTCAGTAGTCTTATTACAAAAAATGACAGGAGAAGTATTTTTTAAATTAACTTTAAACTTTTATTTGAAGCTCCTGAAAAACTATTGTCATACTATAGTCATACTATTTTTAACTTAAAATTTAAATAAAGCTTTTCTGCATGTCATAACATATCTTAATTGAAATGTAAAAATGAAATGACATTTTGAAAAGAAAAATGGCTGACATATTTTCTATAATATATTAGGCGATTATTGCACCATATAAAAATTTATTTAGTCTCTAGTAAGATAAATTAGTTCTATTAATATCGAATAGTTAGAAATAAACTTAAACAATTTTAATAAAAAAAAATCACCATGTGTAAAATTCTAAAAAACATTGTTCACGTAATTTACTGCACAAACAGTGTCACCCACCACAAGCAATAATACAATATTATATAAAATAAATATTAAAAAAAAAAAAAGAAAAAAATTGAAAAAGTCAGTGATGCAAATGCGAAGATCTAGCCCACCGCCTATCGTTCGGAAGGTTAAAGTAAAAAGTTAGCCCGGCGAGAGGGAGCCAAAAACAATCGCGGCGCAAGAGTTGGAAGGTAAATCGCGGGGACGTGCTCGCGACCCCTCTCACGGCGCTCTCCTCTTATTTCCCGTCGCCGGCGCAGGGGAGGCCGCGCGTCGCGCCGAGGGAGCGCTCAGAAAGAGAGAGGACGTCGTTCCCCGTCGACGGAAGAGTGAAGAGAAAAAAGAAAGAAAAAAAAAGAAGAAGAAGAAGAAGAAGAAGCCGGGCGTCCTTTTTCCACGCGGCCCCGTAAAATATTTGCTTTGGTAATGAGGCCACGACGGAGGCGCGCGGACCCCGGGCGAACTCCCTATTCCGCCTCTCCGCCGGCAGCCGGAGGATTCGGTGTGCAAATAAGGAGGCCGACTGCAGAGGAGGGCCGAGCGCGAATTATATACAGCGAGGCGCGACTCTATAAGGCTCTCCACCGACTCTGTGTGAGCGTGTCTGAAGGGGGAATGAGTTGGGGGAGGAAGGTGCGATCGAATCACGAGGAGCAATAGGCTACTTCGACTGATATCTGCAGTGAATTTTGTCGTGTTTGAGGACGCGCTCATCCCAAACCTCTGCGAGTTCGCGAGCCCCACGATAAAGAGGATAGCCTACGGAGGCTTCGTTTGGGTCCTTTGTGAACCGCGCCGTTGATTCCGTACACGCTCGCGTGTGCATGCGCAGTGCACGGCGGATTTTGCACTTTGTCTAGATAAAAGGTTCTTTGAAGAAAACGAGATTAATTCAGTGGAAGAAGCTTTTGCCAATTTGAGAGATGTGCGCGCTGCGTGTGTACGCTGGATTTTATCCTGCGTTTTGTGCTGAATTATAATATTTGCATAAGAAATTCTGTTTATTTTTTTTTTTTTTTTTTTATAATATGAGCGGACAGAGAAGTCCGTACAAAAATATATCATAGTTTATGTAAAATATATTAGAATCAATTCTTTAATTTTCTTTTTTATTATCATTTTTTTAAATTAAAATTTTAATTCGTAAAAGTTATAAGATTGATATTCGAGAAACTAAGTGCAGCACTAGACTAAAAGCCATTTATATAGACTAGGAAAAATTTTGAAGAAAAAACTATCATAACCAGATTACGATATTTTACATGTAATTAACTAATTTATAGAATTTACTAATCTGCAGATAAATTAAAATTTACAAAATATAATAAAGATACTGGATACCTCCGGTTTTTGAGGGCCAATGTTGTAAAGATACAGCTTTAATTGAAAATTATATATCACGAATAAAAGAAGCGTAGCATTTTCTAAAATATTTTTTTAACGAATCATTTAAACCAACAGCTGCAATAAGCACTACAAAAAAAGTGGCTTTTTGGCCAATATGGCCGGGCTGGGGAAGAAGCCTCCTGATCGTCCCATCGAAAAATATTATAAGTGCCATGAAAAAATAAAGTTTGAGTCTCTAGTTTGTATTATTTGCGAAGATGTATACCATTACAACGATTTTGCTAGAAGAAATAGTGGATATATACTAAGTGACTGTTTAGTAATATGTAAAAAGCACAAAGGCATAGACCTAACCTCACTTTGCAACGA
>JAWWEN010000048.1:4705136-4746205 GCA_035582955.1 Sycophila texana
TAAACTTTTTTTAAAAATTATAAAAAACTATATACTTTTATTAACAATTATTTGACAAACATTATTTCCGCCTGGGAGCCTATCAGCTGTTCGTTCATTTTAACAGTGCAATTTAATTTCGCTACAATTAAATTTACTTCAACGACAATCAATAATTAAAAAAGTATAAGACAATCATTCAACTGGGCACTACGAAAGTCCTAATACAAATAATTTACATATTTATTATTTATTTTAAAATACTTCCTTTCTTCAATTGTATATATACGTATAATGACGATTTTCATTTTTCAAGTTTCTGTCATTATTAATTTTAAAAAAATTGATGAAATTGTAGGTAATGAGAGCGAGCCTCTTGTTTTTTAATAAAATAATTTAAAATGCGCAGATTTCTTGCCGGATGCGGTCGCACTGAAGGCCCTGCGTTTGATAATGAAGTGCGGCGTGGCCCTGGGCAAGGTGCGTCCGGATTACGAGGTAATCGGTCACCGACAGGCCCGTGATACCGAGTGCCCCGGCGATTCCCTCTACAAGTACGTGCAAAGCCTGCCCAATTGGACCGCTAACCCTGCGCCGATGTACGCCAACCAGACCGCCTCCTCCAAGGTCCGACAATTGGCGTAACAAGCTCATCGCATTATCAAGCTTTATGGCTCTATGCCTAAACCTTTCGATAAGCATAGTATAATATTTGGACCGTACAGCTGGATTTTTCATGCGACATGGCTACTACTGCTGCAAGGGAAATGAAAGTCCCCTTTTGTGCTTGTATAACAAACACTGCCGGTAATTGTCAAGCTTTTACTCTTTATTAGCTACGAAAAGCTCCTCCCGATGGCAATTCTGCGCTACAATCTGATACTCCTACTGAATGCTGGTTCGTCGAACAATAATGCATAAGAAGTCTGTCTGTCAATTAAGCATATAAGAATAAAGAGATTTTGTAAATTTAAAAGATGTGGGTAATTATTTACCCACATCCCAAGGCATCCCGCTCGATGGGTGCTTCCGTGGGTGAATTATGCGTCGACCCAAATCCGTGCACACGCAACAATGCAGAATTAAGTTATTAAACTAACTCGCGACGATCAATGATTGGATCCTTATGTAACGAGCGCGACTGTTTTGACTTGCAGTGATAGTGAGTCAACGATATAATATGATCCCATCGAGTGCACTTTTATTCTGCTAAATGATTCGGTAGAAATAGTCTATGTTCACTAATTATCGCGAAGATTGTCTCCTGCAACATTGACCTAATCGCCTTTGTGCGCTCCTTGATTTAACATGTATTAATTGTGTACTTAATAGTTGCTGAAATGCATTCGCTATTTCGCTCGTTTAATTAATCAATTTAGTGTGTTAGATTACTTTTGACAGTGATATATAATTTGAAAAAAAAAATTCTGTTCGTTAACCCAGAGCATCTCTCGAAAACGCGTGACGATTGACAAAGTTATCGCTCGCTTTCAGATGCTGCTTATTTCTTTTCTATTTTTAGATTATAAAAAGTACATTTATTAATTATTACACATATAAATCTCTTTGTAATACGTGGATTGCTGCTCAATCATTTTACAGCTTGAAACTCATAATTTATAAACTAAAGTAACGAATGAGATAAAAATTTACGATTACAGTCACTGAAAACAGTGAGACATAGAATGAGGAATAAAAGTGGGAGGAGATGGCGAAATCTTTCACTGCTTCCCTACTAAGTAAACCAGAGTAGAAAACAAAATATTATACGATAAGTGGGGCTTGTACATAGAGGAGAGAACCAATCCGAAGTAGGTGATTAATAAGAGACCATCATGAATTGAAGCGACCGGGGAAGTACTGACCAGTTATCGACGGCTGAGCCGTCGTATTGTACGCAGTTGAGCATACATCAATTTGTCAATGTAATACGTTTTTAATTACGGCAAATTTAACACAAATAATCACATTAATCATGATTGCCTGGCTGTTACTGATGTTTACCTTAATCCTGACTATAGAAGGGAAGTCCGCGGGAAACATTGGTATGACCGTACGATTGCGATATACTTTTATAATATAAATAAATATCTTCGATGAATAAGCAGTGTGAATATAAATAGACGAAAATAGCTGTATTCTATGTACTAATAACTTGGAAAAAGCAGAAATTAATAATATAATCGTGTTGTTTACAAGAGTACGTGTGATTACGACGAATCATGAATAATCTCGTTTAAAATGAATTAAATTATTTTTGCTGCTACTATTCCAATATGCGCATCAGAAAAATTCACGTGGTAAAATGAAGTAGAATGAAAAAAATTGTGTTAATTAAAAACTGTTTTACATATTTACCCATTATATTTATATAAAAAAATATCATTCACTATTTATTAATAACTAATGCAATTTACAATAAACAATAATTGTATTCTATTTGATTCTACACTCTTATAAAATAGAAATTTACTTTTTTGTCTTAGAAATTTACACAATTCTATTAACGAAATAAACTACGAAATGAATTTGTAATGATTAGTTAACTTTTTGCCATTAATTAAATAATATATATAGTAGCTCCAACAATAATATCGAGGTCTGAGTGGGGAGCTAAGGTGCCAAAAGGACATATCGATACACTGCATACAAATCCTCCAACTTACGTCATTATACATCATGCCGCATCTGACACATGCACAAATAGAGCAATTTGTCAAGCTAGAGTGCGAACCTTCCAGGTAAATGCATTGAAATTTAAATTATGCAATAAGATTGATTTGCTTAGTAATAGTAAAAAATAAATGTTCGCAAGTGTTCCGTAAAAATACATTTGTATGTATATATATGCAATTAACTATACCATTATTAATGTTACTTAAAATTTTCCATCAACAATCAATATGAATTAAAATTATTAAATAATTAAAGTTAAATTAATTATAAGTATACGTACATACCTGGAATTTCATATTTTTTAGTCTCTTATTAACGTAAATAATTCTCTTCGATATGTCTATTTTCATTAATAATTTATTTTTTAAAGTCACTTCAGTTAAAAAACAAGACTTTCAATTTAATAATGAATGAATATTTTACCAGGATTTCCACATTAATACGAAAAAATGGAGTGACATCGGATACAACTTTCTGGTAGGTGAAGATGGAAATGTCTACGAAGGACGAGGATGGGGAAAAGCTGGAGCTCACTCTACGAATTATAATCACAAAAGCATCGGAATATGCATTATTGGAACTTATCAAAGTAAGGACCCTTATGTCTTAATAAAATTAAATTAATTTATCCTAATTAATTGAGATTTATTTTTTGCAGATCGAATTCCAAACAACTCCGCTATAGAAGCGATCAAAAATCTAATTTCTTACGGTGTTTCTCAAGGAAAAATTGATAGCAAGTATAAATTGTTAGGTCATCGCCAAACAACGTCCACTACTTGTCCTGGAGATAAGCTTTATGAACTCATTCAAACGTGGAATGGCTGGTCTAAGAACCCTTAATTATTTTAATAAAAATTAATCTCCTTGCATTTAACGATAACATTATTTTACAAAAATATTATGATTTATACTGATTCAGTCGTTATTATTTACTAAAAAAATCTGTATAGAAGAGAACATTTTTTTTAAATATTATCAAAATATATACTACGCAATATTTTTATAGATAAAAATTTATATTCTTAAATTTATTGCAAAAAAATTCTATACTGCCGCTATGTATGTATGATACATCAAGAGAATAAATTTTAAATCATTGTAATTCATCATTATTTAATTTTTCTTATTAACAAATTGTTGCAAATAGTAAATTCTGTAAAAACTCAACTTTATACTTTCAAAATTTTTATTTGCAGTAATAAAATTCATTAATGCGATATGATATTTTCATTAATGATAACTTAACTTTGTAATTAATAACTTTGTAATTAAACTTTATAATTTCGCGGGAATATTACAGTTAACGCGCAAGCGTCAATAAAAGGCGCATGCGCAATCAGAGCTTGGAAGCAGCGTTCTAAATTTAAAAATAAAAATTCTTTAATACAAACCTGTGGCTCAAATAATTTCTCCTTTATGGTATACTATTTAAAAAAAATAGTAAATAATCAATAGAAACATGCGTAGAAATATATTTCTGCTTTAATGGCAGTATAAAATAATCAATCAATAAATCCTTCATTTACTCGCTATATACATATACATACTTATGAGAATATCAATCGTATATTACAATCGAAACCGATTCGCATGGCCTGATACATGTTTTTCATGGAAGAACTAACCTTATACCACGTGAGCTGCTCCGCGGGGGGGCAAAACAGCCACGCAGAGTGATATCCAAAAGTACAGTCAAAGAATATAGACGCTTATCTTTGGTACAGTGTATATCAACTAGACATTCGTTGAAAGTGAGGTATAATCTTCCAGAATTAGAGACCTTTTTCAGCCTCGAAGCATTAGCGACAGTGCGTTGCAAACGTAATGTATTTAAATGGTTGGAACACATTGTACATTTAAATATTAAAGAGTCAAGTCATTATGATTTTTCCAGATGCAAAGTACAACACTGATTTTGAGCCGCGTTAGCAGACTACCGGCTGTCTGCAACAATACCAGCAGAATGTTTTCTGCTCAAACTGGAGCAGGTAATGTATACTGCATATTCACAAGTTTATTTTATGAATAATTAATAATTTAATTGAATTTCGGCATTTTCCATCCATAAGGTATTTTAATAAGCAGCATAATAGATAATATTACATTAGTCCCCCAAACAAAAACAAAATCTAGAAAGTTTGTTGTAAATCATTAAATATTAGTTAATGAATCAAGTGGCGTAGGCTTTATTCAATTTGGATTTTTTATTTCTACAAGTTCCTCAGAATTTACTACTACTAAAGCTATGGCTACTCTATTAAAGTTTTTCTAATGAATAAAACATTTTCAGCTTCTGCGAATGCTTCTGTTGAAGAAAATGCTGTGTTAATACAAGATGTAAGTTTGTTTATGTTAAAAAACTTTAATAATTTTTAAAGTTAATTAATTCTATCTTTTTTAGAATGGAAGTAATGGTGTTATTGTATTAAACCGACCTAAAGCATTGAATGCCTTAAATCTATCTATGGTACGAAAAATCTATCCAATTTTAAAAGAATGGGAGTCAACAAAAAAATTAGTTATAATCAAAGGAACTGGAGAAAAAGCTTTTTGTGCTGGTGGTGACGTTAAATCTTTAGTTTTAGCATTGAATCAACCAGGGGGTGACAAGTTGGGAAAAGATTTCTTTAGAGAGGAATATACGTATGTTTGCAATCATTTTATGTAATATTAAATGATCTTAAAAAATCCATAGATGATATTTTTTAGACTAAATCATCTTATTGGTACCTATAAAAAGCCTTATGTTGCTTTAATAAATGGTATAACAATGGGTGGTGGTGTAGGCTTGTCAGTTCATGGCAAGTACAGGATAGCCACAGAAAAGACATTGTTTGCTATGCCAGAAACAGCTATTGGTCTATTTCCGGATGTAGGTGGCAGTTACTTTTTGGCAAGACTAAAAGGAAAACTTGGATTGTTTTTGGGATTGACTGGACATAGACTAAAAGGCAAGATTTTGACCATAAAGATCGTTTTGCATATTTAAATTGTTTTAAATTAATTAATTTTCTATATATTCAATAGGAGTTGATGTCTCACTTGCTGGAGTTGCAACTCATTATGTTCCTTCTGATAAACTTGAATCTTTAAGTAACGAATTATTATCTCAGAATTCCAATGTAGATGAAGTATTAAAGAACTATTTACCTGAAAATACTAAGCAAGAATTTAGTTTAAATCCTCATATTGAGGTAATAAATAAATGTTTTTCTGCTTCAACGGTTGAAGAAATTATTAACAGGTAAATTATTATTTAATAATACACATTTTTTTATATTTCTTGTTATTAATGTTACCTCTAATAGACTTCAGGCAGAAAAAACAGAGTGGACAGAAAAAATAGTAGAAATTCTTAACAAGGCATCCCCCACAGCTCTTAAAGTTACAAAAAAAGCAATTGAAAAAGGCAGTCAACAAAGTTTGGCAGAATGTTTAACTGTGGAATATAGACTAGCTTGTGCCGCTTTAGATAAAAATAGTGATTTTGCTGAAGGTATTAAAATTCCAAAACATCTAAACCTTCTTCTTTTTCATTTTGTCAAGTCATTAAGTCATTATTTTAATTTTAGGAGTAAGAGCACTATTAATAGACAAAGATCAAAATCCAATTTGGAAACCCAAATCTTTAAAAGAAGTTTCTGAAGCTTTTATAGAACAAAGATTTGCACCTTTAACCCCTCAAGATGAACTGAAACTTTCAAAACTGTAAATACAAAAATTTGTATAGTATGAATTTTTTATATTTTTGTACCTTATATTAAAGATTGTATATAGCTTTTTGTTATACATACCATATTATGTTATACTTTGTCAACATTTATATTAAAAAAAAGAAATTTGATTAAAATTAACCTCATTATTAAATGCAAAAATTAAATATTTTTAGTATCAAAACATTGTTTTTATTCATGAAAAATGAACCAAGAAAATAATGCTTGTTAAGTACCTTACAACTATTGCAGATGCACAAAAAACGTAACTGTCATTGCTGAAACCCATCATACAACCAATAAAAAGCATCATTTGACTTTTTTTACAACAATTTGTTAATTCGTGTACTCATTCGCATTTTCACTTGTTCATAATAACAAATATAAAAAAAGTTGTTTTCTCACATAGATGTGGATTATCTCGGAATAATTAAAAAATACAAATGATAGTTTACCTATCTTTGGAATCATTTTTTAAAAGTGTCAATTATAATAAAAATCATAAATTCAATTTAGCTATTCTTCAAACATCATAACAATAATTTTGACTATAATAAACAAAATTTCAACAGCTTTGCAACAACCCAAATACCGGAATCGATTGTTAGTTACTGAAATAGTTGCAATAATGTCATACCAATTAAATGTATTATACATTTGAAGTTACTTTTGAATGTTGAATTTACCAAATAGATCAAAAATCAATTACAAACATATACATTTAGAAGTATTTCATGTTGTTTAAAGGTATTAAAGGTAGACCAAGAAATTTATGAACACTTCAAAACAATCTTTTTCGTAGTAAAAAGAAATAAGTTGTAAAGATGTCTGAACTTCTTAAATAATTACTTTATTAGCGATTTCATTATCAAAATGTTTCAACCACTCCTCAGTATGTCACTGTACTTACTAAAGTAGACTTTAGAGAATAAAAATTTGAAAGAATTCTATAGAATTCATTTTCATTATAGAGAAGTATATCGGCTTTTAGCAGCCTCAATACCACAGGAATCAACCTTACAACTACAACTAATCATCATCATACACAATGGTCCTGCTTTGTGTTTTGAATGCACTGAAACCCTCACCTATTAATTATTTAAAATTTAAAAAAAAAAATCAAATTCATCCTGTTGTAATAATGCCAATATGCAGATGAATCAGAGTTTAGAATTCATGAGTAACTGGGGAGTTGAGATGTTCAATTTTTAATTGTGTGAGTTCAGTCAATGTACTGTGCAAGCCAGCGAAAACCTTCACCATATCCTTGCCTCTTCAGCACTGAGCACATAAACAGTTCCAATGGACGTCCTGGAATATCACTGCGTGGCATCTTACCCTAAAAAATAAATTATTTGTTGTATTTAAATGAGAATCAAATAAGCTGCACCGTTTTTTAAATTTTTCTTACCTTTCCAGTCGTTTGTCCAAAAAGATTGAAGAAATTCCTTAATTCATCTTCAGATGCTGCACCAGGCTTATCAATTTTATTGCCAAGAACAAGCACCGGACATGCACTCAATTGCTCATCAGTTAAAAGTGCATCCAATTCTGCTCTAGATTCTGGTAACCTTGATCTATCACTTGCATCCACCAAAAACACAATAGCATCTACAGCAGGAAAGTAATCTTTCCATACTCTTCGTGCTGTTAGAAGAAAAAAAAGTATAAACCTTAATAGGAATCAACAGCTGTCAATGATTAATCATGAATCAATGCATACCTTGGGTATGACCGCCAAGATCAAAGGTGGTAAACCTCATGTTACCAATAGATAACTCTTCCGATGCTAAAATAAAAAAAAGTCAATTTAAAAAATTATGTTTATTATACTAATAATAAATGTAATAATAAATTTGTAAAGTATTGTACTTTTTTTACATTAATCATTTTCTATGCATTCATTTTTACTAAATTTCTGAAAATTACTATTTATATCTGAATGTAAATGATCCATGATACATTAAAATCATAATAATCAGAAAAACTAATATGCTCTTTAATACTTGGCAATATTTTTTGACATTATATTGAATAACATAAATCAGTAATTATCTGTACAATATTGTTAATTTACAGTATAATTAAAAAAAAAAAAGTTAATTACTTGGATGCAATGTGGGTACATGTTGTGCGAGTCGATCATCTTTAAGCATGTGTAGTAACGTCGTTTTACCAGCATTGTCCAGTCCAAGAAAGAGTAGCTTTCCACTTTTCTTCCACAATCCTAAAAAAACACAAAAATCATGCATACATCTTTAATTTAAGTCACACAATACAGAAACTTCTAGAGATTCTAGTAAATTCACAGCAACCAGTACATTCATTAATGAATGGCAACCAAAATTGGGTGAGCCAATAATAGCAAATCTTCCACAACACACTGGTTCTTTGAATAAATACAGAACTTGTTCATCATTGACAAGACAAGGTGATGCCAAGATAATTACTTATAAAATTTTTTAGAAAATTAATAGTAACTCAAAAGTCTTGTTCTTTGTGAAAAAAAAAAGAAATTTAAATAACAAGATAAAGGCCTAATAAAAATTCTACAATCTTCTTGAGCTATGCTGATAATGTCCTATTGACGTGAGTGTAATATTTGTCAGTGCCTTGTCATATTATTACAACTATCCGACTTTTGCATTCTGTTTTCATTATTACAGAAAAATAATGTTACAAAGGCTTACTAACTCAATATTTTCTCTCATACAAAATCAAATTTTTTTTAAAATTACAGTACCTATTCCAGCAAAGTACTTAAATCAGTGCGCCTTGAAAAGACAAACAATAGATTTTTCATGAACGAAATGATCCAGCACATCTAACAATTTGGCGCGCAGATGAGCTCAATCAACGCGTGATCGCGCAGCGCAAATCGCAGACGAAGTATCCGGCGCTCGTGCCAACACGCGTAAGAGTCAAGGTACAGCGAGACTCACCAAGGTAACCCAGAACTCCGGTGAACCAGTCCCAAATAAACATGTTCCAGGTTGGGCTGCGCGTGCGCTTCTTTTGCCTCGTGTATACCCGCTGCCGACGGCTCGAACTGCCGAGTTACTTGCTGCTGCTGTGCCCTGCTCCCCGATGACTCTGCAACAAAAGACACGTCGTCGTAGTCGGTTGTCCCGCTTTATTACTCGAGCGAGCGAGACAGAGATAGAGCGAGTGGAGACGGAAATCTTAGGTTGTTTTAGCACTATCGGATCGGATCTGATGCTATTTATTAGCAACGACGTTCACTACTACTCGTTACGCGAGCCTCGAGCAGTGTCATTTATCTATTTGATTTTAATTTTTTTTTTTTTTTTTAATTGCAAGTACTTAGAGTATGCAGAATCCGTGGCTTGGAATTTGAGACATTGCCAAATTCCCGCGAGCCGCGAACAAACAGCTGTTTAGTGCCTTGCTGTTCGTCATTCTAGCAACATTTGGACGCGTGTACTTTTAAGTATTTACCCCCGATGGGAGGGAAAAAATTCAATTCGAAGCGCAGATTCCGATAGTATACCTAAATACTCGCGAAAGACTTGCTCAATTTCGGAGCAACTTGTGCACTGCTGGCACATTGAGCGATGCTAAGTACTATATACTTTTGCTCTCGCGACGTATTAGCGTAAGGTACAAATCCACTCTAATCTGATCAGGGCTCTTTCATTACCGCTGATCATTAGCCGATGGTGACGGTGGCACAGGCACTTTTTAAAGTCACGGGTGTTTCCTATAGCTACCGCGTAGGCGCGACGTAAGTCGAGTATAACCACTCAAATCGCGCAGCAACGAAAGGAATTCGATGTTTCCACTGCGAGCGTGTACATACTGTTTTCCTTTTTTTTTTTCTTTAGGCAGCATCAACGGCACTTTGGAGCAACTCGTGGATGACACACGTACGCTTAACACGTTTTACGAAGAATCGAGCGATATATAGCTAACGAGACAAGTGGGCCCCTTCTCTTTGGCTTAACCCCTCTCTGCACTGTCCGTAAATTTTCCGAGGTATTCATGCCACTGACCAGACGCTGGAAACTGCTCGTTCAGTTTATCTTTTCTCTGATGCTTATTTTGAACGCCATGTCACTGTTTACACAAATAAGAAAAAATGGAGCAGTCTGCAGTCCATAACGACTGAACCAAGATCCTTGCAGTTCCGGGACGTCGACGCGAGCTCCGATGCTGCAGGTCCGATAATCGGATCCTAACCTATTTAATGATCACTCGTTGCAACGAGAGTAAATACAAAGAGAGCGAATGGCTAATGATGCGGGGTATTATAGAGGCAGAGAGCAGGGAGGTTACTCCATGGCACAAAACACCGTTCACCACAGCAGGAAAAATTGCAATCACATCTGCGGACACATCGAGGCCCCGCTGACGTCGTTTCGCAGACGCGAAAGTGCCGAATATATCGAGACAATAAGGACAACGTACCCTGTGGATTGAGGACGGCGGGCGCTGAGGGTCCACGGGGGGAAAAGCGCGGAAAAGCTCGATCCTCCTTCCTCCGCGAGGCTGCTGCGAGACGCGCTATCTCCCCAAGTCCCCCACACGGCACACACTCACGCACACGCAGTACGCACACACTATAATGTACGCGAGAGTGCGCGTCTTCGTTGGCAAATGGGCAAGAACACTGGAACACTGCGCGCGGTGGGCTCGAGGGACCCCCTTGGCAGTATATCTGTATATATGCGTACAGTCTATAATTATACTGCTGCTGACGTATACTTCCGTCGGCCATGTGCGACGCGTCATTGTGACGTCAAACCGCCAAATTTAAATAACGTGGTGCATTATTTTTTTCCGTTTTCTTTGATTTTATTAGTTTGATAAATGGTTACTTAACTAACTGATACTAAATATATATATTTTTTATTAACTGAAATAAACGTCGGTTTTTAACCCTTTATTTATTTATTTGTGTATAAACATTGCAAAATTAACGAAAAAGGTCTTTCATACAAAAATATAACTGATTCTATAATTAATTACATAAATTAATATTATTTATGTGTTACTATTTTCAAGAATATTTTCCATTGTTCTTGTATAGGCTGAGATGTAAGATAAATAAAATGATAAATTTTGTTAAAGTTCAATAAAAATGAAAATTTAAAAAAATGAAAGTTTTTTTCATTACTTTAACCATTTAAAATTGTCCACTTTATCAAATTAGATTAGTAATCAATCTTCTTATACTAATACTTTTTATCTGAATCTGAACTATAGATATCTACTTATCTCTCCAGTTGTTCTTCGTGATTCGAGATTGCGGAATGCTCCACTGTCAGGACTCTGGATACCTACCTACGACTACGAGCCTACGACTCCTACGCCACTTGCCCTGCAGATTGTTAGGTTATATACGTTAAAGCGTGCAGCGGGCCGCGCCGATCGGAGCGGCACTGCACAACCGCTTTTATTCCGAGGTTGTTAGGTTAGCATAATACCGACTCGTTGTTGACATCTACGAGGCGGAAAATGTATTCTATTAGTAAAACTATCCACCCCGCAACGGGGGTGGAACATGCAATAACTTGTCATTTTTTTAATCGAGCCGAAAAATCTCTCGTTGTTGCTGGTGCCAACGTTATACGTGTTTTTCGATTAATCCCAGACGTCGATCCAACCAAGAAAGAAAAGTTTTCAGGTATTTATGATGTCTTTGACATTTTCGCACATAAGTATTACTTTTTAAGTATTTTTTAATGTAGAATTCATTAAAGCCTTGCCATATATCATAAATTCATGTATTTTGTCTTTTATTATTCTTAGAATCTCGTCCGCCAAAAATGAGGCTTGAATGTCTTGCTCAATATACATTACATGGGAATATTATGTCAATGCAAGCCGTTCAACTCATTGGTTCTTCAAGAGATTCTCTTTTGATTAGTTTCAGAGAAGCTAAATTGTCAGTTGTAGAATATGACCCTGAAATTCATAGTCTCAGAACTGTCTCTTTACATTACTTTGAAGAAGAAGAAATTAAGGTATATTCCAATAGCATCTGAAAGTATTTATAGTATTTACAAAATGAATTATGTATTGGAAATTATATTCTTTTTTTTGCCAATCACACAAAATAGGATGGCTGGACTAATCACCACCATGTACCTATTGTAAGGGTGGATCCTGAAGGACGATGTGCTGTGATGTTAATTTACGGAAAGAAATTAGTAGTTTTACCTTTTCGAAAAGATCCAATTTTGGATGAAGGAGATTTATTGGAAAATACAAAATCGTCTAGCAAAACACCTATATTATCGTCATACATGATTGTATTAAAAACATTGGA
This sequence comes from Sycophila texana, assembly GCA_035582955.1. Taxonomy (NCBI): domain Eukaryota; kingdom Metazoa; phylum Arthropoda; class Insecta; order Hymenoptera; family Eurytomidae; genus Sycophila; species Sycophila texana. The sequence goes on from JAWWEN010000048.1 coordinate 4,717,800, forward strand.
GGAGAAAATGGATAATATAATTGATTTGCAATTTTTACATGGATATTATGAACCTACTTTATTAATTCTTTATGAACCAGTGAGAACATTTCCTGGGTAAAATAATTTTTATAATAATTAAATTCTTTAATATGTAAGAGAAATATTTTTAAATTTTTTTTATATTTCTATTTTCTAGACGTATTGCTGTGCGACAAGATACCTGTGCAATGGTTGCTATATCATTAAATATTCAACAAAAAGTTCATCCCATAATTTGGTCTGTTTCAAATTTACCATTTGACTGCTACCAGGCAGTACCAGTAAAAAAACCTCTTGGAGGAACGTTAATAATGGCTATCAATTCTTTAATTTATTTAAACCAAAGTATTCCACCTTATGGTGTATCTTTAAATAGCTTAACTGATAATTGTACAAATTTTCCACTAAGTAAGAAATTTTTTTTAACTTTCATATCTGAATTTTTATTTAATATTTACTAATCTATTGCATATTTCAGAACCTCAAGAAGGTGTTAAAATAAGTTTAGAAAGTTCTCAAGTTGCATTTATTTCCTCAGATAGATTAGTAATATCTTTAAAAACTGGAGAACTTTATGTTTTGTCACTTTTTGCTGATAGTATGAGATCAGTTCGTGGTTTTCATTTTGATAAGGCTGCTGCTAGTGTATTGACGTCTTGTGTATGTTCTTTAGATTTATGTAGCTTAATTTATTTTTGCTTTTTTTTTTAACAAAAATATTTTCCGTAGGTATGTATGTGTGAAGATAACTATTTATTTCTTGGATCTCGACTTGGAAATTCTCTATTATTAAGATTTACTGAAAAGGAAACTGAAAGGATAAGTGATGTTTCCTTGTTTGAAAAAAGTTTAAATAGTAATAGTGAAGAACCACCTGCTAAAAAAGTAAAGCAAGATTTTCTAGAAGATTGGATGGCATCTGATGTACTGGATATCAAAGATCCAGAAGAATTAGAAGTATATGGAAATGAAACACAAGCTTCTATACAAATTACATCTTACATATTCGAGGTATACACTTATTTATTTAAAAAGAAAAATATAAAAAATATTTCTGTGTGTAAAATATATTTCATAATTTATTAAAAACTTATTTTTGTTAGGTATGTGACAGTTTATTAAATATTGGACCTTGTGGAAATATTTCTATGGGTGAGCCTGCATTTTTATCAGAAGAATTTTTAAATAATGCAGATCCAGATGTAGAATTAGTAACTACTTCTGGTTATGGCAAAAATGGAGCTCTTTGTGTTCTTCAAAAATCTATTCGACCTCAAGTAATAATAATTATTCAATTCAATTATTTTTGATAAATGAATAAAAAATGTTTAAATTACATTTTTCTTATTCAGGTTATAACTACTTTTGATTTACCTGGTTATGAAAACATTTGGACTGTTATTGATGCAACAGTTAGTGAAAATCGAGGAAGAACCGATACAGAAGCTACTCATGGATTTTTAATTTTAACTCAAGATGATTCAACCATGGCAAATATAATATTATATGATATTTCTAATAAAAATGTTAATAAGGAATTTATAATAATACAATTTATTTTTTTAGGTTCTTCAAACAGGTCAAGAAATTAATGAAATAGTAGATCAAAGTGGATTTAGCACTCAAGGTACTACAATATTTGCAGGAAATCTTGGCTCTAATAGATATATTATCCAAGTAACACACACGGGTGTTCGACTGTTGCAGGGTTTAGATCAGGTATGCATGCTTACACTTAAATTGAAATTAAGAAAACAAATTTTCTTAAAATGACTTTTCTTTGATTAAATTTTTAATTTTTAGATTCAACATATGCCAATGGATTTAGGATGTCCTATTGTACATGCTAGTTGTGCAGATCCATATGTGACATTACTTTCTGAGGATGGTCAAGTTATACTTCTGACATTAAAAGAAGGAAGAGGTACAGCTCGTTTGCATGCTCAAGCCGTTAATTTACTATTCGTAAGTAATTGTTTTCTTAGTCAATATAAGCAAATTTAAACGTAATTTAATTCTCATTTTATAATTTAGCGTCCACAAATAGAAGCAGTGTGTGCTTACAGAGATGTTAGTGGATTATTCACCACAATTTTACACGAAGATATTGAAGATGAAGAAAATGACAATGACAGTTCAGATGAACCACAAATAATTGAAACTGTAGATAATGAAGATGAATTGCTTTATGGAGATGCAACAACTTTTCAAATGCCAGCTCCACCTGTAGTAAAACCTCAAGAAAATCTCGCAAAGAAACCTCCATGGTTAGTTTTCAGTGTATGAACATTTTGATGTATTTAAGGAGATAAATAACATTCAAATAACTAAAATATTTTTTATTTCTAGGTGGCAACAATATTTACAAGAAATAAAACCTACATACTGGTTATTCGTTTACAGAGATAATGGAACTTTAGAAGTATATTCGTTGCCAGAATTACGATTGTCATATTTAATAAGAAATTTTGGTTTTGGACAAAGTGTATTGCATGACAGCATGGAGTTCACAACTGTCCAAAACTCTTCATCTACTGAACCTGTTAGCCCAGATGTACAGGTAACTCTATTTTTTTTAACAAGTATTATTTCAATTTTTCTTTGTTATTGAATTGATCTTATTATTTTGCAGGTTCGTGAAATTGCAGTAGTAGCTTTAGGACATCATGGAAATAGACCAATGCTTTTAGTTCGTTTAGATACTGAACTACAAATTTACCAAGTATATCGATATCCAAAAGGCTACTTGAAGTTAAGATTTAAGAAACTAAATCACAATTTTATAGTGGGCTTTCAAAGGTATTACAGTTTTTAAAAAGAAATATTAAATTAAGTTTTTTATGTACTATTTTTTTTCTATTGAAACAGAGTAGGACCAAAAGAAGAAGATATGCCAAGAATCAGTGAAACTCGCCTATGCATGATTCGTTATTTTAGCAACATTGCTGGATACAATGGTGTTTTCATTGGCGGTGATTATCCTCATTGGATATTTTTGACTGGAAGAGGGGAATTAAGAGCTCATCCTATGAATGTTGATGGTCCTGTGAAAGCATTTGCACCATTCAATAATATCAATTGTCCTCAAGGTTTCCTATATTTTAATAGAAAGGTAACTATGTAATCATTTTCAGAATGTTTCGATTTTTTTCACTGAAAATATTATTTGCTTAATAATCTTAATTTTACGAATAGGATGAATTGAGGATATGTGTTTTACCAACGCATTTATCTTATGATGCACCTTGGCCAGTAAGAAAAGTACCTCTGCGTTGTACGCCACATTTTGTAACTTATCATCTTGAAAGTAAAACTTACTGTGTTGTAACAAGTACTTCTGAACCTCTCAAGAGTTATTACAGATTTAATGGAGAAGATAAGGTACATTTCTTATATCTTTTATTACACCATCTTTTTTATCTAACAAACAAATAAATATGTCTGGTCTTACAGGAATTCACAGAAGAAGAAAGGAATGAAAGATTTTTATATCCCAATCAAGAACAGTTTAGTATAGTATTATTTTCGCCCGTTTCTTGGGACACAATTCCAAATACAAAAATTGATTTAGACCAGTGGGAGCACGTAACTTGTTTAAAAAATGTTTCCTTAGCATACGAAGGAACAAGATCAGGTTTAAAAGGCTATATTGTAATTGGAACAAATTATAATTATGGAGAGGATATAACCAGTAGAGGCAGGGTAAATAAAATATAGCCTCAATCAATTAAGAATTAAATTAAAAATAAAAATAAATTAAATTGATGTAACTATTTAATGTTCTTCTAGATTTTTATATTCGACATTATTGAAGTAGTTCCAGAACCAGGTCAACCACTTACTAAAAACAGGTTTAAACAAATTTATGCTAAAGAGCAAAAAGGACCAGTCACTGCTATAACTCAAGTGTCTGGATTTTTAGTTTCAGCCATTGGCCAAAAGGTACACTCACAATTTTCAAGTAATTTTTGTGTAATTTTAAACTGAAAACTAATTTATATTAAATTTTTGTAGATTTATATTTGGCAATTAAAAGATAACGATTTAGTTGGTGTTGCATTTATAGACACTCAAATTTATGTTTGTCAGATGCTTAGTATTAAGAGTTTGATTCTAGTGGCTGACGTTTATAAATCTGTAAGCTTATTGAGATTTCAGCAGGAGTATAAAACATTATCTCTCGTTAGTAGGGTGAGTTTCAGTGCAAGTGAAAAATAAAGTCTAATAAAGTTACATGTTATTATATTATTTTAAAATATTTGTAGGATTTTAGAACAACAGAAATATATGCAATTGAATATTTCATACAAAATAATGAGCTAGGGTTTATAGTAGCTGATGGTGAAAGCAACATTGTAATATTTTCCTACCAACCTGAATCATCTCAAAGTCTTGGAGGACAGAAATTAATCAGAAAAGCCGATATACACTTAGGACAAAAAATTAATACATTTTTTCGAATAAAATGTAGAACGACTGACTCAGCTAATCCGAACAAACACTTTTCTGGTGCTGATAAAAGGCACGTCACAATGTATGGTAAGCAAATTTAAAAGATTTTGATAAAATTTCGAGTTATTTATTTCGGATTATGTAGTTTACTGCATACATTTTTTTATTATATTTAAATTTTAGCTACTTTGGATGGAAGTCTTGGCTACATTCTTCCAGTACCTGAAAAAACATATCGGCGATTACTTATGTTGCAAAATGTATTGGTCAGTCACATCTATCACATAGGAGGTTTAAATCCCAAAGCTTACAGGTAAATCAGATCACTGTGTATTCATTTTTTGCCTTGCTGCAATTTTATTCTATTATTATATAATGTATATATACGAATATTTTCAGAACATATAAAAGTTCCGTGAGAATGCAAGGTAATCCTGCCCGTGGAATAATTGATGGTGATTTAGTAAGCAAATACCTTGATTTACCTGTAAATGAAAAAGTCGAAATTGCTAAAAAAATTGGAACTGGTTCTCAAGAAGTTATGGATGATATGCATGAGATATATAAGCAAACTTCACATTTTTAACTAATCTAGAATTAGATAGTGACATTTAATTTTGTATATAATTTTTGAATGTACATTGATAAAATAAGTATAAGTAAATCATGCGATTTTTACATAAAATGAAATGATTATTTTAACTAATCCGTTTTTATTTATTTTTATACTTATCCCTTTTAATGAGTAATAATAAAATAATATAAGGGATGAGTAAATTTGAATTAAATTAATAAATTATAAAATCATAAAACACATTTTATTTTTCTTTTGTTTAATATTTGTTAATTGTTCTTATTTTAATAATAACCTAAATTTCAAATAATGTAATTCACATTCCATTACAAAAAACTAAAAAAAAAATTTAAAATGCCATCTTACGTACGTTCAAATGGATCAGAAGAAAATGAAACAGAAGGTATTTAACATTTGTATGACTTTATAAAGCTTCCATTGCTATAGTGATATTGATTTATCTCAAACATTTTGTATCAAAGCAGGAACTTTGAAACTTATATTTTTTTTCTAGCATTATTAAAAGTATTTAATTTTACGTAAATTAATCGATTGTTTGTTTATTATTTTACATAAAATTAATTTTTTTAGTGGAATCTACACAATTACAAAAAAGACTTATTGAAGCATTTGATGTATTTGATAACGCTCAAAGTCATCAAGTAGATGTCAGAGAATTGGGGACAATAATAAGATCTGTTGGTAATAATTAAATATTTAAATTTTTTGAAAACAAAAAAATTAAAAAATAAATTAATTTAATATCATAGGTTGTGTTATTACCGAGGCTGAGTTACAAGAAATTCAGGTAGAAGTTGAGGATGTTGAAAATAATTGTGTACCTCAAGAACGATTTGTTGAATACATGTGCAAAGCAATAAGTGAACAAAGGTATTTACATTAAAAATCTTAAAAAAAATTGCAATTTTAAAAAATGTTAAAGGATTTTTATTTATATAGCGATTGCATCGCTGGTTTTATTTTATTAATATTCTCAATTAATTTTTAAAATAAAATTTTTAGATACAAACCAGCTGATCCTGAGGATCTACTCAAAGCATTTCAAGTTTTAGATTTAGAAAGCAGAGGGTACATTATGAAAAATGATTTAGCAAAGGCTGTCATGGAAGTAGGGGAACCTTTTACTAAGCAAGAAGTAGATGAAATGATGGCAGTTGCTTGTGATCCAAAAACTCAAAAAATCAATTATGAACATTATATCAACTTACTGATTGTAAGTATTACTTTATTTATACTGTAATTCAAAGCAGTAATGTAGTAGGATTATATAGATTATTCATTTAATTAGGTAAAATTACCTGATGATAAAAATGCTTATACAATATATGCAAAAGAATCAATGAAAGAAGAAGAACCATTAGAAAATACTACTAATAATCCTTTAAGTAAAAATAAAAAAGGTTTCAAGTAGATTTTGATTTTTTACTTAATTGTATTTTATTTAAACAAATCAAAAATCTTTATAAAAAGCATAACTAACTTTTATAAAAATAGTCTTTTTGTGAAAGCACTACAAAAGTTTTAAAAAATTATATATTTTATAATGAAAAATATCTATAACTTTGAAAAGACTGGAGGACCATCCTTAGTAACTAAAGCTGTTGCTGCATTAATAAAATCTTCACTTTGTAGCATTGATTGATTTCTCATTAGCTAAAAGAAAGTTATAATTAATTTAATTCTTTTTAAATAAATGATAGTATATTGAAACATGTAAGAATTTTTTTTTTAATAAGATAATATTTTTATTTCAGGTGGAGTAATTATGTATATTTATCATATTTATACTTACAATATGATTTAATCCATCTTCCACAGAGTGATCTCTTGAGTAATTCAAATTTAATTTAATTCCTTGCACAGCTACTGGACTTTTAGATGCAATTTCTTTGGCTATCTGAAGAGCTTTGTCAGCCAAGCTTTAATTATAAAATAATAATTAAGAATAATTTTATTTTAAAAACTTATAATTTGATATGTTTTTAGAAATTTAACAAACCTTTCGGGATCACTTAAAACTTCACTAACAAAACCAACTTGTAAGGCTTCAGCTGCTAACATTTTTCTTCCAGTGTAAGCAAGTTCTCTTACTAAACTCTGAGAACCAATAATTTTTGGTAATCTTTGTAATGTTCCAACATCTGCCGCCATTCCAAGATCTACTTCTTTAATTTGAAAACATGCATCTGATGAACAGTAACGAATATCAGCAGAACAAATCATATCTACACCTCCTCCTATGCAAAAACCATGAACAGCTGCAATAACTGGTTTTGAACACTGAAATGCAAATATTTTAATTTATTATTACTTAATCTTAAATATTAAAATTATTTATATAATAATTTTTATAATATATGTAAATCTAGTTTAAAAAATATACATTTTACTGCAATATAATTTAATATCTTTCTACCTTCTCTATAGCAGTAAATGAGTCTTGATACTGTTTGATTTTTTTTTCTAATGCTTTACACTTCCTAGCTACATCTGGTAAATCACCAAAATCTTGGAATAATTTCATTGCATCCATCAAGTCTATTCCTAGGTATTACAAAAAAAAAAAGCAAATTATAATGAATGCTTTATCTCAATTACTCTAGATAATTATATCAATTTTTAATACCTGCAGTAAATGTTCTTCCAGCTCCTGATAGTATCACAACTCTGCAGTTACTATTATTGTCAAGTTCATTAAAACATTCTCCAATTTCTCTAAAAAAAGTTATTTAAAAATATAATTTCATGCATTTTTAATTATGCTATTTACTAATTAAATAATATTAATTTTTATTATATACGTACAACCACATTTTGTTATTTATAGCGTTTAATTTATCAGGTCTATTCAGCTGCACATGAAATACAGATGGTGATGGCTCAGAAACAGCCAATGTGTTATAATTTTGATGTTCCATTGCTGATGCTGTTTTACCAATTATATTGCGTACTCCTTTTTTAAACAAAACAAATTATTAATTTTATTAGTCCAGCATATACTGTGTAATTATGGTTGATGTACTCTAGTCACTGTGAAAGTAATGAAAATGCAGTTTTGCAATTATAATTTATTAAATACCAATTTTTTTACCTCTGTTACCAATAATTCTAAGTTTTGTGAAAATGCTGGTCATGATTTTGTGAAAAAATCAACTTAAAAAGCATTAAACAAAAAAATTCCAGTATATCACAGTTCTTGTTTGTTAAAATAAAATTTTCTTTTCCTATAAGTAATAATGTAGTGATCAGCCGACAATTAGACTCCGAACTTAAATAATTATTTTAACTCAGCTGGACCCTGGACTTCGGTTCGGACGTCATCACGTCATCCAGAAATTTTGTTGATTTTGTTGTTGGTACATATAAAAATATACATCGAGATATCCAGAATTCGCGGCAGCGCAGCCACTTCACAAATATATATTTCAGATTTTCAGAATCATTTTTTTACCGGCTGAATATAAAATCCAAAAAACAATCAAAAAATCATTCATAACAGGAAATGGTAATACCTACGACCATAACATTTTTTTTAATAATGCATCAAATAACTATAGAGCTCTTATAATTTTATAATTTAATATATCGCACAATTCTTTACATACACGTTTTCTTCGCTACTTCATGGTTCATGTTGGGACTTGGGGGATCTTTTCACTCAATCTACTTCAACTGAACATTCATGGTTCTGTGACCAACAATAGTTAAGTCTGTTTGTCTGTTTGATGGTATATAACGTATACTGCATTGTTGTGCGCACAGTTTCAAATAAAAAACAATAGGTATAATACCAAAATAATCTTTTGTTTGGATTATAATTAAAACAATCTAATTTTTGTTTTCTTCCAGTAGTTGAAAATATATTACTTTTTCTCAAAGGAAAAATGTTAGATTTAATAAAGAAGAGGATAAAAACTTATACAGTATAAAGTTTAATTCATTTACTCAAGAAGACAATATTTGTTTTCTTCAAGTAACTTAACGTTTATGTTGAAAAAAGATGTGTAGGTTAGTGGATGCACGAACTTGACGTAAGTATACAACTTGCACTTTTGCGTACACGATGCACTGAAAAGCATTACATTTGAATAATTTGAAGTCAATTTCAGTAGTATACTGTGTTCTACCAATTTAGTACTTGCATTGAAATAATCATGGTGTCAACAATATGTTACATTATTTTGCCAGTAGTTTTTATTGCTGGTATTTTAAGAAAATGTAGAGAATTCACGTGGGGTCGATGTAAGAATAAAGTCAATTTGGAAGGCCGTGTTTTTATTGTAACTGGAGGAAATTCTGGAATTGGTAAAGAAACTGTAAAAGAATTAGCTAAAAGAAAAGCTACTGTTATACTGGCTTGTCGAAATTTACAATATGCAAAAATTACTGCACAAGAAATTCATAAATATGCACCTGAAGCCAAATTGGTAAACTACTGTTTTTTGCATATTGATCTTTAGAATTTTTAAATAAATGTTATCAAATTAATTGCTCTACTTTATTTAGTTTCCTATGGAACTTGATCTGGCTTCTTTAACATCTATAAGACATTTTGCTGCAGAAGTATTATCAAATTTTCCAGAGATTCATGTATTGATCAATAATGCCGGTGTGTATGTACCTTTACAAGATAAAGGTAAGGATGTAACCAAAGAGGGATTTGAAATACATTTTGGAATCAACCATTTGGGACCCTTTTTATTAACTAATTTGCTCTTAGACAGATTAAAACAATGTGCTCCTAGCAGGTATATCTAATTTTATAGTATATTGCATAACAAATTATTATAGTAAATAAATAATAAAAATATTAATTATTAATGATTTTAAATTTCAGAGTTGTTATAGTAACATCAAAATTGTTGGAATCTGGTGTTATTGATTTTGGTAATTTAAATGGTGAAAAAGGATTACCGATAAAAGGTCGCATGAATCCTGGTTACTGCAATTCAAAACTTGCCAATGCCTATTTTGGCACTGAACTTGCAAAGAAGACTGATGGTAGTGGTGTTTGTATTTACATGGTTTGTCCTGGATTTGCATATACAGGACTTTTTAGACATGTAAAGAGAAGTTGGTTTCACTACATTCTTTTTTCACCTATTGCATTACTGTTTCTTCGCACTGCAAATCAGGTATAATTTTGAAGTTTACAAATTTTTTTAATAACTTGAGAGTTTCTACTTAGGATATTTCAAGTTCTTTTTCTCTCAATCTGTTAGTCTAAGTAATTTGTCGTTACGAACAAAATTTCTTAAATATGGCATTATTTTTAGGGAGCGCAAACAGTAATACATTGTGCTACTGATCCTGCTTTAATAAATGAAAGTGGAAATATGTATCGTGATTGTAAAGTTTATAATTGTAAAAAGAAACTAGAACCAGAAATAGCTCATAAACTTTGGGAAGTCAGTGCTAAATTAACAGGCTTGAAGTTTCCTCAAGAATTTTAAAATTATTATTTCAAGAAATCAAATGTTTAATTGAATAATTATGAAAGAAAATTTTAAATATGATTTATTTTTAAAATAAATTTATAATATTAAAACAATATTTTAAAATGATAACACTGATTAACTAGCAAATAGTTTCAAGTACATTGATTGCATAATAAGGCTTGTATTTGATAAATTTGAGATTAATGTTGGAATGATAAATAGAAGCATTGTAATAATCATGATTTTTAGACATAAGATGAAGAGTTGTTTATAAAAGAGGTACAAAACTCTTTTTTAAAACGAGTTTTATCCAATTAAAAAAATGCCAAAAATATAATTTCCTAGATGCTCAAACTAGAGTTTAACTGAATAATAGTGCCATGTAAAATACTAAAAGATTAAGTAATAATAGTTAATAATTATTTTTAAAAATTTAAGCACAAAAATAGTAAGTATAAATTTGAAATATTAATAAATAAAATAAGTATGTATAAATTTAGAAAAACAAAATTGAAATCTGTTATACCTATTTATCTTTAATGACATTATTAATAGTTAACTTTCGTTATGATCTCTACTAAAATTCAATTAGGTAACTTAAACTTATTATAAATGCTTTGATTTATACATTGCATAAACAATTTTTATTTAAATAAATAAAACTTTTGTATTAAATAATTTACCCTTAAATTGTATTACTTATTCACATTACAAATTACACCATGTACAAGTAAAAACTTTAAGATATGAACTTTAAAATTAACCGTATATATTTCAATGTATACATTTTTACAGGCGTGGCCTCATTACTTTAAAGCTAGAAGTCTTATTTGCTAAGGCTTCAGTTCGTGCATAAACGTTTTCAGAACTTCGTCTCATAGAATCCAAATATTCTGTTGATGAAGTGTATTCTTTGGATTTAATTTTTATTTGTATTTCACATGCACTTGCGGCTATCTCGTTTTCTAACTAAAATTAAATGTAGAAAAATAATTGATTGAATTAAAAGAAAATGCAAATTATGTTTACCATCTTCAATAACAAAATTTTAAATAAATAATATAATATTCATTAGAGATATATTATTTTAATGAATAATTATTATTTATCAATTACAATAATAATATTATTACAAAAAAATTTACCATTGAATCACAGAATGGTTGACTAACAAGTTCTTTGGCAACTTCTTGAGATCTTGTTTTATTTTCAAAAATATCTTGAGTTTGCCTTTGTCCCTCCCTGAAAAGATTCTGCTGTCAGACTGGAATGATGAGAAATAAAAGAAAATAAAAATTATAGGAAAAAAAAGATGATAACAAAAATGTGAAAATAATGTGTGATGAAATGAATAAATCATAAAAATACTTTTTTTAAACATATTCAGAACAGTTAACAAATTTATTTCTTGAAGTCAAGAATTTAAAGCAATATATTAAGAATCGGTAATGTATACTGTACTGTCCTAAATTTGTTTATTAATTATTAAAAAATAAGTACCTTGTTTCCATATCACAATTAGTTGAATGTTCTTTCGGTAAAATTAAATTTTTTTCAGTATTATCTTCTAAAGTAATTTTTTTATCACAATCTTTATTTAAGGAATGGCTTGGCTCAGCTACGCTTTTCAAAAATGATTCTTGAACACAGTGTTTATCTTGGTTCCTCTTGTATGACTTTAAGCAACTTTCTTTATCAAAAACTTGATCAATAGAGTCTTTAGGATTAACAATACACTTAGTTTCTTGACTTACAAACACAATATCAGTATTATCTTCATTTTTAATAGAATTACCATTAGTACTCTCTTCACCATCCATCAAACTGCTACTTAGAGCCATTTCACAACTACTGATTGAGTTTGAACTTCTTTGTCTAATAGTAGTAGAATTTTCAGCATTATCAGAATGAACCTTTGGTTTTGATACTGACATTGGCACCATTATTTCAATATTACTGTCTATTAATGCATCGTTAATTGCTTCAACATTTTTATAGTTATTTTTATCAGTATTCAAGAGATTGCTTGTTCTATCAAAAATATTTTCATTTAATGTTTCATCGCTACTTATGCTAGATACATTTCTAGGCAATGATAAGGCTCTATCATCAATTGCGCTTTCTTCTGATTTACTTATTCTTTTCGACTGGTCATTCAAAATTTCTGATTGCATCACAGATTGGTTCAATCCTTGATCAAGAGAAGAGCCAAGTAAAGTTTTAGTACCTTTAAACTGACTTATAGATCTAGTAGTTCTATGAGTTTTGTCCAATAGAACTTTATGTATTGGTGGTGTAAGTGGTGCATTACTTTTATTGTTCCCTATATCTACATCTAATGATGAACCTGAAAACGTTCTCTTAGAACTATCCAATCTGAAAATAATATTTTAATATATTTTTATTTTTTACACGAAAATATTTATTTTTAATTTTTAACTTTTATCGTTATATTTACTACATACGTATAATTTGGCTTGATATTGATTAAGCTCAAAAGATTAGGCAATGTAGCACGTAGATCAGATGTTGGTAGGCCACAATACCATCGTAATTGTGCTATATTTTTATTTAACAGATAAACTGCATAATGAAATTGTAATTTATCTTTGCTTCGGGCAAACAACGGAAATCTGTAACAAATATTTTTTAAAAAACTTTAACAAAAAAAGGAAATTTTAAATAAACAATTCTCACTGTCTATCTGTATCCGGTAAATTTAGAGTAATATGATCAATAATTTTACTCCGAGATCCATAGTGAACAATGGGATATCTTGTAGGTACATTCAAAAAGTTTGCAACCATTTGTGTAGTATGTGCAACAAATCCAAGTGCAACAGCTACTTGAGTATCATTTGATGTGTCTAACTTTTCACTATCAGGTAAATGCACATCATTAATAAAAAACCTATCATCTTGTTCCTATAAATTAATAAGGATTTTAAAATATATAATATTTGATTTATAAATTAAAATTGTTAAATAGCGTAACATACATGACTAATAGGATAAATGAAGTTTAATTCAGAAATAAGTTGTTTTCTACGATAAGCAAGTCGTGTAGTAGTTTGCATATATGATTCCCTAGAATCAGCATGAGTTTGTCTCCACTCATTCAATCGTTCAATGTCTTTGTTTAATTCTCGATAACGATTCATTAAGTCAGAACCTGCAATATTTTAAGTATTGAAGAAATTTTTACCAATTGTAACTTTAAAATATATTCTTTAATTTTACCATGATCTTGATTTTCTTCTACTAAGTCAGAGTGACATTGACTTAATACTCGAATTTCTCCCATTTTTCTTACTCTTTCTTGTTCTAATAATTTTGTTCTAAATTTAGCAACTTCTAAATCTTTACGTATCCTTAAAATTTCTGCTTTTTTTTCTTTATTTACAGGTTTTGGTTGCAATAATCTATTTAATGACGATTGTGGATACTTTGGAACTGTTATTAAACTCTCACCAGATGCTATTCTTTCTCTTAAATTTTGTACAGAGTCTGTTTGCTGCTTCAGAGCTTGCATTTTACTTCTTAAACTACAAAGTTTACTGACTGTATAACTGTCCCTTACTTCAGATGCATCAATATTTAGTGAAAGAAATCTTTTAGAATCTTGGTTTTTTATAAGACAAAATCTTGGAACAAAATATCCACCATGAAGGTGAAAAATCAAGGAATTATCATAAAGAAGAGTATCTAGTTTGGTTTTCAATTTTCGACCAATATACACCAATCCACTAAATGATATGCCCCATGTAAATACAGTAACATCTGATGATACACCATCTTTTGTGACTCTTTTCCATAGTCTTAAAATAATTTCTACAAAAATAAAAATAGAATTTATTTAAATAGTAGAATACATTGTACAAGAAATAACTCACCACTTGCATTTGAGTGACCAGTGCTATGTAAAGTAGGCACTTCAAGACTTGCCCATTTAGGATTAACATTATCTATTAGCTCACTAGAGTATATTGGAAAGGACATGCTGGTCCTGTGAATGGTATAATAGAACCAACAATTTTCTTGCTTTCCATTTGTTTTCAATTTATGACCAATAATTTGAATTAAACTTCCTAGTCGCAGCTGAAAAAATTAAACATCAATAAATGATTTATTCATGTATATACTTATCCATCGGTACATGCCCATGTTACAATATATATGTACAAAAATGTATAAGTAGCACCAACAGCTAATCAAAATCTTATTTTTTTTAAGGGAGACTGAAAAATAAATATTCTTTGAATGGAGCAGGTGCCCCAGTACATAAAAATTGAATTATACAGAACATTTAAGACTGTATGAAAAAATCAATGAACTAGATTAAAAAAAAGTTGGAAAAATGTTTAATCACCTGTTGTGTGGCGAGCGGTAGCCAAGTTTTATACCTTGGAGGAATACGTGGCTGTAATGTGAGATCTAGCTCTGTCACGTAGCATCGCATTTCAGATTGCTCCATGATTATTGCTCATTATTTTACTTTACAGCAGCAAAGGAAGAATTATTAAAAAACAAAATAAAACAAAAAAAATCTATATAAACAATGGTATCTGCTCTCTTTGCAGTTATTATTTTATCGCCAATGCGAGGTTATGAATGGAATTTTTTTTAAGGTTCTCCTTGTTATGTCTCTCCACATGTTAATACTAAAATTTTCAACCGTAAAGTACCGATGTTTAATGTTTCAAAGCACTGTGAGCACTAATTGTCCGTTCTCACAATATATAAGTGTGCCTTGGTAAACGGCGTATTAACTTTTATTCCTGCATTCGCAATTCAATAAACGTTATCTTCGCTGGTCAAAGGAGTATGTTGAATAGCAGCGATTAGCTAAAACTTTATTGTCACGTAAATGCAAAACGGAAAGAACCGAACAACGGTCTGTCCAACGAAAATGAAGCTGACAAGTTGACAATTCGCTGCTGCTGCAGAAGACACAATTCTGCCTGACATGCGGTGGAGCTGTGTGAGAAAGAGAGAGTGCATGCAAGCAGAATATTCGATAGGTGTATATATATATGTATACATATTTATATATATATATATGATATAGGCGTGTATATACAGTGAAGCCGGTGTATTCAGACTTTTGCTTGTGGGTGGATTTGTTTTTCTTTTTTATAAGTATGTGTGAGAGTGGGTGGACACCGGAGATTTCCGGCATGAAATTAATAATGTAATAATAAAGTTCCAATCAGAACTTTGCCAAGCGCTGATTAATTGATGCTAAATCTCTCGGAACAGTATATACCTCTAGATTTCGATAACTCATTGTATGCACATTCATCGTGCAACATGACCCATTTTGATTGGTCGAGGAATGCCATCGATAATAAGCGTAGTAATCATATAGAATATCATCGCTCCATTGGTCCAAAATGCATAAAAGAGATTTTCTAATACCTATAAATGATTTATTATAAATCTGATCTATAAGCAAGTCAATGTTCATTTGAATTATCATATGGCTATATTATCGGTGATTCAATACTGAATCATCACGAATAATTATACATATAAAAATGTATATGCAATAAAAAGGAAAACATTTAAAATAAATAAAGCAAAAATTTAATTATTTAATTTTGGAATGAACCCAAGCAAGTCATATCCGTGTTATCCATCACGCGTTATATATAAAATTATTCTGCAGTTCTCAGTTCGTCATCAATTCATCATTCATGGCTTCGTCACTGCAACATTGTGATGGGGGTGGATTTTCGATTTGTGAAATAAAATATATAAGTACAGGCTAAACAGGGGCCTCCGTACTGTATCGACCGAGCAGATAATAAATAAAGTTTCCGTCGGCCGCTCGGCTCTGTGATTTATAAGTACCCTACATTAACAATGTTCAATTACTCGTCCAAGTCTGGAGTCTACTTATAAAATTCCAACAGAAGCGAATTAATAGGAAGTCGTAAATGCGAGATTCGGTCGTCGTCTGCAGTGCGCGGGAACGACACCGCCTCGCTCTCAGACGGGACAAAAAGTTCGGAGCCAGCAACGTGGACAATCGAATCGGAGCGTCGCGCGTCCATTGCGTCTCTTCGGGGACGCCGATCGTTCCGCTCCGTCTTTCGGGTGCGTATATAGCTGCTGCGGCGGCGCGGGGCCCGTGCGCCGCGTTTCGTGGCCATTTTGCTGTCCGTTGATAACTCCCGCGACGGGAGGGTCTGCATACCGACTGGTTTTCAGCGTTGCCCATCGGCTTTTGAATATTATAAAAGCTGTGGAAAATTAAAAGTTCTCGCTCGTGATCGACGAGCAGGTTGCCGGTGAGTTTTTCGCGGTCGCCGAAGTGCCCCGGCTCCGCCGGCTGGACCGCCGCACCCCGGCTGCGACGAAATGCGAGGTTAAACGCGCGGCTTACAGTTATAACGCACACGTCCCCATCCGATTGCCTCTTGCACCTCTTTTCACTTGGCTTTTTATTTTTGCGGCTTTTCCTTTTAATTCGAACGTTGTTTACTGATGCGTCTAATGGTGCAAGTGCGCGCGAAAATGCACTTCGTAATTTTTTAATACGGTACGGTTGAGTTTCCACAGTTGTATAATAAGTATACCGTTCTCTCAATTGTCTTATTGTTAACTATCGTTTTTTATTACCTGTTAAATTTCGAGTGCTTTTTTTTTTAGTGAAAAAATGTGGGTGCTGCCCAGTGTTGGATTTGTTGCCACTATTTTGTTAAAATTAATTTTAAAAAATTTATTCTTTAGTTAATTAAATAAACTTAATGCAAAGGTCATTTAGAAATATTATATTAGGTAACAATTATAATATTACTAAAATTTAATGTGTAGTTTTATAGGCTTAATAAATTTTATGCTGTTTACACGACCAGGACTTGAACTCGAGCCACCGAATTACAAGTCTGTTGCTGTACAGATCGAGCCATCGAAGGCTTTTTAAAAAATTTTATGCAAAGAATGCAATAAAGCCAACAAGTTAAATGGATGAATATTGAGAGAACGAAACATGGACATTGAGAAAGTGGAGCTAAGAATGGAGGTCGAAAGTAATATTACTGAAATATTAGAGCAAGCTAGCGAAGGTCAAGAAATTATTTTGGAAACTGAAGGAGCTGGTAAAGAGGGTGAAATTGAAGAAATTATAGAAATTATTGAGGAAATTGAAGAAGTTGATGAAGACGACCATGCAGTTGAAAATGAGGATCAAGTGGAGCAGATGGAAGAAGAAGAAGTTGAACAAGAAGTTATAGTAAAAGAACGAAATGTTTCAGAAAATACTAATGGAAATGAGGTGTACAATGATAATAAAAATAATTATAGTGAAATAGTAAGTACGGTAAATTTCAAAAAGTGTGACCATGCAAATTATGAATGTTAATATATGCAAAATTTATGGCAGTATAAAATTTAATATTGTTTATAATGCTATTATTATATTCGATTATTGGCTATTGAACTAACATATACAGCCACATCTTTTGTTTCCACTAACACAAATTTACGTTACGTTAGTTGTGAATATAGATTTTTATACATGTTAGTAATACTATTAGTAACGTATTTAATAAATTAATCACTAATTTTTTAATAAATTTTTAGCAAGTTGTATATACCACTCCTGAACCATTACATAGATCAGAAAAATCTAATAGTCAAATTTGTTATGATGCTTCGGCTGATTGGGAAGATGATGAGTACGACCAAGAAAATGCAGAAAATGCAAAAGCTTTAAATGCAAATAATGAAGAACTAGCTACTTATACATATGGCGAAACTGATCATGCAGAAATGGTAGACAATAATGAAAGAGTAGAAAATTCCAGAACCCATGCAGCATATGACCACAGTCAAGATAACAGTGTAGATGGAGAAGATAGTCAACAAGAAATAATTCAAAATTCAGAGAACAATTTAGTTTATACAGTACTGGGATCTAAAAAGCAAGTTCGATCTATGCAAGAAAATAGAGCTGACCTGGAATTTGTGGAGGTATGTCATTGCTAACTTACTCACTGTAAATTATATATACTTTTTTTGAGCCAGCAACCATGATTCAATGAATATCTTAAAACTTCTTATAAATGAAATATATATATTTTTTTAATTACTAAAGCAGATTCTGGATTTCAAAATGTATTTTAAAAATTTATAAAATTAATGTTTTTCAATAAATAAAAACTTTAATTTTTCTATATTTTTGTAAATATTTAGGTACAGAGGTATAATGATGATGAGTTACCTGAAGAAGGGGCCATTTATTATGCAGTAAATGAAGATGGTACATATGTTCAAGCTGTTGAAGAAGATCAGCAGTATCAATATGCAACTGAAGAACAGATAGAACAAATGGAACAAGTGGAGCAAGAAAATCAAGAATGGGATGTAGCCAATCAAAATGAGGAAATGCAAGAAGAACAGGTAATTTACAAAGATTAATAGTAATAGGAGATCATGAAATTAACGATTTTTTTTATTAATTTATTGTTGTTTAGCCTGAACAAGATCAAATTTACTTACATGAAGATGAAGATGGTCAATTATATTTTAAAAACGAGCACGGTCAGTTACAACCAGTTTATCTCACACCTGAAGGAAATTATGCTATAGCCGAAAATAGTGATGAACAAGACAGTCAGGAAGATATGAGTCAAATTCAAGAGGAACAAGCTGACACAGAAAACTATGTTCTCCCTGATTTAGATGTAAAACAATTTTCTTCTAAAAAGGTAAATTAACAAATAATCTTTTTAACTATTATCAGATTTTACGTTTACGTCATTTAATTTTAAACTAAAATACTTTTAGCGGGTGAATGATCAGTCACAAGATGGAGATAATGATGATAATACTGTTACAATATCATTAATAATATCAGAAGATGAACATGGTCAAAAAAGAACCCAAGTTATTATCCCTACTCCAGCTGAATCAAAATGTGACATATGTAATAAAACATTTAAGACTTCTTTACAATTACTCAAACACAATAGGTTGAAACATGCAAGAGAAGAAGATATTACTACAAGAAATTTCCCTTGCGATCTCTGTCCTAAAAGGTATTTAGTTTATATTTTTTATAAGTATCAACTACACATATTTGTATTTGAGATTATTTTTAAATTACATAATTATAGATTAAAAATTGTTGAAATAATGATTTTATGATCACAGATTCACTGACCAAAACAATTTGGCTCGTCACAGAAAAACGCATACTGAAAGTCGGCCTTTCCAGTGTTTAGAATGTCACAAATCATTTCCTACAGCCAACACTCTCAGAAAACATTTATCGTTGCACAATCCTGATTCTCATCCACTTCCATGCATTTACTGTGGACGGCGATTTTTAGACAAAGCCAGTCTCACAAAACACGAAACATCACATTTAGCTGGTGAAAAAAGAACTCACGTATGTGATATTTGTCAAAAATGCTTCTCCAACCATACAGATTTGAATATCCATAAGAAAAATCATGACCCTGACAGGAAATTTGATTGTGAAGTTTGTGGACGAGAGTTTAATCGACTTAACAATCTGCAGCGCCATATGATGGTGCATCAACAGGTAATATATTTGTACATGAATTAATTTATTTAATTATTTATTAAAAATATACTTTTAATGTTTTTAAAAATGTTATTAATTATTTTAGCAAGGTGCAAATGAAGAAATTTTATCTTGCAATGTATGTGGTATTACATACAAATTTTCAAGTTCTTTAACTAGACATATGGTAACAACGCACATGAATCCTGAAAAACTTCGGCAGCAAGCTGAAGAACAAAGAAGAAAGCGAGAAAATAATTATCGTCGGTATTTGGAAAATAAAAAGACCTACGAAACTCAGCAACCAAAGCGTCCTTATCGACGTTCTTCTAGTAGATTAATGGATGACCAAGACGATGACGCTGATTAACTAATTAATTTTAGATAGACTTCTAGTCTAAAATTATCAAAATTTCAAATAAATGATAAATCAATTTTCTAATTATTTTAATATTACAATTTAACTATAAAATGCGTCATTTATCAACCAAATTCATTTAAAATAAAGTATTCTACAGATAATTATACTTTTAATAATCTGCTTAAATCGCTTTCTTTTACTATTTAGTAGGTCATAAAGTTTTTTATTAAACAAAAATAATGTTAAAAGTTGAAGAAAGCAGATTATTAAAGAGCTAATGTTTAAAACTTTAATGAAAAATATTTTTTATTTTTACTTGTTTATTCTTTCACAAATTGTATATTTTCTTTTAACAATGAATTTTTTCAAAGAAAATTAACTGCATGTACAATAATATTTGTGTATTATCTATAATACTTTTTGTTTATTATTTACATAAGGTTTCCAGAGACTTGTAATAAGCGTATTTTATGTCGTATTCCATGTCATACCAATAATTTACAGCAATACAAGCGTGAGATTGCTGCACATGGTGGAACCACAATGAAGGCAAATAAAGAATATCACCTTTATTTACTTTAACGGTTATTTTTATTGCATTTTTGTACCTTGGATACCTAAAAAAGGCAAAAAAAATTTAATATTTTAATGAAAACTGTTAAAAGACCAAAATTTTACTAACTTTTCATAATCAGGATTTAGTGGGTCAATAGCAATCCAGTTTATTAAATCAGCAGTATTTTTATCCTCTTCATACACTACATCTTTAGAATCAGAATTACTTTTTATATTAATTGGTTCGGTAATCCAGTTTCCTTGCTTTAATTCTTTATAAGTGGCAGATGGGTAGTTTTTATAAGGAATCCATGGTAAATCTGTTGGTGGATGTAAAATAAATTCTTTCTCACCAGAAACTACACAATATATATTCTCATATGGATCTTTATGCACTGTAAAACAATAAATTTACATGTTAATATTTGAAATCAATAAAAATAAAAGGAAAATGTGAATAAAAATATTAAAATAGATAAAAAAAAAATTAAAAAATCTATTTATATTTCTTAATTGCCAAAAATACAAACTTGAAGTTACTGCCCTCTGATCACCCATCCAAAAATTTACAGCATCTGGTTTTGTGCCAAATGCTTCTGTTGCCCAAGGTATATCACTATCAACGTCTCTCCAAAGTTCTGAAAATTCTTCAAAATTAGAATCTTGCCTTTGTATATAAAATACACTTTCATTGCAAGGATTTTCTAAAAAGTCTAAGAATGTATTCATAGTCATGTGTCGTTCTTCAGGCATTACAAAAAACTCCCTTTCACTAGTGCCTTGAAGTGGTTTCTCTTTAGCAACAGCATCTGCATAGCCATTTGGAGTAACAGCTACATTTACTAACTTTTCACCAATTGTACTTCTAAAATAGGGTATGCTCCATTTATTTATGGCTTTCCAATGTTTAATTCCATCTCGTATGACCACTGGTATGTTTTTTGATACATAGTTTCTATAAAATGTTAAAGGCGATATACATCCATGTAATTCGGGAACAGTCTTTGGTAAATAAAGTTCTGTAATTGAGTACAAATATTAAATATTACAAAAATTCTGTGAAATGTTAATTATTTAAATTTTAATTTAAGACATTAAAATATTGATATAATTTTAAATATAATAATTTTTTAAATTAATCTATGTGAAACAAACCTTGAGACTCCTGAGATAAAATTGAAAAAGCATTTTCAACTTTGTCCTCTCTTAATTCACTCATATTCTTCTATTTATAAAATGTATATAAAAGTATATATACTTATAATTAAAACATTTGTTGCACGTGGTAATGTCGAAGTAATAATTTATACCGTAAATATTTATGTAAATAATAAAACAAATGTTATCTATCAATAATATATGCTATGAAAAAGATCATGCTTTTTGTACATACATTTATTTTTAATTCTGTAAACTATAATAAGCGATAGGTCATCTTTACTTTTTATAGGTTTACTAGTTAATACTTATAAGAATTACATTTCAAAACATCTTGACTATTTTCAAATACCTAAGTAGCTGTAAAATAGGTCTGTATTGTCTTTAGTCTTTAAGTATATATAGGTACAGGTGGCAGCCATGTTGACATAAGGTATGTTCTCAATTTCCCGATTATTCGTCGATTGGCGGCATTTTCTAATCTTGGATCTTGCCGCAGCACTTACAATACCTATATATATGTTTATGTTATATATATAAAACGCAAAATTTACGTGCCACATGAATCATGATGGGTCTATTGCCAATAAGAGTTATATATTTTGTTATACACATTACGCACAGATTATTTATATAAATATAGATTAAGAATTTAGAGTTTTATTACACCCTTAATTAATATCATTAAAATTTTCCAGTGCAGCCGTGCGATCAATAAATTTGTTTAACTAACCTCGAAATTTATTTTAAAAATAATGATCGAAGTTAATCTTTTTGAAGATAGGTATTCTATTGAAGTATTTATCAAAGATTGTTTTTACAAATCAAAATGTCGAACGATATTTTAGATTTATTAAATGAACCTCAGATGACAAAAATCTGTGCTCCTATGGTTAGATACAGCAAGTACGTTTAATGTGAATAATGTTTGTGAAATTACTGACTGTTTAATTATTGACATTATTTTTTATTTTTCGTAGACTTCAGTTTAGGACATTAGTAAGAAAATACAACTGCGATCTGTGTTTCACACCAATGATCCTTGCTGATTCTTTTGTTCAATCGTCCAAAGCTAGAGATAGTGAATTCAGTACAAACAAGAATGATAAACCTTTAATTGTACAATTTGCAGCTAAAGAAGCGAACGATTTTGTTGAAGCTGCTGAAATGGTTGCTCCGTAAGTTACTACTTTCTAATGTTTCTATAGTTTGCAGTAAAAATAATCAATACTTGTGATTTACAGATATTCAAATGGTGTTGATTTGAACTGTGGTTGTCCTCAACGCTGGGCTATGAAAGATGGCTACGGTGCAGATCTTTTAACTAAGCCTGATATTGTAAAAGATTTAGTTTCTCAAGTTAGAAATAAAATTTCCCAGCCTTTTACAGTTTCAGTGAAAATAAGACTTTTGAAAGACATAAAAAAAACAGTTGAATTATGTAGAACCATTGAAAAAGCTGGTGCATCATTTTTAACAGTTCATGCTAGAACTCCTGAAATGAGAAATGAACCTATTGATTTAGAGAATTTAAAACTTGTAAATAGCTGTGTACAGCTTCCAGTAATTGCTAATGGAAATGTAAGAAGTTTTGATGATGCTAAGAGTTTGTATGAACAGTCTAAGTGTAATGGAGTCATGGTTGCTAGCAGCCTTTTGACTAATCCTGCTCTTTTTTCTGGATTTACTAACACTCCAGTAGAATGTGTACAAGAGTGGCTTGATATTACATCAAGTATTGATACTCAGTTTTTATGCATGCACCACCACCTGGTTTTTATGCTAGAAAAAGTATTAACAAAGAAAGAGAAACTCATTTTTAATGTATTAAATAATAAAAATGACGTTTACAATTTTCTTGAAGAGAAATTTAACACAATTCCAAATAAGTTTTGTGAAAAATATGAATCAACTAAATGCGAATATTTAATTAAACCAAAAAGGTGTTCAAAAAAATTGATTTTAGAAGATGATAGTAGTGAAGATATAGGAAATCTTTTCATATAAAATTTTTCTTTATCTGTACATTATGAATAATTTTTTTTTATAAAATGAATAATGTAAATAGTGTGCATAAACTTTAATGAGATGTGTTTTTTAATAAGATACATTGACAAAATTAAAAAAAAATTCAATTTCATGATAATTAAATGGTTTTATTTTGAAGTGCATTGATACATTCCAATGTGATGTTTAAAGCTTGCTTGGTTTTATCATCATTTATTTTCTGTTACATAAATTTGTTATCCATTTAAAGATACAATAATTACGGCTATTTCAACATTGTTTGGGACGAATATTTTGGAAAAGTAGTAGTTCACTGGCAATACAGAATATGTTATTAAACCTGCTTCTCAACCCTTTGCAGCACATTATCAGTTTCCTTTAATTATGTTCATACATTTTAACATTGAATAGTTTCCATGTATTTTTAATAAGTAATGATTTCACATACTGTTAATATTTAGATGGTTTATATATTTTTAACATTTAATGACTCATATATTTTTAACGATTTTTTTACTATGCTTAGATGTTTAAAACATTCCATTTACTACTTTTGAAATTATTTTGATGAAGTATAAAATTCCATCAGTAGAATCTTTCAAATAAAAATTTTTTTTTTACTCAAGGGTCACATTTATTTTTATTCAAGGGTTTTGACACTTACATGCTTCAAAGGGTTATTGTGAACAACATAACAGCTAATAATACATCACACCATTACTTAATAGTATTTGGTAAATGCAACTTATAATGCAGATTTAGTTTCTTCCACCTTTTCAACAGGAAATAAAATCAGTGCATTAAGAGTTCTGGAATTACATCTCACTATTTGGCGCATCGACTAATCGACCTTGATTCGCTTCAAAAAATGTTCCCTGGTGTTAATATATTTACAGAATTTTACAAAATTCCACTACATTCTAATAGTCTAATATTTGATTTACTCGATGTCAACTACGAATTCAAATTCAGTTACAAATTTTATTTGATTTTAATTTTAAAATAATTGAATTTTCATTTTATTTTATTCTGAATCAATTTAACTTATTAAATTTCACGTAGTATGGAATGCACAAAAATAAAATAATTCCAGTAAATTTTTTGTAAAATTGGTCTTGAAAATATTCACACCAGAGTTAAAGCGCCAGTTCTCGTACAGGTATACGTGAAATTCTGCATACAGATTTTGACAGATATGATTATTTGAGAAAAATACTGACATCTTTTTATTTGTAATTTACAAAAGGTACAGTGTTTTTTTTATCGTTGAGCGAATGTGCTGAAAGGTACACTTTCATTACTTTCGAGGGTATTTGCAACAA
Organism: Sycophila texana; assembly: GCA_035582955.1. Taxonomy (NCBI): domain Eukaryota; kingdom Metazoa; phylum Arthropoda; class Insecta; order Hymenoptera; family Eurytomidae; genus Sycophila; species Sycophila texana. The sequence continues at coordinate 4,743,243 of JAWWEN010000048.1, forward strand.
AGACAGTAATTACGGTATATTTTTTTAAAATTGTATCTTATAACGGGATGGGAACTTGTATTTTTCATTAATACGCATTTCTCCTCTGTTTCGTCCAGCGATATAAGCTTCTTAATGTACGATTAATCCTAGCGAGGAATCAAGTTATACACGATAAACATTTCAAACGCTTCTTTACTAGCTCCACTTCTTTGGCTTGTGGACTGTGACTGACCGTATATTATTATTATATAAATAATGTGTACTTTTATATACTTTTCTTTAATTTGTTTATCCTTATATGTAAGTTACATACATTAAGTTCTCAGGCACATTAGAGTCTCGTCTTTTAAACTAATAACTGCGTGAATTTTTTTAATTAAAACTGTTTCTTTTTTCTAAATCGATTGGGAATTTCTTATGTATCTTATTAAATAAACGCCTTCTTAGATTCGTATTTTAGAAAAACTTTGCTTAAATTGGTTTAAATGGAAAATTTCACTGAGATTCTAATGAGCAAACTTTCGACCACTCACTCTGTACGTACATTCACATTTACTCGCTTAGATTCTCGCGCATTTCGTGACAATATTTTTATAATTCTCGTTTCGCTCCTTAAGTAAATTATTACTTACGATATTAAAGTATAAAAGAATTTTTTTAATTACAGAAAATTTACATAAAAATATTCTCACATTACCTTTTATAAACAATTAATCGGTACGCTTCGAATTATACATACTTACAATAAACGATCGAACGAAGTAGTAATACAAATTGCATTGAATGACTCACAAATAAATAATTATCGTAAATAAACTATTTAACGCTTCTTTTTTACAGACACACGTGTTTTTTACGTATATTTTTTTTTTTTAAATATTCTTCGATTGACATGAATCTTATGACTTTTGTACACTTGTATAAATAATAACAGTAATACACAGAGTTCAGCCTTAGGACAGATACAACGACGGCGATTCGGAGCCTCTAACTCCATCGAATAACTACACTTATATACAAAAAAAAAAAAAAAGAGGACATTTGGATCGGGCCAGCAAATGTATCAATAGCGGCGCATATTGAACGAGTGTGGAAACACTTTACACGAGAACGTTATCGAAAAACAATCTTAGCCGCGGGGACACACACTCTGTCCCCGCTTAATTTTTATCACAGCTTCTCTTGCAACAAAAAAAAAAAGAAAAAAAAAAAACGAAAAAAAAAAACGGAAAGTAAAATAAGATTATAGTGTACAAAAAAATCGACACGTATAGGTGCATCGCGCGGTGGGCAGCGTAAAAAAATAAAGCAGACGCCGGAGTTCGGCCGTTAATCACGCGGACGCATGTTTATTAACGTCAGAGATGCCGGATTAATCGTTTAAGTAGTCCCGCGTGTAAAGTGTTCCGAGAGCGTAGGCGCGCGCGCGTCCGTGCGCAGATTCAATTATCCGCGCGCGTTTGCGCCCCCGCCACTTGCATCAGTCACCCCCGCGCTATACCAGAGTCGCGTCGCCACTTCGCCTGCTCCTTGTTTCCGCGTCCTCGCTCCGTGCACCTCGAGGGAGGGGGCCAAGCAGGGAGGCTCGCCCGATCGCTGGCTAATTAATTGACTAGCATCGTTCATCTCTATCGCCGCCAACTCCCCCACTCCGTGGGGCCTCCTCTACGAGCGAAGCGCCAAACGTCGCGGAATCAAGCGCCTCCTTTGCCGTCGCTCTGCCGGCCTTCTATACTCTTTTTCTTCGTTTACTGGCTTCACGCTTCCGCTAAAGCGACTACCGATGCGCGCGGCAGCTGAACAATTTAGTGATACACTAGAACCGGCCTCCGCGCGGAAGTTGATCGGATTTTATTCTCGTCGAAAGGCGCGGAACTGAAGAGAGAGAGGTAGAAGTAGGGTGAAAATGAAGGGGGGAAAGGGGATTTGATCAGCCATCGTTTGAAGAGTGCGCGAAACTTTTTCCTTTGCCTGCTTTCACCGGCGCTATTGATAATTAAATAACTCTCGGAGAAAGGAACGCCCGAAAGAACACAAGGAAGCTAATAACTTAATTTGCTCGGAACGTTGCACGACAAATTTCATCGGTTCGTTTGTATTCGTTAGCTACGGATATTTTTCCTGAGTACTCGTGAGTAACTCCATGATGGTGATGTTAAGACAATTTTCTCGACTGTTTTTTCAGGTATATAAAATTCCGATAGAGCCGGTCAAAGTGTTCGTGCAACATTCCGTTTCGTCGCAAACGCTGACATCTCGTAAATCCCCCGCCTCACCCTGTGAACGATTTTTGAGAAAAATCGAGACGGGCACAGTGCACTTTCATTACAGATGGATACACCTGCTTGTATCTTTCAGGAGGCTGAGATCGAACGTTAAATTCTTAAATTCGTGGGCGGGAGGTAAAAGAGATAGTGGAAGGGGGTTGGAGAAAATTCTGACTAGCGAAAATAAGTTTAAGCGGACGACTAAAGCCGAAGTGTGTTCTGTCGCTATACGAAATAAAAAAAAGAAAAAAAAATGAACAGCTTCGCAATCCCCACGCGGAATTATCGAGCTTCCCGTAGGTACGGCGGAGCCGACAATCCGTGTGAAATTGCGCACCGTAAACGGCAGAATCGCGCGGCCGGGACCTGAATATCGCCGGCTCACGTCGTCGAACAAAGCGGGACATCTTGCCGCGGTGAAACGACTGCGTGCGCTAATAAATATTTAGGTCCCGCTTTGACGTCGCTGGGGCTGGAAGCGCGTTCAAAAGCCATCAGGGGGCAATTGTCAGTCGTCGTAACTGGGCCGGTTCGAGGCCGTTAATTGCGCGCACAGTTCTGGCGAGGCCAAGGCTCGTCAAACTCTCTCGCGCACACGCACGCTGTACATATTTACAAGGAGACACAGACAAGACAAGACAAGAGTTGTCGTCGTCGTCGTCGTCGTCGTCGCGGCAGTTCATCGGCGCGCGGCGCCTCGTTCACAGGGCAGGG
>JAWWEN010000048.1:4746305-4769784 GCA_035582955.1 Sycophila texana
CTAATTTCTGCAGAATCTTCTGTAGCATTTTTTGCAGAAATTTCTGCAGAAAATTCTGCAGGATTTTTTCCTACGGGAATTATTAAAAATAAATAAATATTATATTTTAAATCTATAATTTATACAAGCATTTGAATGTAAATTAAAAGTAACTGTACTTTTATTTCTTGCTTTAAAAAAAATTTCGCAAACATTTCAAATCTTATTTTGTAATAACTTATTATATAAATGAGTATCCATACTCGTTTAAAGAATTTTATGACGAAAAGTCCCTACTAGGTTTCCCTTTAAAAAATGATATTGCGTTTACCACGTGCGCCTCTTTGCAGCACCGCAAGACAAAAGTGCAGATGCATCGTATATTCGTATACCTATATCTACATACGTCATACACGATGCAGCAACGGCAGCACCGGCGTTAACTCAACGCTCAAGTAAACTCTATACCTCTATTTAGCAACATTAATTTTAACGCGTGCAGCAATTGCGCATCGTTATATACTGCCGCTCCACCGCTTGCGGGAGAAGCCGCGGCAGCGCGCGCGTCGCGCGGCAGCGCCGCAAACGCGAAGGCGAGGCGTGCGTTCGCCTTCAGGCTTCAGCACTCAGTGCAGACCTGCAGTCCGCCGTAGAATATAGGAAGGAAGGTGGTGGAGTGGAGGCGACGCGCGTCGTCCCCTTTCCTCTCCACTCGTCTTGCCGCGCTTCTTTCTCGCTCTCTCTAACCCTCCGTCCCTCCGTCTCACTCACTCCGTCGTATCAGCGCTTCCTCGGCGTCCGCAGTCCAAGCACGCGAGCGGCAGCCACGTTGGGTGGGAAGGAGACAGCCGAGGCCCTCCTCCCCCTGTCCCTCGTCCCGCGACGAGTCGCGGGGACAGCAGCGGAAGAAGAGACGGACGCGCGTGCCCAACGGCCCGAGGTGCGACCGCAGCAGATATACCCGCCGAGGCAACAGCACCTTGGCCTTCAGCTTCGCTTCGAGGCAACCCCCAGGTAAGTGTTTCTGGGGCTTCTTCGTGGAGCGCGTCCCCGCGCACGAGGAGACGACAGACGCCTTTTCGGCTCGGTACTCGCACCTCCGCTTCGTCGCTCGGGCGGATGCTCGGGCGCAGAGAGAGAGAGAGAGAGAGAGAGAGAGCGCAAAGCGCATACGTGTGTGCATTTTGTGGGCCGCTTGATGGAGCCGGGAAAGGGGAGAGGCAGGTCTATTTAGCATGTCGCCTCCTCGTGCGCGAGCTGACGGCGAGACGAGCTTTCTTCACGAATTTAAACGAGTGTGGGAGCTCGGAAGGCTCGTTGGTAGATCGCTTGTTTGTTGCTGGCTTTTTAAGTGTGCGCTCTGTCTTTCTATTGCGTTGACAATGACTCGTGCATGACGCGACAGCGCTTTAAAAACATCGTTATACTTGTGTGGCTCTCCGATGATTGTCAACATTGCACTGAGTACTTTTTTGTGACAGTGCAATTAATCATATTTCTCTCTTTGTTCATTTTTTGGAGTACGGAGTGTTCGTACAGTCGCAGGGATGGATACATAGGGCTGATTACTTTTTTTCCATTGCAGGTGATTTAAAATGGCTCTACGTGAGTTGGTCGAGGGCGATTGCGGAGGCCCAAGTTCTCTGATTCGTCTGACTTCACACTTTGTGAAAGATCACGGCTTGAAGGAGGAAGGTGTGCGAGATCTATTCGGACCCTCTGATTCTTTTGAGACCAGCAATGCAGATCAATTGGTCAAGCAGTTTCTGGAGGAATCTTCGGTTCATCCGCAGACCTTTAAAATGGAGAATCTACTGCAGGAAATGCGGGATATAGATCAAAGTATATATCCACCTATAACTGCCCCTGGTGTTGTTGAGGAATTAACTAATCAAGACACAGCATGGGCTAATCAATATATTCAGTCTGGTGGACATTTCCAAGTAAATATGTTTAAATTACTTTTACATTTAATTAAATTAAATAATATACTGACAAGTTATATGTTATATTCAATAAGCAGATTAAATTGTATAGTTATAAGAAAAATATGATTTGAAATACTTGAGCAATATTTTTTAAAGCAAGTAATAAAAGTTATCTTTAATTTACATTCAAATGCTTGTATAAATTATAGATTTAAAATATAATATTTATTTATTTATTTTCAATAATTTGATTACGTTTTTAAAAATATAATAAATTAGATTGAAAATTTATATAACAGTTCAAAGCTATTATGTAACAAAGAATTACTATTCAATAGGAAAATCTCGCGGATGATATTTGGAATGCTCAACCTACAATTTCAAATGCCAAAGTTGCCTTCCCAGGAGAAACTCATGAACTGGGGCTTGGTCCAAAATGGGCTGAAGAATATTTAGAACAAAGTATAGAACCACCAGAAGCAAAATCTGAGAACCCAGACTTTGCGTATTCCAAATTTATGAAGTTTATGCGAAAGGAAGGTGATCTTCCAGTAGAGTCAAAATCAGCTTCAAATATTGAAAGCATAGACAATAAATGGGCCTCAGAATTTGTTGAAACTGAAAATGTAAAACCAGCAGATACAACAAACGAAGAAACTAAAGGAGACAATGGTAACGTCTTGAATGGTATCGATGAACAAACTGCTGTGGCTGGAACTTGGATTAATGAATTTGCGAATGATACCACCACAAGTCAAGGTTAGTACCACAAGACACATGCAGGTTGAGCACTTTCATTATTGCAATATTTATAGTTTTTTAAAAATATCATATCTTTTTTAAATAGAATTAACATCACATTGCAACTCTACAAGTGGTTGCCAAAAGATTCGAATTAGATATTAAATGAAAAGCTGAAAAATCATTTAGTTTCTTAAGACAAGCAATTTACATTATTTAAGCAATAAAAGCAAAAAAAAAATTGAAAAAAAAATTGATTTAGTTGAGTTAGTTCGCTCACCGAAGAGTGTTTATAATTTTCTGTGCTCAGATGCAGAAAATTACGAATCGTCCTTCTGGGAGCGTCTTCAGGGGGAATGGGAGAAGGTATCCAATGAAAACGTCTCATCAAAACATCCCTGGATCACTGATTATGAAAATTTCTACGATCCTTACAAGGAGTACTCGTTCAGTGAAGAGAACCCCATGGCTAATTCAGCAAATCCATTGGAAGAGGGTAAACGAAGGTTGGAAAGTGGTGATTTGCCAGGGGCAGTATTGTGCTTTGAGGCTGCAGTCAAGCAGGATCCACAAAATGCAGAAGGGTGGCTGCTACTTGGAAAAACACAAGCAGAAAATGAGCAGGACCCTCTGGCCATTTCCGCCCTGAAACAGTGTCTCACACTCGACCCTTCAAATCTGACGGCACTAATGACTCTAGCAGTTTCTTATACAAATGAGTCTTATCAGAGTCAGGCATGCTTCACACTAAAGGAATGGTTGTTGAAAAATGAGAAATACCAACACATTCGAACGTCGAAATCACCTGCAAATCCACCACCACAACTAGGTGTCTCTACAGTTCTGTTTAAGTAAGTACTTAACATTAAAAAAGTAAAAGACAACTTATTAATGTTGACAATGATTTTTTATTTACTTTTTCATTAGTATTTTTTATTTTATTACTTTGTTACTAATAATTTAATACGCTAGGTTAGTTTTAAGCAATATTTCTATGTTTTAATGTTATTATGTATTTTATTTAATTATTCATTTGAGAATAAATAGACATAATGTCCTTTTACGAAAAAATATGTCATTAAAAAATAATAATAATAATCTGCAAAATTAAAATGATAGATATAACTAATAATTGAATTTTTTATTTTATTTTATTTTAATACTAGTTTAATAAAAATAAAAATTCGATACAATACAAGAAAATATAGCACTTATTTTTTTACAAACAGTCAACTGGATATTTCTTTAGTTTAGACTATTAATAACTTCAATACATCTATATTGGTTGAAATTTCATCATTTAAATTCTAATTGTACATATATCTTTTCAGCGACGTTCATGAAGAGGTTAAAGATTTATTTATTCAAGCAGCTCGAATACAACCGCACGGTACTATCGATGCCGATGTTCAATGCGGACTTGGTGTTTTATTCACTTTATCTAGTGACTATGATAAAGCTGCGGATTGCTTTCGAGCTGCGATACAAGCCCGACCTAAGGTAATTTAATTAATTTCCAAAAAATCTATTTCTTTACTTATTATTGTGATAATATAAAAGAGTCCATTTAATATTAAAAAGAAAATTTTTTTCAAAGGATCCGATGTTATGGAATAGATTAGGAGCGATATTAGCAAACGGACAACGGTCAGAAGAAGCCATAGATGCCTATCACAGAGCCCTTGAACTTTCACCAGGATTTATACGTGCCAGATACAACCTTGGCATCTCTTGTATCAACTTAAATGCCTACAAGTAAATATCTTAAATTTTTGAGACCTAACGTTATAAACATTTTATTTAATGTCTAATGTAACTAATTGTGTGCCATTATAGAGAGGCAGGGGAACATTTATTAACTGCATTGAATCAACAAGCAGCTGTTAAAGGTATGGCAGGAGAAAAGGCTCCCACAAGAGTAATGTCAGACACAATTTGGTCAACACTCAGACTAGTTTTATCAATGATGCATAGATACGACTTATGCGACGCTGTAGAAAACAGGTAAGAAATAAAATATTAAATAAGATAAAACATTGTATTATAAAATATTTACATATTACATAATTATTTACAATAAGAAATTACATTTTTTTTTAAATTAACTTAATCCACTTTTTAAAGAACATTTTTAATGAATTTAGTATTGTTTTTTGTTTCAGGGATTTAGCAAGGTTAAATAAGGAGTTTGAAATGGAATAGGGCAAAAAAGCAATCAAATCTTTAACAATAATTTTGTTGGTTAATATGAATTTACGTAAACTGCATGATAGTACTGGTTTTGAAAAGTTGCTGTTTATTACAGACCAGTACAAATCATGTTTTTATAATGACTTGTGTTTATTTTATTTGTTATTCAGAATGACGTTTCCTTTTTTAACAAAATGGGGTTCCGAAGTATGTCCCGCATAAAATAATGTTGTCAATATACAATTCGAATTTCACCTTTTTTACAGACAGCTAAAACTAGCCATTTAATTTTTTTTTTTTTTTTTTTTTTTTTTTTAACTTTTTTTTTTAGATTTCTATATAAGACTCAAAGAGGTAAAGTGGATAGATAAAATAAAAATTTTGTAAATAAATATTTTTAATAAAAAAAAAAAAAAAATAAAAAAAAAATTTGTCACGCAGACAAAACCAAATATGCTGGTGTTTAATTATTTTGTAGTTTTCTTCTTAGGTTTTCTTGCCTCTTCAAGTTCCTTCAGTTTCCGTGCAAATTTCTCTTTATCCCGTTTGGTAGCAGTTTCTGGTTTTCTATGTCTGAATTCCTTTTGTTCTTTTTTTCGAATAGCTTTACCACAACCGTGTATCTCTTGAAGACCTGAAATATATTTACAAGTTAAAATAAAAATACATTTGTTACAATGTATGTATTTGTTTTGTTAAATTTGTTAAATTTGTTACAATTTATGTATGGCAAAAATGAGTTAAGCGTATGTTTAAGTAAACTAACCATGTTCTAAACAAAACCATTTTTTACAAAATTCACAAACTAGTTTTATAAGTTTTGTTGATTTTTTACAGCCATCAAAAGAACATATAAAGTTTGATTTTTCGAATTCTTTAACTATTTCATCAAAATTGTCCCCTTCACTTTTAACTGATTTTTCTTGATCCTGTTGTTTCTCATCACGTTCTCTGATTTGTTTTTCTTTTTTATTGATATTTTTGCTTGTATTTAATAATGCTTCTAAATTTTCATCAGAACATTCCGGAACTTCTACAAAAATGAAAAACAGAATTAGTTATATTAAATATTTTATATATGCACTATTTCTGCTACATTACCTTCTTGTAAATCTTGCGTGGCTATAGATTCAAATACATTATATTTTTTCCTATTCATAAAATTGTTTAAATCCATTCCTTTACGTGTAAATCTGGCTATCTTTCTCGCTAATATTTCTTCTGACATTTCTTTTGATGGTTCTTTTGACGTTTCTTTTGATGTTTCTGTGACTTGTTCTACATTTTCAATTTTATCACGTTTATCATTTTGCTTTGAAGATTTTGTTTTTGCTTTAGCTTTTCCTTTAAAATTTATTGTTTTTTGTGAATATTGCTCGATCTGTTCAATTTCTTTATCAATGTCATTAGATATATATTCCTCTGCTGTTTGTAATAAGCCATATTCTTCAATATGCTTTAATAAACTTCCTATTACTTCATCTTTTTCTACAGTTTCACTGTCAGCGATAAGTATTAACAATCTTCTTGCTCTAGTTACTGCTACATTTAATCTTCTAAAATCAGTAACAAAACCAAGTTCTCGATCCTGATTACTTCTCACCAAGGAGAGTATGATAACTTCTTTTTCCCTTCCTTGAAACCCATCAACTGTACTAACTTCTATTTTTATTGACTTTGCAGCAAATGATCTACGTATAAAATCAACCTAATTTTTTCAAATAATATAATTAATAAAGTATACAAATGGATTAAAGTTACAATATTAAGTTAATGTTCTTACTTGTAATGCATAAGGGGTGATTACACCAATATGTTTATGCTGAAGTCCTGATTTAATCAGTGATGTGACAACCTTATCCACTATAACTGCCTCACCCAAATTTCCTTTTGATGCAGATTCTACTCCAGTATTAAATTCTTCACATTCACAACCACAAGTGTCAATGTATACAACGGCTTCATCTAAAATAAAGCATTTTTAATTAAATTAACATCTACATTTACAAGTGTTGTTTACTATTCTTTAATAACGTACTTGTTAAAGAATCATCTTGTTTAATTAAAGGTAAATCTTTTAATAAATGGTTTTTCACTGAATCATCTGCTTCAAGAGTTGTTTCATAAAATTTTTTACTTGACCACAACATTATTTTTTCATTCATTCGATATTGCTTTGTTAATCTAATGTAACAATCATTTTTTAACTTTTTTACTGCTCTTTCCATTAAACTTATATTTAAACCTCCATCTACTGCCTTTTGGCACATGACGACAGGTGGTAATTGATTTATATCTCCAGCAAGAATGAGTTTTGGAGCATTTGGAATTGCAATCCACATTGATGCTTCCATAGCTTGGGATGCTTCATCAACAATAAGAGCATCAAAGTGATCTTTTGGGACATTTTGCAACTGCCCGCTATTTGCAGAGGCTGAATTTAAAGTACATAATATTATCTGAAATAATATAACATGATTTGTTTATTTTATTTTTTCTGACATATAACAATAAATTACAAATTAAATTTCATACCGAACATCTTTTCAAGACATCAGAAGTAAGTCTAGTTAGTCTTCTTCTGTATTCCTTTCTTAATTCTCTAATTTCTTTATAAGTATATTTCACTGATTTACCTTCTGTATTTGTTTCAAGATCTTTTATTGACTTTTTAATGTCTTTCAAAATTGTAAAACCATCATCTCTTTCCAAGTACGAGTCTAATGAGTATCTTAGAGCTTCTTTTGCTATTCTAGTTGGATGTCCCAGCCTTAAAGGTTTAGCTTCTGTCTCACCAAGTCTTATAACTAAATTATCTACTGCCACATTAGTTGGTGCACAAATCAAAACCTATGATGTTATAATTAATAATTAATTGAAATTAATTTACAATTATTATTAACATGTTAATTGGTTTAAAGGCATTACGACATCATTAATATATGATTATTGCAAAACAGTTAATATTTCAATAATTTTTCCTCTCTTACCTTTTTGCCAAATCGATGCAACTGCACAATTATTTCTATTAATGTTGTTGTTTTACCAGTTCCTGGAGGACCTTGTATAATCGCAAAATATCTTTGTTTAAGTGCAAATTCTACTGCCGATTTTTGATCTTTGGCAAGGTTTGCATTGAAAAGTTTTAAATTATTATCATTATCTAAATGCACTTTTGGTATCGGATCTTGCGATGTTAAAAGATTGTGTACTACATCTTTATCATTATTAAATAAAATTTGTACAATTTCCTGACAAGATAAGTCTTTCTTCTCTAAGCAATTCAAAGCTCTAAAATATAATAATATTTATTTAAAAAATGTTTCCAATATTAACTTGGCAATATTTTACTGTTATAATCAAGTCGATTGTAAAATAATAAATTTTTTAAATTAAAATATAATAAATAATAGAATATTGACCTTGTTTGACTTTTATAAGTATAATCAGAGTCTGTTTTTACAATTGTAAAAATTTCTTCGTCTTGAATATCTTCATATCCATCATTTGTACTAATACTGACAGTTGTATCACCAATTTCAATAACAATAGCCCTGAGAATTTTTCCCTTCTCTTTAGATCTAATGCAAATAACTAAATCTCCATTCGACAATCCATGCTCTAAAGGTAAACCATCTACCCGTTCTAAATCAATTTGAAAACGATCTGGACCTTTACTAGCAAGATTAGTTACTGCTAATTTTGTAAGAGCTTGGCCGTTTCTCTCTAAATTATGAAGACTTGCTGGAGAAAGATCTTTAAAGAAAATTTCAAGATTTTCTTCTCGTTCCAATAATAATAGATCCAAGTGTTTATGCACAAATTTTGAAATTTCGTCATCCATTGTTTACACTGAAAAATTCACCATACAGTTGTTACTGGAATATGAAAACTTTTTCCTTTAATATTTATATTTGTCTTATTGTAAGAGACAGTCACATACAAAGTTTTATTATTATTTTATTAAGTAACAACAGAGTAATTTACCCAATTATTATTATAGTGTATCACTTTTTTGTTTAATAATGAAGAGTAATTTAATTGTTGACTAAACTGTACAGAAAGGCAATGTATGTATGTAGTATGTATTTTTTGGCAAGTCTCGCGGAGTTAAGCTTAAGTTAGGTACTAATGCTAGGTATAATAAGTGTCAGATCGGATAGGTTATGTTTTACAACTACATATATGCAAAAGTATATTATAAGGTATACTTTCTGGACAATTTAAATTTCATTTATTTCCTAAGCCCCTAATATATGTCTCCTTACTTTGCAAGTATGCATCTTCAAGCTGAAATTTGCGTAATAGTGATTAATATTTAACAATTTTTGTTAACTGTTTCATTTTTGCTGTACAATCAGAAATATAAAATTGGCAACACCGACTGCTATAAGTGAAATCTAAAATATATCACACACGCATCTGCCGCATGTTCAGCTCAGAGTTCGACTCAAAAGTCAAATCGACGTTCTGAAGAACAGAATTCTAATGAGAGTTGAATCTGTGCTGTGCGCGTACAAATCGCGGTATTTTATTTAACTCATATTTTATTTTGCATGCTTGATCATTTTTATTACGTAAAAAAATTAAGCGTCAAAAAAGATGAATGAGGAAGGCGATCCTCAGCCAAATGGCTTTTTAAGGTAATTATCCACGTCTTTGTCTTTATGCATTTTTCTGCATTAGAACACTAATTCTGAATAACCTTAGTTGTCAGTTCTTAAAATGTACAATCATCTAATGTTTTGATTAAGTTTAAATTTATTTATTTAAAAATTTCATGTGGCTCCAAATGAATTATTATGATTAATTTTAACATGAGTAATTACAAAGTATAATAACGTTGTTTAATACAGAGAAACACTCTTAATTTTTAATCTTCAAATTTTGTTTATTTTTTAAATTTATAAAAAAATTTCCAGTGTCAATCAACTTATACAAACTAAAGGAATAGGAAGCATGGTTTGGGAAGATTTGCAGCAGTCGGAACTTATACTTCCCAAAACAGGGAAAAAATATTTCGAACCAAGTGGATCATGGCTGCAGGATATGCAATTGGAAAATGGTTTGAAAAATCGAAAAAAAGTTATAGAAATGGAAAGAGTTGATCGAGCAGGACAATTGGCAATAGCTGAATGGCTACCTGGCACTCAAAAAGCCAGAGTCACAAAAAGATCTGGTCAGAAGTGGGAAAATTTTGGCTATGAAGATCATGGATCCCAACTTTATCTTATGCCAGAAGAAGCATTAATTTTATTGGAAATGGTAATGATAATTTTAAATACTATATAAATATTTAATTAAATTAAAAACAAGAAATATTCTTTGCTTTTTCTTCAGAATTGTTTAGAACTTCATTGGAATGGAGTGCCTCTTTCTATTGAGCAAGCTTATGAAGTATTAATCAATTCTGAAAATTCAAAATGTACTTTAGATGAATATAGAGTATACTCACAGCTAATTAGATATGGATACAGAATACAAAGATTTTGTGATAAATCATTTTCCGATAGTAAGATAACAAATATTGCAAAAAGAATCATTATGAATCCAGATGGACTGTGGACCCCAAACACTTCTCCACCCTTAAATAGTAATGGTATATAGTAATTTGATTGTTATTTATTTAATAAAAAAAATGATTTATCAAAATTAATATTGAAATTTAACAATTCTAGATTCTTCAAATACCTCAAAAACTTGTACTGAACAAGATGAGATTGTGCCTATTACTAAAATAGAAAATTTAAATAGTGATAAATCTCCAAAACCTCAAAGGATAGGAATAGTGTCAGAAGAAACAGTGTTGGGTAACATTAAAATTGTTAAAGACAATACGTTAATACAAGAATCTGATTCATCAAACAATTCTACAAATCAAGTTTCCAAGTGGCCAGGCTCCCGAATTCAACGTAATGTTAAGCTAATGCCAAAACGAAATGATAAACTAAGCAATACAAATGTTGATACAGTTCAGACTGCAAACAATGTTCCTGCAAAGCGTAAAAATTCTAACTCCATGGAAAGTCCTTCAAAAAAGCCAAGACCTGAAGTAAGCCTTCTATAGGAATGTAGCTTTAATACAAAAACATTTTTTTGTAATTTAGTTTACATTATTAATGTAAATATAATTTTTTCATTTTTAGATTATTGAATTATCAGATGATGAAATTGAAGAAATTCCGCGACCTATGACAAGAATGGAAATTATAAATACATTTCCAAATCTTGCTAGTAATGGGAATGAGCCTGTAATTGTTGAAATTTCTCGCACTTATATACCTCATAACATTAGACCAGTGAAAGAATTTTATCGTTTTGATCGTAACAGATTGTTAAATCTATCACAGAATGATAATATGCTAAGATCAAATATGGAAATGGTTCCATTAAATAATGGTCAAACTAGCCATTTTTACTCACAGGGAGGTAATGAATGCCAAGCAGTAACAACTTACAATTCTAATAATGGCTATTCATACAGAGGGATGCGGTGCCAACGTTCAGGTGGTTCATATATTCAGCAAAACATATCACATAATGCAATTCATAGTCCTTATTCAGAAACAGTTGTGCAAAGCAACTATGTAAATTTGGTGATGGAAGTGATGGGAAATATGGTCCGATCTTTTCGTCAGCAACAATTTCAACAAACAACTTATTGTCAGAATTTGCAAATATATTCGCCACGGTTTCCTTTTTCTCAAAGGTATCAACCGTATAATATAAATTGTTACCAGCAGTATCCACTGAGAGATCAATACTTTAGAAGATCAAATGGGGGACCATCAACGACGGCAGTAACTCAGAGAGGTGCAGAATCGTTTAATTTTACACTTTTCTTTTGATGAACAATTTATTCAAAATAAATAATTAAATTGAAATTTTGTTTTCAGGAAGAGGTAATAATCATTACAGCAACAATAATTCCACAAAGTCGTATGCAGAAGAGCCCAGTCAACCATCATTTACAAAACGAGCAGGTGTAGGTTCCTGGTCAGAGTTAAAGAAAAAGTGGCGAGAGGAAAGTACAATCACTATTGAAGATGAAGAACCAGTACAAACAGAAAATTTACAAGTGGACAACAGTGAAGTGCAAGTGGTTGAGGAATCCATCAGTCCACTAATCAATACAAGGGGTATATCCAACTTATCAGAAGTTTATGAAAAACTTCGAATTATTAAGTCAGCATCAGAGAAAACTATCAGATCTCGCAAGATGGATTATTCCCTGTCTTATGAGGTTTTTCATGCTAAGCAGAATTTTAAAAAATCGGAACCTGGAACTCCTTTGTGCAGACTGTATATTGTAAAGTTAGTATTACTTATATTATTCAAAAATATATTTCAATTTAATTTTTAAAAATGTACTGTACACACTATATTATATAATAATATACTCACTATATAACGATATACTCATTATATTATATAATAATTACATTAATTATTTATGTTGACAGTGCAAAAAAGGAATCATTTTTGGATCCTAGTAAATTACAACGTTTACAGCAAGACTCAAAAGATGTTCCAGTTGTAATAGCATTTGTATCACAATCGTGTATTTCATACATTCAACCTGGTACAGTGCTTTTACCCAATTTATCCTGAACTTGTAAATATTTGTAAATTAATGTTTTATATACTTTAATACGTCAAATAGATTGAATAATTTTAAATTGCAATTGACGAATTTTTACTACAGTTAACTCCACATACTGCTATATTGTACACAGTTAACTGCATTTATTTGTATGATATATTGCAAGCTTATTTATTTTTTTTTGTATGTAATACAAATATAAAACCGTTTTATAAATGTTACTACTTAATAGTAACTTGTGCTGTTAAATAAAATATTTAACAAGTGCCATATACAAATGGTGTGTAGCATTTTTATAAAAGGCTCATTTATTTAACAAATAATAGATATTTAAATAATTATATATAATAAATAATCATAGATTTTACTTTAAATATTATTCCAGTGTCTTCAATATTTCTAGAACTATTTCTACCTTTCTATCCAAATTATATTCTAATAATTGTAAATTATAAAATGCTAATCCTTTAATTTAAAATTTAACAGAAAATGCATTTTACTTTACACAAAAAAAATTAAATGATTTCCCTTCAACAAGCAAAATCGAAATATTATTTTAAATATTATCTTAAACAAAAAACAGTAATATTTTTGATAACGCCTTTTTTCTAGTCAAATTAAGATCTATTTTATAAAAAAGCAAAACATATTTTCTTTCGAGCAACAGTCGGAAATGCAATTATAATATAATTATAATTAAAAAGAAAATTACAATCAAAGCGTTCAAATTCGTATTTTCGTATACTGAAAATTGCAATTGAGCGCAGATGGCGTTTCCGTCGCCGGCCGTGAAAACTCGATACCTATGAGCGAGCCGAGCATATTTGTATACCCTATCACAGATGCATCGCATCCAGATTCAGTCGAGCTTTGAGCGCAGTCGCGCTGCTGCTCCGCTTTTAGAAAAATATTGCGTGCGACACGGCGATCACCCACATCCCTTTACTCGCAGGTGAAATGTCAGACGGAAAGCTCGACGAAGCTGCGGACTTGGATTTGGAGTCGCGCTAAAGGAAATACACTGCGGGCAGGGAGTTCGCGCCTCCGCAGCGGCAGCGAGCACCGAGGTCCAGATCCAGAAGCTGGCCAGAGTGTTCCGAGGCTGAGCGTACGGCGTAAGCGCCTGACACTCTCCCAGCACGTAGCGATAGCGCGTCTCCGGCGGTGAGCGAGTGTCTGGCGGCGGCGAACTCCACAACAGTCCATAACCTTACAGGGACCGTGGGCGAGGGCGCAGGCACACTCGGCTGCTCCCGGAGCCGACATCGGGTCCTGCACTCCTCTCGTCACCAGCATTAACGCATCTCCGAGCGCGACCGCATAAAATGGATTTTGCTCGCGGCTGCGAATCGTCGGCCGGTAAACGTCGAGATTACACAGTACTAGGGAACGACTCGTAAAATGGTGAGTTCGGAGTGCGAGGAGACGGCCTTCGTTTAGGAGTGTCTCCTCTGGCACCTTTTGATTTCTGTTTTTTTTTTTTTCGTCGACGTTTCTTGGTCGGATAGTCTGCCGTTGGCTGTCGACACGAAAGGTGCAGGCGTTGTGCGCATTACGTGCCGCTAGCTCAATAAATGTATAAGTATTGCAATCACCTCGCCTTTCGAAAATTCGGCCTTTTTTTTATCTCAGTCGCAGTATCTGCTCGCGGAGATAAGGAAACGTCGCGATGTATGCAGTTGCGCTCTAAATAGCCAAGGAGTACCAGCTGTTTTATTGGATTTCTTATCTCGGGGGACTTAAAGATGTGTGATTTCTTTTTTCAGGGTGCCAATATATCTCAATTGGAAAGGGACATTGGCTCTGACCAATTTCCACCGAATGAGCATTATTTTGGATTAGTCAATGTAAGTATACTGCAATTGATATAAAGCCAGTATTTTATTACCTTAGAAAAGTTCTTATCGTTTAGTGGATGTGAAAAAAAAAGATTTATTAGTGCCTCCAAAATTCAATATAAGTGTTTTGGGGCTTTAACCACAAAGATAAACATTATAATTAATCAATAAGCTAAAATTAGAAGATTCATAAATTATGAATTTTTAAGTAAAGGAATTTTATCATCTATTTTTAATAACATACAATAAATATTTATAGTTATGAATTAATAAAGTTAGTCAAACTAAATATTTTAAACAAATTTTTATTCAAAGAATAAATGTCAAATGATGTGTTCTATGATAATGAAAGTATTAAATTTTATTGAGTAATAAAACATTTTTAAATAAGATTTACATGTTATAAGTATCTGTCAGTTTGTCGATGTAGGAAGGAAAATATTTAATGTTATTGTTTTTTCAGTTTGGTAATACATGCTACAGTAATTCAGTCTTGCAAGCCTTATATTTTTGTCGGCCATTCAGGGAAAAAGTTTTAGAATATAAAGCTAGAAATAAACGAACCAAAGAAACTCTTTTAACATGTTTGGCAGATCTATTTCACAGTATAGCAACTCAAAAGAAAAAAGTTGGATCAATAGCTCCAAAAAAGTTTATAGCTCGCTTAAGAAAAGAAAAAGGTTTGTTAATTAACTAACAAATAATATATAATAAAATAAAATAAAAAAATATGACATTTTTATTTTGCAGAGGAGTTTGACAATTATATGCAGCAAGATGCTCATGAATTTTTAAATTTTCTTATTAATCACATAAATGAAATTATACTGGGTAAGTCTCAAAAATAAATTCTGAAATATTTCTGTCCTTGCAAAAATATAAAGAATATTTATTCTTTTTTATTAAGCTGAAAGAAATCAGAGTAAACCTGCTGGTGGGAAAGGTGCTGGGGATGCTGGCACACCACCTGAACCTACGTGGGTACATGAAATTTTCCAGGGCATTCTGACTTCAGAAACTCGTTGCCTTAATTGTGAGAATGCATCAACCAAGGATGAAGATTTCTTTGATTTACAAGTTGACGTTGATCAAAATACCTCCATTACCCACTGCCTGAAGTGCTTCTCAAATACAGAAACTCTCTGCAGTGATAATAAATTTAAATGTGATCACTGCAGTAGTTACCAAGAAGCTCAGGTATGAAATAAGAACAATTTTGCAATTAATCTTTAATTTTATATCCACACAATTTTTTACCTGATAAATATTTATAGAAACGGATGAGGTTGAAAAAGCTACCAATGATACTTGCTTTACATTTAAAAAGATTTAAATATGTTGAACAGTATAATAGGCATATTAAAGTTTCACATAGAGTAGTTTTTCCATTAGAACTTCGAATTTTTAATACGGTAAGTTAAATTGATAATATAAAAAAAGAATTAAAGTGGAAACTTTTGCATTAACATATTTATAATAAATTTATTATTTTAGAGTGATGATGCTGTAAATCCAGATCGCTTATATGATTTAGTGGCAGTAGTGATCCATTGTGGCAGTGGGCCTAACAGAGGACATTATATTTCTATTGTAAAAAGTCATGGATTTTGGTTACTTTTTGATGACGACATGGTTGATGTAAGCATAATAAACAATTTTCTGTGTAATAGAAGGTTAAAGTATTAAGAATATGAATTTATTTAATAATTATATTTTTTAGAAAATTGATTCATCTACAATTGAAGATTTTTATGGATTGACATCAGATATCCAAAAAAATTCAGAAACTGGATATATTTTATTTTATCAATCAAAAGACTGCAGTTAAAAGTAATTGTATGAAAAGATTTTTACTGTATTGCCCTGCTCTAATCGATTATCTGTGGCTTTAAATCACAAAGGAATGCGATATATTCAGCCATGATATTGAGTAAGCAATTGATTAAAATTGTGAAAGACTTATCTCTTGATTAGATTTTTTTTATGAACAATACCAATGGTATTTGTAGTTAATTTTTGTATAAGATACAAAAGTTTCTGTGATGATCTTCAGAATTTCAAAGTGGGTTATAATGAAGATATCAAGAAATTTGAATTTCGTTCTTTAACTAGATAGAAGTTGAAGGACAACAGTAAAAGTTCAAGAGGATTCCAATAAATAGCATGTTTAGTACATTTCCTAAAATTGACTGTATTGTAATTAGTAAATTAGAATTGCAATAATCTACAGTGAATCAGGAAGTTTAAGTTGAGATTTTACATAAGAACGATTCATGTTAGGATATTTCAAACTATAAATACAAAATCTACACTTACAGTCCTGTAATCCTTACAACTTTTCGTATTCCTCTGTGATCAATGAGTATGAAAAAGTAATGAGTGCGCTAGAGATATTTGTCTGCCTGCATACACAGTGGATCTGTATTATTTTTAAGAGAATATTTTAAAATTAATACTTCTGATAAATTGTATAAATCAGAATTTTTTTAAATAAGTGATCATCAATCTTATTGCGAAAGTTTGTAATCAACTGAAGCGAGTGAAAACGAATTAAAATTTTTAATAGTTCTCTGTTAAATTATTGAAAAGTATGAAATTAAATAAATGTAAATGTACAGTTAGAATTTCCTAATATCTATCCATTTAATAATGTTATGCAGTTTTTTTGAGAATTCAAAATTATTTTAATAAACTGTATTATTAAGAAAAATTATTTTATTTTTATTCGTTATTTAATAGAAGGAAAGATTTTCCAAATAAATTAGTTAATAAATAAGTTAGTGTATTTTTAAGATGATTATATTTAGTCTAATGAAAGAATCAAAATTAAATAATGTAATTTTTTTTATAAACTTTTACCAAAGTGAGTAATATAAAATTGCATAAAATAAAAATGTAGTGCAATGTGTATTCTTTGGATAATACACATGTTTTTCACGTAGCTTCAAGAACATTTGATACAGATAGTTGACACTAATTGATAATATGCATACTGTCATAATATGTAATAATGTAAAATATTTACAGAAATTTTTGATACCTACCAAAATGTAGGATTTAATATGTAAAACAAGGTCAGGTGATTTACAGTTTTTGTAAACTGAGATTTTGATTAATTTGTTTTAATTCGTTTTTACGTGCTAATACAAATGGAAACTGTTTTGTTTAAGGTATATTTATTATAATTGTACTTTAAAACTAGTCTACATTTAGTAAATGGAAATTAAGAACTTCATTCATCCAAGCAGTTGTTTTTTCAACTCTATACATTATCCATGTTGGAGACATTATCAAATTCTATTAAAACTGTAAAAACGTATGACTGAGAATAAAAATATTGTTATAAATGAATTTTATTTTTATCCTACTATTTATAATTTTTTTTTTATTAAAATTAACATCTATTATACGTCTAATTTTTTTTTCTTAAATGCTTCATTCGAAGCTTTCATTCCAGAATATTTTTTTTCAATACTGCGGGCACGTTTTGAATTTTACGCGGAGTTTTTAGCGCAAGCGTGGATCACCGAATTGCCAATAATAAATGGCGCAGCAGCGGCCCTGTATATAACACATTGCACTATTACTGTACTACTAATTTAGTATATTGAGAACAGTACGGTACAATGTGTGAAGTATACTATACTAAATCTTTTATTTACCTTGGAATGGTGGGAAAGCCGGCGATCGGATTGTTGACATTTTTGATTTTTTCGAAAACTCCTTACATACAAAGTTCTAAGACGATGAGTAACTTCACTGGTGTTCATTCAGTAGCTTATGTTACTGTACCAACAGATGAAGTTGCAAAAAAGTTGGCGCAGTAAGCAAAATAAAATTTGTTATCACAATGGTTAAAATATGTGCATAACAGCAGTCATTATTTTTTAGTGGCTTGGTATCTACAAAATTGGCAGCGTGTGTCAACATTATACCAAAAATTACATCTGTGTAAGGATCTAATTTATTATAAAAGTTTTTAAAGTTTGACACTTAAGTATTTAGATGTATACTAAATATTTCCTTTTTTTTTTCAGCTACGAATGGAAAAATGAAATCAACGAAGACAGTGAACTGTTATTGGTATATGAATGAAAATTACATAGAATGCATAATAAATTTCATATTTGTTCTAAAATTAACTAATTTATATTATAGATGATTAAAACAAGAACAGATACAATTGATGCCCTTACTGCATATGTTAGGTAAAAGTATATTGAATTATTTTTTTACCACATTAATAGCATATTATTATAGCCTTTATGATTTATAGGAAAAATCATCCTTATGAAGTTTGCGAAGTTATATCTTTGCCAGTAAGTAGTAACAAATTTACAGCAAATTGCTTGTAATATTGTGAAGCTATTTATTAACCATTTTGTTTATAATTTTAGATTCAAAACGGAAATGAACCCTATCTACAGTGGATAAGTGATATAGTTCCACCAATGGAAAAAAGAGCAGAACTTGAAAAAAAAAATTCCTAAAAATTCTAGATGAATTTTAACTATATTATTTAATGTTCATATAATGTAATTTTTAATTATATAAAATTTTTAGATAAATTTTATTTGTCTAAATTTTCTTTTATAAGAAATTTTTATTTTAAATAAAAATAATGCAACTAAATGACTTCTATTCTTTTAAATGTTAGGATATGAGACACTATAAAAACACTTGTTTAATATTATTCAAGTAAATTTATTACAAATTAAGCAATGAACTCATAAGGAATAGGTGCCAAGATTTGTGGTTCAGTTTTGCCTGAAACTATGTGTGCTGCTCTGGGTAGAGCAGGCTGTCTCTTCAGCCGCAGTTTTTCATTCTTTCCCTTGGCTTCCTTCCTTAACCTTTCATTTTCCTTGACACGCTTCAAGAAATCTTCCCTGCATTTCGAGTGGTTTAAATGCTCAATGCGGATGTTGATGTGTTTGGGAATGATGCGTCCACGAACACGCTTATTCACAACTACTCCAAGACCATGAGATGTAACATTGAACACTCTTCCGGTCTTGCCGTGGTAAACCTTGTAGGGCATGCCCTTCTGAACAGCACCATTACCCTTGATGTCTACAATGTCTCCGACTTTGTATACTTTCAAGTATGTGCTAAGTGGGATGGTTCCACTTTTACGGAACTTGCGAGAGAATAGGTCTCTTGTGCCTCGTCTATAACCTTTGGAGTTAGTCATTTTTATGCCTGAAAAAATAAATTTAATTAAAAACTGTATAAAAATAAATTCTATGATGAAAAATATTTTATAGAATTTTCTAAATGAAATCTACATATGTCAGACACCTTTAGTATTCACTTACTGAGAAAAAGTTAGGTTACATTTTTTGTTTGGCATCAAAAACATTAATTTGGTATTACCTTAGACGATTTGATATTAATTATTAAAAAAATATTATCATGGTATTTTTCTTTTTTTAATTTTTCATTTTTTTTTTCTAATTTCAATACCATTAACGTTGGTTTAAGCAACAATCAAAACTGACAAAACACGCACGTGTCCGACCTGAGGATATATATCAATCGAAAAATTAGTTTCACCTTTCTAAGATTAAATGCAAAATGCAAAAAATATAACTAAAAATTTCCGAATACCAATGATATTCTCAAACTCACTAAATGCTGATGTTTATTTATAAAAATTAAAAAGATATTTAGTAAAATGCGTTAAAAACTTACGTTCGTTGTCGAGGCGCAAGCAAAAGGAAGTTCGAGACTTCTCACTAACCTTAAAACAAGAATTTCGAGATCGAGATAAAGAAAATGGCGTACGAAATCGATTAATCGTATCTGACTAACGCGGGATTTTTAAATTTGTAGTACTTTGTTTCAAATTCTATTATTACTTCAAATGTAATTATAATTATTTGCAGTATTTGTTAATTATTTAAGTACTGGAACGTTAAAAAATAAAAATATTGATAATAATTAAAATCATAGCATATATTTCAAGTCATCAAATTGCTTACTAATTTCGAAAGTTTTAAATATTTTATTTTTCAAAACTTAGGTTTAAGTAATATTAATTCTTGTAACATATACCTAATAATTACAACATTATTATCGTACAGACTAAAAGAAGAAAGATGTTATTAAAAAAAAGTTTTAATTCAAACCGCATAAATTTATTGTCTAAATTCTCCACGTCATGTAACGTTTGTATTGCGAAGGAAGCTCTTCTTGCGGTTCCTCCAATTCATATAAATCTTCTTCGCCAAATATATCCTCGTCTTTTTCATCGCTGTCGTCACCTTCAACGCCATCTTCTTCACTGCTACCAGCTGAAAAAAAATTGTCGAAATGAATTCATTCGTGACTCACGGTTTTAAGCATACAAATTTTGAAAGTATGATTTTTACAATTTTCTTTCTCTTTTATCAATTCTTTGTTCCTTTCGCAAAGATTCTGCAACTGCTTTACCAATTCACTATATTTCATCTTTATTTTGGTCGTCTATGAAAAAATATGAATTCATTTTTAATATAACAATAACAGATCTAGCTGTCTGTCTATTCTTTAAGTAATTACAAGGATATAATACTAAAAAAAAAATTTTTAAATATACCGTTTTAACTTTCGACTTTTCGTCGACGTTTATCTCAGTGATACTTTTATTGTCTTCCAAAGCCTCTACTAAATTCTGAATACCCATTTTGTAGATGGGATTATTTCGCAGATCCAGCACCTAGAACATAATAGAATTGCCGAGTAAATATAAATATTATTAATTTATTGTAATTTTGTAAATTATTTGATATTCATCGTTTCTAAATTTGAATCGTGTTCAAATCGCATTTTTCTTACATTCTACGTTAATGTTTAATTAACATATGTGTATATTACAATTATAATGACTTTTTTATACTATTTTCTATTTGAAACATGATCACTAGAAGAGACTGAAAATATGGTAATAGAAAATATGCATATATGGATTCATTCGATTCCATATGGGCTTCATATCAATCAATATAGAATCCAGTCCATCCTCATGGACTCATATTTTCTACCTCTGTGATTTGAGCGATCTAGAATCCTTCGATAATTTAGACTCAACATTTAGCAAATAGTGCTATTAATAAAAACTATTTTTTTTTTTAAGTTCCGCAGAAAATAAGGCGTTGAATTACTAAAAATCATTTGACGTTCTGGTGTGATTTTCAAATGATTTACAGCTGATTTTCGACTAATTTTCATCCGAGATTTTTCAGTTAGGGACTACACTCACTTCGATAACGTCGTTGACTTTGAGTACGCGGGCCAATTCGGAAACTCCGAAGCAGGTGATCTCCGTAGATCGCAGATCCAGTTTTAGAAGGACTTTGTTCTCCATGAGCGAATTTCTTATATCCATGACGGTACTATCCATGAGCTCGTTCGATCCGAGGTTCAAGAACTTCAGGGTTCTGCAGCCCTTCTGTAAAGCAAAGGGAATAAAACTGTTCATCCGATTTCTTTTGCAACTTTACGATCTTGAAAATTCAATAACAGCTTATGCAATTAAATTTCAGGCACGGACTCCACTATTAATAATAAACTGCTTTACCTACAATGGCGGCGTTAATGTGCGTTGAAGATCGTCTGGTCAGTTGATTGTTCCACAGTATAAGACTCTCCAGGCCCTTCTTCGACTTGCTGAATTTTCCAAAGTGCAGTTGATGGGTCAGTCCGTTCATGACGTAGTACAGGCCGTCGTCCTGAATTAGATTGTCGCTGGAATGACAATAAGCAACCGTTTTTTTTTTATTTTCGTCAATTTTCCTTCATTGGGAAGGCGTCGAACTAGGGTAAACACGTAAATACCTGAGATCGAGGTATGCCAGGCGACTGTTGAACTTGAGTAAGATCTCGAGCTGAAGGCAGTCAGTGCCATGCAATCCATTGTCGCAGAGGTAGAGCTGCCGCAATGCCATGTTGAATTTCAAGGCTATAACTGTCAAAATAGAATTATTATTTTAGCGTGATTGCGTCAGGACCAGCAAATCTTATCCGGGTTATTGTTTATTATTTGAGAAGAACCTTCGGATCGTCCAATCGCGGATGAGGGAGGCTCGAACTGTATATTATTTTAAAATTGAGCAGAGGATGAAGGTATACGCATCAAAGTGATAAGCCTTGATCGCTCGCCTGTGATCGACTGATTATCTTTGTCCAATATCGTTAGTATCCTAAAAATCAGTTTAACTCGCGGAGGACGTAATTCAATGAGTCTTCCCCGTTTTCTATGTAGACCTATATACATATATCCGCCGCGTAAATCGAGCATGGCAGACGCGATCTTGTATTTTTCGATTTGTTGGAGTGAAGGAAAGTACCTAGTAGTTCCATCGGTCGACCGGAGAGTTTGCAGGAGTCCAGCCTCAGTATGATGAGGTAGGCGTACCTCAAACCTCGCGTTAGTGTCATCATGTACTCCTCGTTGAGATGAACATTCACAGCATCCAGTCGCTTTAAAGACAGTGTCTGAAATGATTCAAAGGATCAGTTGGATCGAATAAAAAAAAATTTATTTGTGAAAAGCATTAAAAAAAAAGAAAATTGTTTATGAATAAAGAGGATCCCGGCGAACACTAAGGATTAAATAAATTTAATTAATTATATATTACTGCAGAATAAAAGGTACTTTTTAGAATAAAAATAATAAAAACAATTAATTACTTCTCTCTATTTAAAATATACATTTATGAAATGGATTTCAAAGCACCCATTTTAATTTGCGTTACGATCGCAAAATAAACGAATATAAACTATTGGAATGCTAACGAATTAATAATACTTATATTATAAATATGACAAATATTATTATAGAGAGAAGTAGTCTTTTTAATACATCATAAACAGAAATATTTGCAAAACTTTTTTTATTCATTTTTTTGTACTTAAGTGAATTAATGTACATAAGTAGTAAAAGACAAGTGTGGTCAGACACAACTTTCTTCTCGTGTAAGACTTAATTTTTTAATAAAAAATATATTTTTTTATTTTAACGTATACATAACTAAATGCTGTATTGGTTTAGATTAAAATAATTTGTGATTCTGAATGCCTTTTTTATATAAATGCGCTTGAGAAAAAGTCAAGAGTAAATTTAACTATACACCCTAGTAAACCGGAATATAGTTAATTTTACCAGAATTATGGTACCTATTATTATTCTTTTAGTAACAGTTTCTAGAGTGAATAGT
>JAWWEN010000048.1:4769884-4785391 GCA_035582955.1 Sycophila texana
ATCTTAGTGCTGATTTAGTACTCGCAAAAATGCGCACTAGTGCGTGAAGTGCTACTTCACGCACAGAGTTGCATAAAATTTATTAAAGTAAAGGTAATTAATAAGTGATTAAAACTAAAAATACCTGGTAAATTTGACCTCCTCTTTTCATTTTCATAAGTTCTAATACAGGAGTGCTATTTTCAATTGCTTTATACAAAATTGTTTTCGGATCCAGTTCAATATTTGGTTGATCTTCTGGTGAAGCTTTGTTATAGCGCTCGATTTGAATGCGTTTTATATTCTCAAATGTTCTCTCAAGCAAGTTTCTGGCAAGCAATTTATTGCCTTTTCTCATTATATAATTTATGAATTTACTAAAAATTTAAATTGTTATTAATGCTTTATCTATACAATCAATTAAAATAAAAAACGTTACTAACTTTACAATAGGGTCATGAAACTCTGATGAAGTTTCATCTGTAAATGCTGGTTTAATAGGTAAATGCGACATAGTTTTTGTTTGCCCATCAGCATCCAATTCTCTTTGGACATCTTTTTGATATACTGGTTTAACATACCTTGTTGGAAAAACACTGTAAAATCTTTCGCTATTCTTTAATTGAAACCTGTAAAAATATGTGGAAAAAAAACATTATATGTAATTAAAAATATCATTGAGGTTATATATAAATTTCGTTTTAAACTTGATTTAATGAATGACTGATTGTCATATTAATTAAGATTTAGGTGATTATTTGGCTTTTACTTTACTTAAATATATAATTGTTAGCTACCTATTTGCAGGTTTAATATTTTTTGAATTGGAAAATAATAACGCAAGTGTTTTAAAAGACATTTTGCAAATTGACTATTCTATACCCAACTACCTAAGTGTGCACAGTGTGTACGAAACTTTACGATGCTTTGTCTGTATATGTAAGAGAAGTGCTTATATGTATACATTACCAAGCTCATCCTACAGTCTACATTCTTTCCTTTCCCTTTCTCTTTCCCACTAATCTATAAACGTAAAAAAATGGCGCTTTAGAATTTTGGCGCGAATAATCTTAGATCTTGTCATGAAGTAAACAACTAGATTTTTACATATTTTTTACTTAATTATTAATTAAATAATACTTAAAAAAGAAATCGAAACTATAAAGCACAAATATTACTCAGTATGAGTCAGGTAAATGAGAAAAACGAAAAAACTACAGCAGAATCTCCTACAAAACAAGTAATGACATGTGCACATAATAATTATCTCTTTGTAAACATGTAACGTAAAATGTAATAAAAATTAATTATACTGCTTTTTTATATTATAGCGTACACCATTGCAACTAAAATGTCAAAAGAATATTGGCGTTTACTTTGCACAGTCAAAACAAACTATAGAGTCATCATCGATTGCATTGGAGTCTTCTTCTGAAAGCGATGAAGAGTATTCTGATGATATGCAAATAACAAACAGTGATTCCGTTAAAAAAAGAAAGTTTCGAAATCATGATCCACTGACTAAGAGACTTAAAAAAATTAGAAAAACTTTTGATGGTAATATATCATTTGCTAATGAAGAGGATGAAAATTCTCTAAAAATTGAAGCTAAAGAAGTATTACCTCTTGAAAACGGATTGCCTAAAAAAATTATTCAAAACAGTTTGTCATCTAACATAGAGTTGACTATTAAAAACAAAGATACATTAATTAGCGATGACAAGGAAAATGTTTTGGACACTCAAGGGACACTTGAAGGACTAGATGACCTTTTTGAAGAAGAGTGGACTTATGAGAAAGATGCAACTGAAAATTTGGATGATTTTTTTGAAGATAATTGGAATTATGAAAATGAATCTAAAGTTGATTTTAGTACACCAACTAGGTGTATTATTTTAGATATCATTTGGGAAAAAAGTGGCATGATTCTAACAGTTAAAGATCAGATCATTGATGTAACAACAACTGTTAAATGTGTCGGAATATGGTAATAATATTGTCTCCAGAGAGTTAAATAAAATTTTAGCATTGATATTTTGTAATATAAATATTTTAAATTTGTAGGCGTTATACAAAAATAGAACCTGGAGAACCAGTAATTATAAGAGCAAAACCAGATGAATCAGATACAAAACTCTGGATTGTAGACAACAATTATGGTTGGATTATCAATCAACCAGATACACTTGTCTCTGGTACTTCAGTTGTAGGTGCATTATTTTGTAACAGACGTAGTAGTTTTCAAGAAAAATTTAGACAAATTGAAAATTTGCCATATAATGAAGCTGGAAACAGTTTTATGCTTACTGGAAGTTTGACTCACGAATTGCTTCAAAATGTGAGTATTATAACGATATGCATTCATTCTTAAAATGTAAATAAACTTTGTATTTTTATTTTTTTGTAGATATTAGAGAAAAATATTACAGAAATAAAAGAAATTTCTAGTCTACTTGATGAGACACTAAAGTCAAAACATGCCATTGAAATGATGTACAGTGCAGGAATTTCTGCAAGTGATTGTAGAAATTTAATGAAACCTGCTGTACCTCAAATTTATAATTTTATACAGCGTTATATCAAAGGTAAATCTGTTAAACAATTTTTTATACAATATTTTTCCACCTGAAAGAA
The DNA here is from genome assembly GCA_035582955.1 of Sycophila texana. NCBI lineage: Eukaryota > Metazoa > Arthropoda > Insecta > Hymenoptera > Eurytomidae > Sycophila > Sycophila texana. The sequence goes on from JAWWEN010000048.1 coordinate 4,772,498, forward strand.
GTTTTAATTCTTTATTTTATATCACAACAGGTATACAACCAGAAGTTAGTGATCAAAACTATAATGGTAAGATTGTAAAAGTCTGTGATATAGAAGAAAATGTTTGGTTGCCAAATCTTGGCTTAAAAGGAAAAATTGATTTAACTGTAGAAGTTAGTGATTCATCTAAAAATAATTTATTTTCATCAAATAAAAGAGTATTACCTCTTGAACTCAAAACTGGTAGGTCTACATTTTCTAGTGAGCATCAGGGACAATTGATTCTCTACACAATGATGATGGATATGACAGATCGCAAAGCGAATTCTGGATTACTTTTGTACTTGAGGTAACATGAAAAAGCCTTTTACACTTATTTGTAGAAAGAAAAATATTATTTATTACATTTTAATAAATAATTATTATTTTAATAGAGAAAATATTATGAAGGAAATCGTAGGTAGTAATAATGCTCAAAGGGATTTAATTACTTTAAGAAACACAGTTGCCTATTACATGACTCGACTACCTCAAGTAATAAAAGAAGGGGATAAAGACATTGTGTTGCCAATGGAATTTCCAAAGCCCATCAATCACCCAACATGTGCAAAATGTCCTTACAATGTTTTGTGTTCTACTTATCTCACTGAAGAAGATAAAAATGAAATGCCTGATTCTAATCTTCTTAAAAAACTTAGTGAAACATGTACAAGTCATTTATCTCCTAAACATATTGAATATGTAAAAAAGTGGATTTCACTTTTACAACTTGAGGAAAATACAGACAATCAAGATGTTGTTTCCTGGAAAGATGTTTGGACCTTAAAGCCCTCAAAAAGGTAAATATATTTTAATTTATTTAATGGTTTTTAATCTATAAAGTCATAAACTATTTTAAGGCAATAATAATGTTATTTAATTTAGGGAGAAAAAAGGCTCGTGCATTAGTAATGTAAGCTTAATAAATGTGCATGAAGTGAATGGAAGATTTTTACACGAATTTCAAAAGTCCAAAGAAAATGAAAATTTAGTAATCAATGTAAGCGACTTTTCTGAACAAGAATATGTAATTATAAGTACCAAAAAAAGAGTAAACATATGTTCTGGTTACATTCAAAATATTTCATCAGAAATTGTTTCAGTGCATTGTGAAAAGTATGGAAAAAAAATTTACCTCTTATTTAAAACAAAATTTATCTTTTTTTATTTAAAAAAAATGTAACTAAACTTAATTATAATTTTCTCATTATAGGGACATAACAAAAGTTTATAAAGATACAATATTTCACATAGACAAATCTTCAACAATGTCTCTTCTTTCACACAATATGGCACAACTTGGTGGTCTTTTAGAAGATCATGAAATATGTAGCAAACTTCGTAAAATTGTCATTGAAAGGTATTAATTGCACAATATATTTTTTTAAATATATTTGATGTCTCAAGGTTACAAAAATAATTTTAATTTTAGACAACCAGCAACATTTGAGACTGATCTGCCAGTTTCAGTTATGGAAGTGGGTAAAGAAATATTTAGCAGATTGAATGAAAATCAAAAGCAGGCGATTTTGAAAACGCTTTCTGCGGATGATTTTGTATTGATCAAAGGCTTTCCAGGTACTGGAAAAACTCAAACTTTAGTTGCTATGATTGAATTATTTGTAAAATTAGATAAGTCAGTACTGGTTACTGCACATACAAATACTGCTGTAGATAACATTCTGCTAAAACTATTGGACCGAAAAATTGACTTTATACGTTTTGGATCTCTTGGTAAAACTCACCCTGCAGTAAGGCACAAATTAGATGATTTTGTGACTGCAGACTGTGATTCACCAGAAAGTTTGCACACGGTTTACTGCAGCAAAGTTAGTAGAACATTTTTTTTTAATAATATAATTATACAAATTTGTAATCCTGTGTTTAATGATCTATTTAATACAGAAAGTTATTGGTGTTACTTGTTACGGCACTACGCATCCGCATCTCTCCAAAAGAAAATTCGACATTTGTATAGTTGATGAAAGTACACAAGTACTTCAGCCTACGATTTTAAGACCTCTTTATTGTGCATCAAAATTTGTCCTTGTGGGTGATCCGGAACAACTGCCACCGATAGCTAGGAACAACACAGCTAGGTATTTAACATTAATTAATTATTATGTTATAAAATATCAGTACTATTATTATTTGACTTAATAATGATAATTTATTATTTTAGAAAATTAGGAATGAGTGAGTCATTATTTTCAAGACTAGATTCTGCAAATAACTCTGTAGCTCTAACTGTACAATATAGAATGAATAAATGTATAATGGATATTGCTAATAAATTAACATATCATGATCAATTGCAAATAGATAATGAAGAAATAAGTAATGCAACTTTAGCAGTAAAAAATATAGCAGTAAATATACTATAGCAATTTAAAGATTGTCATTATTTTCAAACACGTAATGTGAAATAATTTTTATTGTAGGATTTTGAATCGTGTGAAAAGTGGCTAAGGAAAGCTCTGTCATTAAGACTTAAAAACTCAGCAGTCTTATTAAATACTTCTGCTACTTATCATCTACCTATTCATCCAGATTTTGCAAATGCAAAAGGATCCTGCAACTTTTGGGAAGCTGGAATTATAGTGCGATTAATTCAAGTTCTTAAAAATGTAAACATTAATTGATTATTTGAAAGATTTTAAGTTTCATAATGTTGATTATAGATTTTGAGATTTTTTTTAAGTTTCTATAATACATTTGGACCGACTGTGTCCGAGTTACCCTGAAAAATAAACTACAATGTTTATGAAATGGCGATTCATAAAAGCTTATAAAAAAATCTCAACATTCAAAATCAATAATCAGAAATGTTTCATAACTTAAACATATCAATTTACTTTCAGCTTGGAATTGGTAGCCAAGACATCGGAATAACTGCACCATACAGAGCTCAAGTAAATTTATTACGTTCGAAAATTTCTGTTGATATTGAAGTTAATACAGTTGATCAATATCAAGGTCGTGATAAGAGTATCATTATTTACAGTTGCTCTAAAAGCATACCCATAGACCAAAGAATAGCAGTAAGTAAAATTTTTGTACTTTAAACATCTTATTTACAAAAAGCAAAACATTTGAAAAAGCCTTTCAATTAATAAAAATTGTTGTTAAAATTCTAAAATACGATTTTATAAAAAAAAAAAGAAACGCAATTTATTAATGTTTGTTTCGTAATAAATCAAATCATATTAATACCTATTTAAACTGTTTTCAGGAATTTGACATTTTGGAAGACCACCAACGATTGACTGTAGCCATAACACGTGCTAAGCACAAGCTTATTATTGTAGGTGATTTAAGCACTTTAAATAGATTAACTCCTTTTCAAAAGTTAATCACAGCCTTAGGTCAAGAACGAATCTATGATTTAAAAGATGGTGAAGACGACTTTTGTTTTGATGATCTTACAAAGATATTATTGTAAATGACGAAAATTTATTGCTAGGGTATTTTAATTTCATATACAACTAAAAATTTACTTTAAATGTTGCAACTTAATTATTATTTTTCAAATAAAAAAAACAAAAGGATAAGTTTAATATCTATTACATGAATAAAAATTTATTTTTAATAGTCAATCTTTTTCTGCAAAAACTTTATTTTAACGACTTTTAAAAGTACAATAATGTTATATATTTTTATACTTAGATCAAAATTCATTATGCTTCTGAACATAAAAAAATTCTTTTAATAATTTATTTTCACAAAAAAAAAATTCTAAGCTGGATTTTTGTAGTAAATTGAATGCAGATAAGAATGCAAAATTATTTCGTTAAAAAAAAAATTTAGATAGTGAACTTAAAGCTACTGAGAGCATAAATATCATAAACGCGAAGGATATAAATAAGTCGGTAAAATTAATTGTACACTTTTACAAAGAAAAGCGTACTTTACTAATGAAGCTAGTGTTATACCCCAGCTTATGATATACACAGTAGTTCATTACAACATACTTAAAGTCTTAAAAAATTGCTTTCTTTGTATAAATAGTACAATTTGCATACATTCATTCTTCGGCATAAAAGTCAAATGATACTGTACAAAGAGTTCTTAGCCTGATTCCACTTCTTATGAAGAGCCTTATCGCATAAAAATCTGAAGAAAGGTGACAGGCATTCGGTATAAACAAGATTAACCACACTTAATCTGCTGAGCTTGATTCTCGTCTTTTTTCTGCATATTTCTTTGTGTGTTCTTCTGCATTTTTGAGAAACTTCCTTCTGTCCCTTTGGAATTCTTCAGCTAGGTCAGCTCGCAGTGGATGTTCAGGTTCTGGGTCGTTGACTAATGCAATTAACGCTTGTATCACTGGAAGTACAAAACAATCTTATTAAGTACTATATTACATTTTGACAAAAAAAGCATATTAAAAAAAAAATTTAGCTATTTATGCTTTTAATTAATTCCTAATATTTATTAGGTCTGTCATATTAAATTTTAATTTTACACATAAAAAAAGAAAGACTAATAAAAACAAATTAACCTTGATCTGTCTTTGTGGCAGGTTTCCAGTTCTCAGCACTGATAATAGGCAAGCATACTTGTCCTTTCTCATCGACATTAGGATGGTATATTTTGGTCTTAAAATTTATCCTTGGCGGCTTGAAAGGATACTCAGCAGGAAAGTTGATTTCAATACGGAAAGCACCTTTGTTGTACGGTGGATTATCCTAAAAGACAAAACAATTACAAACTTAAGTGTGAGTCAGTCCCACATGCTTATACACAATGTAAAAATATGATGAATCACTCCCAAAATGAAGCTACTGTAACAGCATTAAAGTCGGACTTGTCATCTTACCGGCAATATCAGGCCCTGCCAGGTGAGAATATTAGATTCGTCCACCTGTATATTTGTGAAGTTCTTCATAGCCGAAGCGCGCAGGTCGCCCAGCTCCTGGAGCAAACGAGCAAAAAGAGGTTATAAAAAAAGAGCCCATCTTCCGCCCGCACGGAATCCCGATGTCCCCGCGAAAAGCTCGGAGCGGAGCCGAAATAAGGGAGCGAATTCCGCGGGGTCACCGTACCCCGCGCGTGTGCCTCGGGCCGATTCGCCGAGGCTCGCTTTTCGCGAGTACGGCGGAGTTCAACCCTCCCGGCGTTACCTTCTGCAGTCTCCTCGTAGCTGCCATTTTGGGGAATTCGAGGAAGTTCCGGTCGCGCGATACCGAGGTAGAGCACTACTGCGGAGCAGCCCAGGCGCTCGCGGACGATGTAGACCGCTCGCGCGCTCTTTTCCCTGTGTGGAGGGAGCGCGCGCACTATATTCGTCCGAGCGAGATGCGGGAGGACGGACGGCGACTGGCGATCGGCGGCTGCGAAAAGTCCGCGCTCCTTGGCTCCACTGACCCGTGCTACTGCCCGACCTCCTCTGCTGGCTGCTGCTGGCACAGCTGCTCGAAAGTGCTGAGCTGCTGAGCTGCTATATCACGAAGCGGCTGCTGCTGCTGCTGGCTGGCTGCTCTGCTCCGGTGCTGCAGCCTGCTAATTCATTGCGAGGCACGGGTTACACGATCAACGTAGAACGCGGATCGACTGCTGATTGGAATATATTTCGCGAATCGCGAGTTTCCCTCACATTTCTCGATTCTCGCTCAGATAAAAAAATGTACCTATATAATGTTATATGTTTTTTCTATCTATAATATTATACATTTAACTCAGGGTTCGAAATTTTTTAATTGTCCAAATAATAACTATAATAACTAAACATTTAATTATGAATTAAACTTAATTACAAATATAATTAAACATATAATTATGACTTAAAGTTGAGTATAAATATAATTAAACATATAATTATGAATTAAATTTGAGTATAAATATATAATTAAACATTTAATTATTAATTAAACTGGAATATAATTATAATTAAGCATTTAATTGTTATTAAACTACATTATAATTATAATTAAACATTGAATTGTTATTAAACTACATTATAATTATAATTAAACATTTAATTATGAATTAACCTGGAATATAATTATAATTAAAAATTTAATTATTAATTTAACTGGTATATAATTATAATTTAATTTTCAGTTATTAATTAATTCACAATTCATTTTTCGTTTTAATTATTAACTATTTATAACCCTGGTTATACTTAAAATGAAAATCGTCTTGTGGTAAATTTTATTAGATTTTTCGATTTTATAAATTATTAATAAAAAAATAATAACCTATTTAATTTAATTATTCCTTATTAATTTATTGTTTCATGAAAATCATAGAATCAGATAGTGGATGATTTTCAGTTCGGTCGGTTTTCTATCTAAAGGCAGTAATACAGGTACCCATATATTATATAACAAATTTTTTCTAATGATTAAAAAAAAAACTAAAACAGAAAGAGAGGCAAAGAAACAAAGATTTTACTATATCGTTGAGGCTAACAATAAAGCTGATCGTACTTTGCAAATGTCGGATTTAATATTACTAATTTGCAATCTAACCTTAAAAATGATCTTTTAAGGAATATAAATATATGTATAAGGGACAAAAAGTGGTCACAATAGAGTATGAAATATTAGTATATTACGATATTTTATAGTACAACGTGCGAAAACGCCAGTTTATGACGTGCAAATTGAGGTTAGCGTGCGGTGAAGACTAGTCGCGGTGAACGGGCGTTTTCCGCACGGCGTGCTATAAAATACTATTATAACATGAGAGTCAATAATTGGCATTAAAGTTGTCACGAGTATGAGAATAGGTCACGACACGAAGCTAAAATACCAACTGCAAGGCAAGTGTTTATTAATATTTATAACCCCTTAGCCTCAAAGTAAAATCTTTGATGAAATTTTTCACTTTTCAGCTCTCGTACTGTAAAAATTTTGTAGTTTCAGGTTTGGAAGTGGATTATTGCCTCGTGATAGTTTTTTGGCTGAGCAAAGCGAGTCGTAAATTAAATAATTCGATCTTAAAAGAATTCTATTTATATAAGATCTCATGAGACGTGCACGTCTTAACCTTTTATTTATGAATGAAGCAATGATTTTATACGCGACATAAGTATATTACATTCGTTCTAACCATCGTGCTGCGCGGCTGCGCCATCTAAAACTGTTTATTTTATTAATAGAAAAAATTCTGAAGATATTTTTACTAAGCGATCCTTAGATGAACTGCAATTTTTTCTAATATAATGCAAGGGTCGTTTATATTCAGAATGAATGCCTATTAATTAGCAATGTAGAATAAAAGAAAAAAGATAAGGTTATATTTTATCTGATCTAAACTCTATCACTTGGGTAAAAATTTTAATATTAAGGTCGAGTGTTGTACGTAATAGGAAATAAATAAAAGGTTTCGATGAAATCCAGTTACTCCACACTCTTCTACTAAAAATGTCTGCAATAAACATTAAAACCACACGTAAGACTGGCAGTATGCATAATTTATCAAGGCTATAAAGGATAGCGAAAACAAAATGGTCGCCATTGATCATCGTGGATTCTCGACGACGTTCACAAAAGATCGAGTATAATGTTATACATCACGCAATCAAATATTTTTGATTATTATAATGCTTATAGTATATTAAAATAATAGAATTTATTTTGAATAACCCTGAGACGAACATTAGTATAATTGTATTTAAATATTCATAAGTATGCTTCAGAGAAATTATGAAACAGATAAAAGTTGTATGTAATGTAGACTCCTGTATATCAACTAAGATGGCGGCAATTCGTTGTGTACCCAAGTAAATATGTAGCAGAGGATTCTTAGAATCCTAAAGCGTAGTTGAACAAAAGACAATCAAATTCAGCAAATTAATGAGAATTCATACAAATTTGTCGAGAAATGTCAAATTTTAAGTAAGTTTTCCGATAGATTTTGAATAAAAAAACTAAGTATAGGTATGAACCATAGGTCTTATAGTTTGCATTTTTCTCATAAGGCATCCGAAATATGCCGATATATAAGTAAGACTTCAATCGTTGCAGACATTGGCCTGACAACAGTTGTTTAACTTAGGAATTCTTATGTCTGAGATTTAATAACAAATAAACATTAAAAGTATACATGTTGGATATTAGGTATTGCGATGACGCATTATATACAGATCAGCATCTGCAGTGTTGCAGACAGTGCAATGTACAGCTGACTGCCACCGCCACGTCAATTACAGTATTTTGGACTTTAGTGTAGGCTGTTTTGTGCTGGTAAAATGACGCTGTCGGATAACAAGTCGATAATATAGATGCCTATACGCCTATTACAAACAATTATAAGCCCTATGCATCCCTTGAGCGTACCATCTCACACCCACCTGTGGATTATGGCTATGAAATATTGAGATTATGAATATTGAAATTGATTTTTCATAAAATTTTAGCTGTTAACACGGAAAAGATCTTTAGATATTGATAAGGAATTTAGTTGAACGATCTAGGTAGGTAAGATAGAACTCTGTAACTGCGGATACTATAAAACAAAAAGATGATTTCATTCCACGGGGCCGAGGATTGGCTGTCGTTGACTCAACAATGAGGTGTACTAATCCGAGAGACCAGTTTCTAGAATTTATAAACTGCTCGAGAGCTTTTTAGTATCTCATGAAAAGGTTATACTACTGATAGCAAAATAGGTTAGGAAAAATGCGATGACCAAAAACAAAGACATTTTGGTATGGCCGCATGTCACGGCATCATGGCCGCACACGTCATCATTGAGAACATGACTTACGTCATGATCGGCCATTCGTCAGACCGGTCAGACGCGGTCAAACCAGTCAGATGACATGGGTAGCCATATTGATATTGCATTCTTTTATGCTTCTTTTTCACTATACCTAAGTACCAGCTGCACCATTTGTGCTTTAGTCCTATTCGGCGCCTCGGCGGAGACAGACTACAGAGGGACTGCTGTTGTATATGTTTCGCTGCTAGAACGTATGCGCAAGTTTACCCGTTGAGTTCAGTCGACAAGAGGCTATAGCTCACGCTTTCCAATCCTCTCTGCGGTTCTCTGATTCTAATTTAGCTGGCGGTTACCAGATAATTTGAGGTTGTTTTGTTACTTCAACATAGTGTGGTCGCCGAATTCAAGCTCAATAGAGCGAAAAACGGCGATTCTCGAATTATTTGTAAGTTGATAAAAAATTATTTATTTGTTTCAAGATATTAAAAAAATTTTAAAATAAAAAGGTCAGACATTTCGAGGTTGTTTCGCGATCCATTGTATACAAGTGTGCAAGAACGTAAACGAAAAAATTCTTGAATATCCACATATTATATCGTTAGCATTTTTCGTGCTTGTGTGATAGATAGTACTAGTGGTGGAAGTGAGAGCGCGCGCGGGACTTTATATTTCCTTTCCTTCCCTGTTCCCTCCGCCATTTTAAGCTACGTAGTAGTGCCTGAACTACGTCCTGTATCGCTGAGGAAGAGGGAACTGTCAATCGTCTTACTTTTCAATTTTTTTAGATTGTCGTGAAACGTTTGAACTACTGGATTAAGTACTTCAATTCGTTCTCTTGTAGACCGCGAGTTAGCTTTTAATAATTATTGATTTACAAAAAATTTTACTTATTTAAACCATTCGTATTATTTGATATTATTTGATTAATTAATATATAATTTTATTTTTATTACACTGTAAACGATGATACTAAAATTGTTCAAAATCTCATCTCTTAATAAATTCAGAAATTGCCATAATTTATTCATGACAAAGAGGTAGATTTATAAAAGAATTACTTTTTAGTAAGAAAAATGTTCAAAAATCAACATTTATATTTGAATTATTTTTGTACTAGAACATCATGGAGGGTAATCATTCGTAAAACTGGAAGCTATGTCAAGGCATAGATGGAAATATTGAGAACATCAAGATGCGGCAGGTATTAAAAAAATGAGGTTCTCAGCTGTTCAAGAAGACGGTTTTGGGGTTGACTTGGGGCAGGAAATACTCCCCACCGATGTGGATGATAGCATGATGGCTGCCACTGGGGGTGTAGAACCAGGTGGCGGAAACCACATAGAGGAAGGTTCCATGATATCCAACCTTCCTTTACTATTTGCCAATGGATATCCTACATCTTTAGACAAAATCACACTGGTATGTGCTAATATATATTTGTTAATATATTATTTAGCACAATTGAGCCTAAGCTATTTTGGCAAGCTCACAACCAAACTTTCAAAGGACTCCAAGATTTTAAGAAAATATTAATTTACATCACAGCCAGAGCTAGAGCAGTTTGTAACTTTCATGGTTCAGTGTTCTTTGGGCCATGACACAGCAGAAGAAATCAGGCAACCGCAATGGTGGCCCAAAGAAATCAAGTTTTCTATTCCACTGGTGAGACCCAAAAAAATTAATGATGTGAGTATCATTTTATATTTCTGTACTTATAATGTTTGTTATACTTATAAGTCCACTTTATTTATCTCCGCAGAAGGAATAAAATTATATTATATTCTCTAGACTCATCTTATTCCCCAGAAACACCTTTCACTTCTTGGAAAGACATTTTACTCACTAGAGACACATTTTACTCCCTAGGGACATTTACTCTGGAAAAATATTCTATTTTGTGAAGACACAGTTGAACTTTTGTAGACATTTTAGTTTTTGTAGAAACATTTTAGTTTTCGTAAACATACTTTAACATTTATAGACACATTTTAGCTTCTGTACATTTATTTTAGTTTCTGAAGACACTTTTCACTCTCTTAACCTTTCTTTAATTACTATACATTAGTTTTACTTCACATACATGTATATACCTACATACATTCATCAAATTATTTTGGTTATGTTACAGTATAAAATATCTATTGAAATTGAATTGTAATTATTAAATTTGAATTGTTGTCAAATAAAGTGGACTTATATTATAAATGATTAGGGTGAAAAATGTTATATGCATCTTGGGAGTAATAGGTGATTACACTCAAGAGTGAATTTAGCTGCCCGAGCTTTAACAAGGCCTGTTATACTCCCTTGGTGCAGCTTATTTTAATCAATTTCTGTAGACGTACTACACAATATAGGTAAAAATGAGGGTTCAGCAAAGATATCTCCTGTATTCCTATACGAAAAAATGTTTATACATCCTATTGAAAACCAACACGTAATTTTGTTACATAATTTTTTAATACATAATAAAACTACGTCATAGAAGTACGGAACAAAGTGTTCGAATTAGTATAGTATTTTTGTTACGAAATTTTTTGTTATCTATTTTTGTTACGTAATTTTTGATTACGGATTTTTTTTTACGTAACTTTCTTTTTACGTCTTTTTCTACGTGATACTACTTTAATATGGATAAAATAATCATTTTTAGCTCAATCCCTCAGTTTAGGTGTTATCATTCACATGATAGTTCCTGTAATGAACACGATTTCAAGCTATAAACTAATTTTTTTTAATTACGTGAAACTAAATGAAGATAAAAAAAATTACGTAACCAAAATACTTTTACTATATTAATTTGAAAACTTTGTTTGGTATTTTTATTACGTATTAAAATTACGTAACAAAATTACGTATTTATTTTTAATAGGGTTTATAAACATTTTTGCTTCCTCAAGAGGAAGGTTTGTAATAGTAAAAAAGAAGTTTCTCTAAAAACTTGTTAGAAATTCGTTTTGGGTGTTTTTGGATCATTCTCCAGACGTTTTTTTTTCTTTTTTTGCTTTTTTTTGCTTTTTGTTGTAAATCGATGTAATAATTTTTTTATTCACTATTGCTTAATAGTATATTATGCACCTAGGGGATAAAAATAAAGAATGTCTCGGATCGCGTGGAATTGTCACCCGAGCCGAAGGCGAGGGATTCTTTATTTATTCCCTTGGTGCATACGATATTTTTTTCAGCCTAGCGGGACGAAAGTACCACTTTCGCTCCCGCTCCCGCTTTGCGAATTTTGTATTTTCGGCCTCGCTAGGCAGAAAAATACAATACGCTACACGGGAAGTAAAAAAGAATGCCTCAGATCGCACGTTTGTCACCCTCGCCTTCGGCTCGGGTGCCAATTTACGTGCGATCTGAGACCATTCTTGTTTTACCTCACTTGTTGCGTAATATACTATTTTCACACAGCGCATAAAATTAGTACGTTTGTTCACGTTGCTAGGGAATCAAGTGCGCAATTTATGCGCAGTGTGTAAAAAATTAAATAATCGCTCTCTTATTTTCGAGACTCAGTCTCGTTTGTTTGGTAGCCATTACCGAACATTATACGAGAGGTGCTGATGTATCTCATGTTCCTCACAGATTCTTTGTAATCATTACCAAACTTTTGTTTTCGAAAGTGGTTACATTTTTCTCTAGTGGCGCCTCTACTATGACAGTAAACGAACTAGTTCGGAAGAGTTCTTTCCGTATATGAAGTCATTTTTATTTTTAAAAACATCAAGGCCAGGGTTGGATATTTAAATTAGAATGGGCTGCCAAATTGGACTAGTGTTTGTCTTTGACTTTGTCTTTGTTTAAGGAGGTTCTTGTCGAAATTCAGTTACTGCAGAAGATTAAGAAAAAAGTATATTCTATTCTTTAAATATTCGGGAATATCTCTGTATTTTCTTGAATATCAGTTGCCGAATAAATATTAAAGAAAGAAATTACGAATTGTAGTTCTCAATGATCTGCATAATTAGTATATTACAACAAGGGAGGTAAAACAAGAATATGGTCCCAGCGAGGGTGACAAACGTGCGATCTGAGGCATTCTTTTTTACCTCCCATGTATAGCATGTTGCATTTTTTAGCATAACGAGGCCGAAATTATAACTTTTACGCAACTCTGTACGTGAAATAGTACTTCACGCACTAGTGCGCATTTTTGGGAGTACTAAATCAGCACTAAGATAGACATCGTTGCATAAAATATTG
>JAWWEN010000048.1:4785491-4807265 GCA_035582955.1 Sycophila texana
ACTATCGCTTGACCAATCACAACGCGAGAAATACTGACTACAATGAAAAGCCCATGCATTTTTTATAAAGGGATTAACTTTAACGAAGTTGCAATAATAGTCATAGAGACAAAAATAATAAGATTTTCCGAAACTATCCGTGAATACATAGAATTAAAAGTTGTATAAAGGAATAATAATTCCCTTTACGGAAAACCTATCGACAAAATGGAATTTTTGTTGCGATTTCAAACGTTATGTATAATTACTGAACGCTTATATTTTAATTAGAAAACATTTAGTCAGGAATGTATTTACAGATGCTACTTTTTACTTTATTTCATTTTTCGCACATTTTTACTTCAATTTCATTTATTAAATAAACAGCGACTACTCAATTTAATAAAGATATTTGCAGCATTCGATTAAGTTAATTACTCTTGCACAACGTGCATACGTAGATGAAGAAGGGTAAAATTTAAAAGTTGACTAAAAAAGAAAATTTAAATCACTCGTACTTAATTATAGGTATGTAATTATGAATTCGAAATTACATTCTCTAAATATTGCTCTCCAAAAATGTGTACCTATAATACAATAGCGCGCTGCTCTGCCCACCGAAAATATTATCTTATTATATCTTATAACTATTATCTTATTATAACTTAAGGTCTCGGCGTAATTTACTTTGTCCGCCCAGAAAAATCGGCTATCGGTCTAGACTAGTCAATAAAACTGTCCGTATTTACGGAGAGCGCAGCGCATCGACGATTTTACAATCCCGACGTGCACTCGAGAAACGCTGCTGTTTGGAGGGGAGGCTTCGAGAAGCTAAGTTTTTATCCTGGTCGCCGTGCTTGAAAGAGCCGGAAATTTCCCCTAATTTCTTGGGGACTCATAAGTACCGAAATGATTTTCAAGGTTCGCAGCATGATTTTTTTTTTTGCGATTGAATTAAATAATAAAAAAAATTTAATAAATTCTTTATGTTTGAAATTCACGTATATAAAAGTATTGTTGAAATAAACGTACCTTTTTTATTTTGTAGTAATTATAATAATTAATCAAACCGCATTTAAGTAAAGTAATGTATCATTAAGTTAAAATTTAATTTTTGTCAAATATCTTGAAAAATTAATATTGATAAATAAGAAGCACAAATTATAATTCGTGACTGTGCGCAATTAATTATACGACAGATATGTAAATCGTCTACAGAATATTGTAATAAATATTTTATCATTATATAATAACGATTGTTAATCTTTACTCGAATAACAGTCCACTTTCCTTTGCTGAGGGAGTTACACGTATGTAAATATATACGCTGAACATTCAATAATTTGTCTTTAAAATCGTTTCCGTTCATTTGTTTATTGCAAAATCGATAGAAATCGAGTTACTATTCAAATACTGTGCACAGAACTGCAGGTGCATATTGACCCGCAAACGGCTGTGGGTTGGCTCTGATAAGTAGTGACAGTGAGTCGACGACTTTAGCGTCAAGGAAGAGTATAACGATCTAACGTTTGTATTTATTTTTGTTTTTAGCGGGAGTAAGTTCACTTATTCAAAAATGTCGACGAACGGAGATCAAATTTTGGCACAAGCTCTTAAAGATCAGGTAATTAATATTTATTTATTTTAAAATCTAGTCGATAAAGCTTCGCTATGAATTCGGTGAAAATTTGTAGGTTATACATTTAGATATTGATTTAATCTTTCACGATAATCTTACTACGTTTTTAACGATTACATGATTAAGTTGCATTGCAGATGAAATAGTACACAATGTTCTTTTGATATCATTAAAAATCGCAATAATTAAACGCAATGCATCGAACCAGTCTGCATTTGTATTAATTGGATCACGTGATTTTTAGGCGGTAAATTTGAAAATTATTACGTCTAAAGATCGTAAAACGCAACTAGATTACTCACAGAAACTTTGAAATTATATTTATTCAATTATGAAAATCATCTTCAATGAACAAAATAGTATTGAAATTTAAAAATAATGAGCAAAATAATTTATTCTTAGAGAACAAAATAATATATACGACATTATGAAACAATAATATATATTTTCAGGCATTATAATTTTCATCGATACCCCCATAATAAAATTCCTTTAATTGCAGGGTCTACGCTATGCGTTCGGAATCATGGGCCATCCAGTAATTGAATTAGCGATGGCACTGCAGCAGGCTGGCATTCGCTACCTGGGCTTCAGAAACGAGCAAGCCGCCTGTTATGCCGCTCAGGCTTACGGGTACTTGACCAGTAAGTCTCGAATTGTCTTCTTGTAATTCAATACAGCAGTAGAATGCAAAGGATGAAAATCGTTAATGATTATTTGTTTCTTGCAGAGAAACCGGCGGCAGTGTTATGCGTCTCCGGACCCGGAGTACTACATGTTGTGGGTGGCATGGCGAATGCCCAAGTTAATTGTTGGTAGGTACGATGAGAAAAGAAGCAGACTTATTTAGCAGAGAATTTTTATTTAAAAAAATCTAAATATATATTTTAATTGAAATATTGAATATTATAAATTTTGTTGCGAATAGCCACATTATTTTTTTATTCTTTTATGAAGAATGTAGCTTTGTTGCGCACAAAGTTAATTTGAATTTCTAAGAAAATCTTCCTTACTTCGCAAAAGCGTTCGTCAAGTCAATGAATTATTTATTATAAAAAGAGAGTTAGAGTAATCCAACAATTTACAATTTATAAATGCAATTACGAAAAAAAAATTGACTGTAATTGATACAAAGAAAAGTCACACTATTGCAAATTAAGAAAGAAAAAAAGAACGGCGAGTAATAAAATCAAATGAAAAAGAAAAAATGTATTTTGCAAGCGCCGTAAAAAGCACGAAAAAATTAACGACGAGCATTCTTGAAATCTCCTCCAGCAATTATTGTAAATCGACGTAACCCGCGCGACTCGTCAAAGATTCTCACCCGATAAGCGCAATAACGAACGTATAATGTCTTCATCGCATATCCATTGTATACAATAAACATTTATTATCCGTCCCGCTGAAAGCAAAAACTACCGCGCGGAAGTTATTAAAACCAGCTAACTCGCTGGAGCGCCGTAACGAATTGGTCTGGCGCATAATCGGCGATCGAATTTAGTCGTGCGTTTCACTTCGATATTTTTGCTCTCGAGGCAAACAAAATCCAAGAAATTTAACGACAATGCGTTTATGTATTGCAGGCCGGTATTGGTCCTCGGCGGTTCGTGTCCACAGGACCACGAAGGCATAGGAGGCTTCCAGGAGTGCAATCAAGTCGAGGCATGTCGACCGTACAGCAAATACTCGGCGAGGCCACCCTCGGCCGCCCTCATACCTCTGCACGTGGAGAAAGCGATGCGACTCACCACCTACGGTCGTCCAGGTGGGTGTATATCATCGCCGTCCCTTTCTGATATTTTTATTGCCGGCGATCCCTTGGACCCTCAGGTATAGCCACACGCCCAACGAAGCTGCCTCTTTAAGAGGCTCAATATTCTGTACCTAAGTTTGAGGACTTGTTACACGTGAAATAGCAGCGTCCTTTATGAGTTATTTATTATTATTATGATTTCGTGCAAATACGAAATAGATGGAATTTCACGGATTATTAAAGATAGTAATGGTCAAGTTCCAGCTTGCTTTGAGACTTAGGGTTTGCGTTGCGGAAATCGTAAAATTGTTGTGATTCGCTTTTAGAGGATAGATGCGCATAACGTTTATAACAGTGATAGAAATAAAATGATTTTTCTCAAAGCTTAGTAAGGCGTAGGTAACATTTCGACCGAAACGTCAAGATCGATTTTGAATTTATGAATGACGATAGCCATCTACTGTGGTTAATTCAAATTAAAATCGCGCTTAAATAGCTGCAGTATAACGTATTTAAAAGTTACATAATTAGATAATCAACCTTCGCAATTATCTGTAATTTGAAACTTTTAGATATGCAATGCAATATACGTAATTTAAGGCAACGTTCTTTTATTCTTGTAAATTAAAATAAGTATTGAATAATAATATATAATTTGAGGATTTATTATTCACACGCTTTATGTAATAATAAGTTAAGGATATTAAAAAGTCATTAAATAATTTAAAGAAAATAAAAATGAAAAACAAAGTAAGATTATAGGGCTCGGTATGGTTCATGCACATAAGAATCGTGCACATATTAGTTCGTGCACAGTTTATACAGTTTATAGATATATTTACAACGTTAAATTGTGCACGAACTAATATGTGCATGAATCATACCGAGCCGATTATAGTTTAACTCACTTTTCACAAAACTCCACTTAATCATGTGTACGTTTTATTATGCATTCATTTTACTTATTTATTTACTAGATGCATTATATAAAACAAAATATATCGTTTAGAATAAGTTTAATTAATTCTCTTTCTAAAAGTTTAATTAAACTTTCCATTTTAAGAAGTTTTAATTACTTCGCCCCTTCATAAGGGAACTAATCTGGAAATAAAATATATTAATTAATTTAAACTTTACCATTAACAGGCGCAGCATACCTTGATTTACCAGCCACATTATTGAAACAGCAGGTCAATGCTGATCAAGTCGTTAAGGTCATGCCGGTTCCCTCGCCACCGCTCATTTTCCCGGAAGCTCGATTGATCGAGGAAGCAGCCGATCTTATTGTCCGCGCCAAGAAGCCTCTGGTCATTGTTGGAAAAGGTTTTATTTCTGTAGCTTGTCATTACACATTCTAATATAGTCGTGAAGGTTTTCAAAATACGTAGGCTATGCATATCTGCAATTTTCACTTACTCTGTGCTAATCGATCTAAAAATAAAAAAATCGTTTGAAGAATTAATTTAATTTTATGAACAGAACACGAGGAATATAAGTTTTCATGTAACCTGATGGAATTTTTACTAGAAAGCACTTAGTACCGATAAAGTAACAAGAAATTTCTAATGTACTTTCACTATATTGAAGTCACAGTAATAGTTATTCATGCACCAAGGGAGTAAAATAGGGGATTATTCCCTCGGGTAAAAATTTTAATCTAAATCCTAATCATTCATTCATAAGTCGACTATATATTTGACAACAGCTCAAATTAATAAGTAATATAAAAGTAGGCCATAACATTCTATTCTGCAAAGACATTTTAACTTTTGTAGACACATTTCAGCTTTCGTAGATACAATTTATCTTTCATAGACAAAATATGTCTATAAATGTTAATAAATATGTCTTCTAAAGTTAAAATCTATTTGCAAAAAGTTAAAATATGTCTT
The DNA here is from genome assembly GCA_035582955.1 of Sycophila texana. NCBI lineage: Eukaryota > Metazoa > Arthropoda > Insecta > Hymenoptera > Eurytomidae > Sycophila > Sycophila texana. The sequence goes on from JAWWEN010000048.1 coordinate 4,790,755, forward strand.
CACAGAATAGAATGTGACTCTGGGGAGTAAAGTGAGTGACAGGGAGTAAAATGAGTCTGGAGATAAAATACGATTTTACTCCCTCTGCGGAGGTCATTAAAGTGGACTTTATAAGTGGATGATTAGAGTAAAAAAAAACATTTTAAAATGTAAACTAATAATAATTAAAATAATAATGGTATTTACTTATTTGGTGCTTAGAAAATGATATTTTATTTTTTTTAGAACAAAATAATGCAGTTCTATTTTAAAAAACGACTTTGAATGCAAACGTTTCATAACAAAATTTACATTATGAAAATATTGGGAAGATTTAAGGAAGTCGGCAATCAAGAAAAACAAAACTTGGTTAAATAAAACTTTATTTATTAATAAAGTGCAGCGGTGCGTCCGTTGCCGGGAGCCGTCCGTGGCGAAGTGACGCTCAGCGAGGGCGCTTCCCCACTCTCATACTCAAACATAAGCACACACATACGCGAAGTATGCGCGCGCATCTAATATATAATTCAACATAATTTAACAAATATTCTCTTTTTTAAAATTAAAATAATTGATTCCTCAATTTATTTTGATGTAAAAAATAACGTTTTGATAACTAGTTTGAGAATGACCTTTAATAAGTCTTAAATTTTACGCCGGTTAGAAGTTAGTCTCAGTTAAACAAACGAATGAAATCAAAATCAAATAAATATCTTTTTACACTAAATGCGTAAAATTACTATAGTTTATATAATTTATGACATTACGATTACTAAAATTTGACAAAATTCGCTTTTTATTAGGTGCGGCGTATGCGCGAGCGGAAGCTCAGGTGCGCGAGCTGATAAACGAAACGAATATTCCGTTCCTGCCGACGCCGATGGGCAAAGGAGTGGTGCCGGACACGGATCGTCGGTGCGTCTCGACGGCGCGCAGCACCGCGCTCCTGCAGAGCGACTTGGTGCTCCTCCTCGGCGCGCGCCTCAACTGGATGCTTCACTTTGGCCGCCCTCCCCGCTACCAGGCCGACGTCAAGGTCATCCAGGTTCGTCCAGGTTTTCTATTTACAGAAATCATTATTTTCAAAGCAAAAGTAATGAAAAAGTGATATTAAACTAAAGCAAGTTATTAAATCAACTGTGTATTATTTAGGTGGATTTCTGCGCCGAGGAGCTGCACAACTCAGTGACTTCGACCGTAGCCGTTCAGGCGGACATCGGTCCGACAGCTGTGATGCTGACGGCCGCACTGAAGCGCAGAAAGTATATCCTCAGTAGAGATTCTCTTTGGTGGAAGGAACTCGAGATAAAAGGGAAGAAGAACAAGGAGACAGTCCAAGTATGAATGTTTTAGCTAGTCCATTGGCTTGCTTTTGATTTTGAGTTGTTTTTTAAATTCTGTATCTTACCTTTATTGGTTTTTAATTAGAGTTTTTACTAGATGTACTATCGATTTTTGTAGAAAATGTGTGCAGATGTCAGTGAGCCGCTCAACTACTATGCAGTTTTTAACACTGTTCAAAATTTAATACCTCAAGGTAACTGGATTAGATCAATAAATGTTTACAGTTTGAAAGTTGTAAAGCAATATAAATAATTGTAAGACAATTTTTATTTCAGATTGCATAATATGTTCGGAAGGAGCAAATACTATGGATATTGGTCGTACAATGTTATTAAATAATCTTCCAAGGCACAGATTGGATGCCGGTACTTTTGGAACAATGGGTGTTGGATTGGGCTTTGCTATAGCAGCTGCTCTTTACTGTAAGGATGAATATCCTGAAAAAAGAGTTATTTGTGTAGAAGGAGATAGTGCTTTTGGATTTTCTGGCATGGAAGTTGAAACAATGTTTAGGTATATGAGTTATTACATTTCTTCACCTATGCTCATGCTATTTTTTTACAATTATTTGTAATGTAATCATATATTTCAGATATAAATTACCAATTATTATCATCATTGTAAACAATAATGGAATTTATGGTGGTTTTGATAGTAACACATATGATGCTATCCGTTCATCAGGTGATACCTCAGAAGTGTGAGTATTTGCTATAGCTAATCAAATTATTTCTGAAAAATTAGTTGTATTTAAACATTTTTTTATTTTAGTATACCACCTAATACATTAACACCTGACACTCATTATGAAAAAATTATGGGACTTTTTGGGAAGACAGGATATTTCTGCAAAAATGTTCAGCAGATTAAGATAGCTTTGAAAGAATCTTTGCAGGTAAAATTTTTGAATATAGCATAAATATATAATATAAAATGATGAATGTTATTGTCTGCAATTCTCTCATAGGTAACTGATGCTCCAAGTCTTATAAATATTATGATTAATCCTCAAGCTGATCGGAAAGAACAAGCCTTCAATTGGTTAACTGAATCTAAGCTGTGATAATATTTCATTGTTATTTCATGTTCACAATTTTAATCTAGTGGTAAAGGTAAGGTGATAATACTGTATAAATGCATTGTTAATTTTTATTAAAAAATATTTTATACAAATTTTTAAATAAATCTATATTTTTAAAAAATATTTCTATTTTTAATAATTTTTATAACAGAAAACTAATCAGCAGTAGTTATTTAACAGCCTTTTTTACTGCTTTTCCCAACTGCTTGGTAGCAGTAGCTACAGCAGCAGCGGTTTTTGATACCGATAGTTCTGGTTCATCATTTGACTGGTCTGCATCGGTATTTGTTTCAGCATCTTCATCCAAATCATTAATATTTATTATACTATTAATAGTTTCTAAATCAATCCCAGCATTTTTTGCATCTATTATCAGTTTTTCATTAACCATTTTAGCCGTTACTGGTAGAGATGCATCTTTCTCAATAAGAGTATTCACTGCAGATAATTCTGTTTTTCTATAGCATTTTTTTATATTAATACTTAAGTCTTCTGCATGTAAAAAATAATAAATACATATGGTAACTTGATATTTTGTTATACTCACAAATTGTTCATATCATCGTTTATTTGTTTTAAAAGTTTCTGAATTTCAACTTTCAAATCAATATCTTCTTCTATTTCAGACATGATAAATTATATTATTTGAATACTTATTCGAAAGAAAAACAATTGTTAACAAATTAAACTGTCATACAAGTAACAAGACAAAGCAAAACATAAGCGTGTTATAGCAGCACACAACAGACGACATTATTGAATACGCGGGAAATATGACGAATTTAAATGATCACGTGACCTTTCCACTGCTGGTAAAATAGAAAGTGATTCGATTGATTAATTTAAAAAAACAATATATATATTTATAATTAATAGATTACATATTGCTTTTATATATATTAATATAAAAACTGTAAAAAATTAAGATAAAATAAGAAGGCTAAAGTTGGTGATGATTAAAAAGTGAATAGAGTAAATTTAGAAATAAATGAAAAATACATTAGTAGTGAAAAGTTTATTGTTTGTATGTACAAAATAACGTTTTTAAATGATGAAAAATTATGCTTTTCGAACACTTAATTATAGTGACTCACACATTTCAAATGCTTTTAAAAAAAAGCTGCTCTCACATAATACAAATCTTATCCTGTTGCTTTTAAAAAAGTCCTATATTATTGTGTTTCACTCCTCTTAAGATTTTCACTCAGTTTTCGACTTTGTTTCATCTTTGTAATGCAAGAAAACAATAGAAAATAGAAAAACGCCTCCCATCATCGAAAAGGCACTTACATAATAGGGATATGCACTTGGAATAAAACGTTCATATTGAGTGTGTTGCAGAGGTCGAACAGATACTTGAGTTGTACTATACAAGTGAGTAAGACCAATGCGAGTGTAATCGACTTTAAACTGATAAACACCATAAACATCTGGGATTTTGAATCTTGCCTCATAACGTCCATTAGAAACGTGTTTCATAGTTGTTCTAACAAATGGATCTATTCTTACAAATTCCAGCTGTAAATCGTTTGTTACAAACGGAACCCACTTGTCACCTAAAAGCTGCTCGATGTTAATTGAATAGACAACATCATCCATTATTGTGTAAGCTGTAGGTGGTTGTGATTCCCCTTCTTTATGATGGTGTACAAATGATACTCTGATAACTCCATTTTCTTTAAAGACCCATCTTGCCATAGCTTCAGCTACAGCCTGGTTTCCAGAAATATCACGCTTAGAACCTCCTGAAATAATCAATATTTTAATATAAAGTTTATTGAAATATAATTTGTGATAATAAATTTATATAATGTTATAATTTACCTTGAGCTTTGTGAACAGGACTAGTGAAAGCCTCATCACTGAAAAAGTACAATGACCCAGAAAATAATACTCTAGCGTTATTTCTTGCCTGTAATGCAGCTATAAGCAAAGTATTTTTTCCTACAGCATGGGGATACTCTTTCACTGCTTGTTCAGGATTGTAACTGTATGCAGAACTTGAGGCAGTAAGTAATTTTAAAACTAATGGATTATCAGAATCAGCTATCAATCCAGTTCCTTGATAAAGAAGTGGAGCCACCTTTTTACTGCCAATAATAACTGGTGCATCAATTAAATTTTCAGGATCAGCAACAATTTTTGTATGTCGGCCAGTATCTGAGATATCATAATTCATATGATCAATGACAGTTGCACCTTCTTCGTCAATCTCAAAGCCACACTCTGAAGCTAAGTCTCTGAGAGCATCTCCAGAGTTTGAAGATCCAGCGACAAGAACGTTACCTCCTTCATCAATAAATTCTGTAATTGTATCGACGCTCATAGAGCCTCCAAACTCCTCTACAGTTGGAGCAAAAATAATCAAGTGTTTGTACAGGTACTCTCCATGTTTAGATAACAATAAGTTTGCATCATCAGCCAGTTTAAATGAGAGAGAGTAGCCATTATCTAAAAATTAAGAAAGTATTTATTATAAATCTTCATAAAATTATAAATCTAACTAATTATTAACATTAAATAGCTATAACTTTTATCCCTTATAAATTAGCAAGTTATCTTGATTGCAGTTTATCAATATTAACTTTGATTAAAATACAATAGTTTATGCACCCTCATAAAGTGATAAAATAAAGTATAAAAAAGCCAACGTTAATTCTCAAAATTTGAATAAAAAAACTTTGCTCCGAACTACTTCTTGTAATCAAAGTCTGCTCCACAATGCTATAAGCGAGCATCGATAGCAAGAAATTCTAAAAAAAGTTGCAGCAAAAACCGTGCTAGTAGTAAACAATAGACCTTGCAGAGTTTTGAAGAATATCGAGTGGGTTTCTTTGATGGCCAGGTTATCTAAGAGCACGAGGGTAGGTCCACCGGCACTCGCTGCAGCGGTGAACGCCAGGAGGCAGGCGACGATTCCGCTGGCTGCCCTCATCCTCCAGGTTCGATAGGACTCTCGGGGCAACTTGTTTTCTTTTCACGTGAACTCGCCGGACGGTACCCTCGACCCAACGTGTACCGGGCTCCAGAAAAATACACGTCGGCAAAGTAACGCGACCGCTTGATGTCCTGCCACGAAGCCGCATCGATCGCTGCGCCCTCCAAACCGACAACAACAATTGTCTGCTTGCGCTAATATTCTATTTTTGCACTATAATTTTGCGATATTCGAGGCCCTCGAGAATTAAATTTTAGTTGGATAATTACATTTTATTTTTGGTAAGGTATTTTAAATTTTTTTAAAGCAAAAATATATAGAATTTTATAGTTAATGGAAATATTTAGACTATATATGAAAAGAATTTCGACTAAAAAATATAATAAGTATTATGATACCTAAGGTTTTTCGTATTATAAAAAAATCGATATCTGCAGCTGCGAGTGTTTAATTATATGAAAACATAAATAATAATTAATAATTTACCAGGGAAGGTTTATTTGACTCAATTCTATACTATTATAAGAAATTTTATTAAAAAAATGATCAGCATATTATCAACAATGTCCGCCTGTCTGATGAATAAAATAAATAAAGTATTCTCTCGCACGAAACAGAACGGGATTAACTGTAAAATTAAATAAAAAGAACTACGTTATACGCAAACGTAAAATTGTTCTCTGGACATTTTCATACGCAAGAGAAACACGATCAGGATAACAGTAGTCCCAGAGAGGCGTGAGCGAGACAATAGATAAAACTCTTATCTCGTCGCTCCGCAGATGTCCAATTCGTCGAGGCTTGCACATATTTATGCATTATAAGTCACACTATACTTGGGCGATCCTGCATGAAAATCAACGCATCCGAGCAGTACAAGTACTTATACAAAAAGCTGCACTCGTATTGGCCGTAGATACGCGAGCGTCCAATCAGGCCTGCTTCCTCCAAGGAAATCTCGCAGTAGGAGCAGTGGATTCAGATTTCAGTTGGTTGCCTATCACCCACACACTCGCAGCAGTCATCGCGAACGATTATAGGTGTTATATAGATCGGAAGGCGAGAGAGCTACCCGTGAGTGGGACAGTCGATCAGTATATACGTGCGCTATACAGTGCGGAGTGAACGAGCGAGCCTGGGAGAGAGAGAGAGAGAAAGAACGGAAAGGAGTCGCTGTCGTGGAGCTTCGAGCCGAGCGAGTTGTCAAAACGTACTCGTGTCAAGGAGGTGGGGACAACGCGCCTTGACAGTCCGATCATCTTGATTACGAGACGCGCTTGTACGACGGTAGTCCAGCCAGGTGTGCGTGCACGACGATATGACCATGGAGGCGAACGCGGAATCCTACGAGAGTGTGCTCCTGGTCAAGTCCGAGGTCTTCGTGTTCAAAATACCGCCAAGGACGACCAACAGGGGTTATCGGTAAGTGTAGAAACTCTTGCCTCGGGTCATCCCTTCTCCTCTTTCGTTGCGGGCATTGTTTATCTTTTCACTCCTGCTACTGTTGTTCCTCCACAATTGCTTTGTCAAATCTCTCTGCTAGTGTTTTGGGTGAGATGGTGTAGAGGAATAAACAAAGGATACTGTGTTTTCAGTGCTGCCGATTGGAATCTCCAGGAACCCTCTTGGACAGGACGCATGAAGTTGGTAGCGCAAGGTGATTCTGTGTGTATAAAGTTGGAGGACAAAAATTCTGGTCAGCTATTTGCTAGGTGCCCTATAGAGCAGTATCCTGGTATAGCTGTGGAGCCTGTCACAGACTCCTCTCGTTATTTTGTGTTAAGAATCCAAGACGACAATGGCAGATCTGCCTTTATAGGAGTGGGTTTTCTTGATAGATCAGACAGTTTTGATCTCAATGTGGCGCTTCAAGATCATTTTAAATGGTTGAAAAATCGAGATCAAATTGAGAAGGAAAAAGAACAGCCTAAGCAAGAAGTAGATTACAGGTTTAAAGAAGGCGAAACTATAAAAATTAACATGAAAATTACTGTAAGCTTATTCAAAATTAATTTTTATGCACTATATTAATTACATTAAACTTACTTTTAAAATTGAAAACTTGAACAATTGCAGAAGAAAGATGGCAGCGAAGTTACTGCTAAAGCAAAGCAGCGTCCAAGCACAGGTATTGGTCTTCCTCCTCCACCTGGTGGTGTAAAAATTGCCCCACCACCTGCAAGAACACCCACAATGTCTCCAGCACATAAACCATCTCCAAATCCACAAAATCAAAATACTACTGGTTCTGAATGGGGTGACTATGCTAGTGCTTCACAACAAAATAAAGGAGCAGTTTCTGCACCTTCCTCAAATGCAAACTGGGTACAATTCTAATAACTGTTACAATTTTATGGAATTGCGCTTAGATGCAGCATAGATTCATGATTTATGTATGTATAATTTATATATATATATATTTGAAATAGTGATTATGTGCATAACTGCTTTTACGCATAAGCAATTAGAGTGATAAATTCAAATGATTGAAACAAAGGATGCATGATCTTGAGATTGTTGTTGCTATATTAATTCAAACATATTTCTCTTTGAAATAACGTGTTTAAAAAAATCGTTTTGCATTTAAAAAAGAAATCTCGTTCTTTCCTTTAACATTATTCCCCATTTTCCTTTTACATACTAGATTAATGGCAGTATTAAATCACAATTTTTTGTATGTTCGATGTGTCACGTTTTTAACTTGAATTGTGCGCAAGGCTTCAATCGAAGCCAGATCTTCAAGTTTGTACATATTGTTGTATCTTGAGAGTGAAAATATCTATTTAGAGAATCACTAGGCCTATGGAGAAAAAAATATATAAATAAATATAACTTAGAGTGCGAGTTGAGATTGTTAAAAATGATCTAAAGGAAAATGAGTGGAATTTAATCGCCTTTGTGACTAGGCGATAACGTTGCGTGCTGGCTTAAAAAATGAATTTGCAACGTGATCACTATACAGTGTAACATAATGTATCAGTGCGTTGAAAAAAATGTCGTTGCATCAATCATCACTGTTATAACTAGTATGAATAGATTAAGAATATTCCAAATGTGTAAACATTGAATACCCTCGATATATATTTTCTTCAAATATAAAAATAGATTTAAACTTACTTCATATTGTGTTTCAATTTCATTGACCTTGGTAGAAAAAATTTCATGTGGGAAGTATGGTAATAATGGATAAACATCATTTTTTTCATGCAAATTAAAAAACTAAATGTAACCATTCATTAATTAATTTATTTAACAAAATTTTGCGTTATACGACTTGTCTTATAAATACCGTAGATGTTCTATATATTTCAAAAATCATCAGAAGTCAGATTCAGCGACCATCAGAACTACATATGACATTTATGCGCTCTGGATTTATTATTGATATTTTCCACGACTCGAAAAAAATGAGCTTTTGTCGGTCAATCAATTATGCGATTATTGCTTAACCATCGGTGTTCAATTACTTTCCAATCCATCAATTTCCTTCGCCGATCATTCTGAATGTACGCCAAAGAATTGGAAAAGTTATTGCCGTCGACAAGGTCACGTTTTTATTAAAGGGATGTCGGAGCCTCTTACTCTTACACTATACGCGGCTTATTAAAAACAAAACGAAAGCTACTGTACTTTTTCATTCTCCTTTTCTCGAAACAGTTTTCAGATAAAAAAAATTAATTACACGTTACTCATCGGTCGTAACAGAAAGTGTGTAGCAACCACTTTTTTAAATTAGAAAAAAAAAACTAAATATCTAAGAATAAAAATAACAAAATAGGAACACGACAGATCCAACGGACTCCGCAGCATCCTCCTCAGAACAATGAGTAGAAAAAGGAAGGAGACCGTGGAGGACTCGTTGAATACTCGGGACGAGTCAACAGCGCTGCTTGTTGCGCGACACGTTCAGCCGCAGGCTGCGCATCGCCATCGCCCGGTTAAAGTGCCGCTGTGCGGGTCGCTGGGGTTGCTCCGGATTTAATGCTGGGTCCTCTTCACACTCCACGCTGCTTAGCACCACAAGGAGTACGCCAAGGACCTTTGTAAATTACGAATTTCCATTAATACATACAGTATTATCTCTACAGAAGTAACAATAAAAGTATTATCAAAATTTACAATGCAAAATTTCTGAATTGTTTAATTAATACTTTGCTAAAACGTACGTGAGACATTTTGTTTAACAATCTTGCAAAATAAATATCTACATTTCCTTAAAAATTAATAAGTGATAATTTGTAAGCAGTGAAACGTGATTACAAGAGCAGCATTAGACTTTTTTTTTTAATGCAGATAATTTTTTTTAATTTACCAAGCACACAATTATGAGCAGTGTGTACACGTGAATGCTGGCTATTGGCAAGGATTCGACTTCTTTGAGAGCTCTAGCTGCATCTGCAAGATCTGGCTTGAGCTCTAATGCGTGTCGTAAATTAACAGCGGCTTCTTGAAAGTGTCCGTATGCCTAAAATAAAGTAAACATGAATTAAAAAAGTGTATTTCAGACGATGTAAATATAATTAACGAACATTTTATCATTTTGGACGGTAGTATGCTCTTCCCTGAACGAATGGCAAACGGAACAATATTAAAATACGCCATATGTTTCAATCAAATTTCTCCGTTTCGATTTTAATTTAAAAAACAAATGTTTTATAATATATTTCTCTACGCTTAGAAAATAAAATTAAGTTTCCCGTCTACTTATTAAATTGATGGAAAGCAACGAATAACGGCATAAGTCGTCAAGAAAACAAGTAAAGAAAAATATTATTTAGCATTGTGTGTATATTCTGGAGGTTTTATCCGTTGTTTGCAAGCTGCTCAAACAGACTGAAACAACTCACAGTGACGATTATGTATATATACAATGCACCGGTATGGTTGAACATTTTATGCTAAGTTTATTCTTATGTAAAATGTAGCTCATGGCCGCTTTTTTCAGACTCCCTTTCAAAGGAATATCAACTACAATACATCGTTGGTCTGGAGCAATAAAGAGCCATCTCAGAATCAGTTTGGAAATGGAGCCAACTCAGAATTCGGTTGAAAAAGGAGCCAATTTAGAATTCAGTTAAAAATCTTAGCCATCTTGGAATCCTATAGTTGGTTCCTTTCATAAGCGAATTCCGAGATTACTCCTTTTCTAACAGCGTTTCATGATGTCACCTTTTCCAACCGGATTCCGAGTTGGCTCCTTTTCCAACCAGATTCTTCTTTTTGCTCCAGACCAACGACATCTAAGAGAAAAATCAACAAAATTAAAAATCAAACTGCTTGGAGAATAATGAAATTTTCGAGCTTTACTATTTTTCCGACAAATTCAGACTTCTTTTTGTACGAAGTTATACACTCATTTAAAAAAAATCTGCAGGTTTTATTGATTGCTTATTAACGGATGTTGTATAAAGCTTTATTGTTTTTTATTGATATTATCATTTGCTTTTTTTCTTCATTTTTTCCAATATAAAACACTTTTCTCACATCTTTTTCTATTGATTTTTGCAGGATTATCGTTACTTATATTTTTTATCTCATGATTTTTTACTACACCTATATTTTTAGGAAGTAATTCGCAAAAGTGTATTGGGTGATGATAATCTTCTGTCATTTACTCAAAAGTACACGAAATGGAAATGTATCATTCATTATACGGCGCAAATCCAAAATTTGGGTCAAGCGTATAAGCTAAATTATTTATTAAATTGTTTTCATTGATCCAATGTGCATCGGAAAAGTAACCATTTAAAAAACTATTTTTTTTTTTTTTTTTTTTTTTTAATAAATAATTTGAAATATTGATTGTAAAACTGTGCTTGTCCTTGCAGTATTTATGGTTTTTTGTATTTTACATTTAAATTTCTTTAACAACTGCAACAATTTACTACTATACCATAATTAAATATAATTACTCCTATCGTAAAATTCAAAGTGGATCAAGCGTAAATGCCCGAAAAAAAAGGATTCTTTAAGCGTTTACATTAATGGAAAAAACACTGCTTGATATTTCAACTAAGAAAATTAAACAATCAATAATATAAAATTCGCCTCATCCACATCAATGACACTATACACTACTTTAACGCAAAAAGATTTTCTACTTCGTCGTACACAGGCAAAAGCTCGGAACCCGAAGAAACGAGCGCATAAAAATCAGACACCGTGAACAAAGCTAAATATCGACCGCATCATTTACCGCGTCAAATTATAAACCTCTCATCGCTCCTGGCTCGATTCGCGTTCGAGTATCAGCTCGAAATGCACTCAACCTACTTATTCAACGGAAAATTTCAACGACGAGCGGAGCCCGTTAAATCCGCGGCAGGCAATCTTTTCTATTCGCTTAATTACAATTATTGTTCTTCCTCCATTTCATTCCATCGCGGCACCAATCGATACTCTCAGCGCTTAATCATCGCTTTCTCTCTCCCTCTCTCTCCCTCGCCGACGGACGGGCGCACCTTGAATATCTGGCCGAGGGTGAGGTACTGCTCCCAGGCGTTGCGATCGGGCGGCTGGAGCTCGAGGGAGCGCCTCGCCAGGTACGAGGCGTCGTCGAGGTACTCGAGGACCAGCAGGACCCGGGCGAGGTTCAGCAGGACCTCGGCGTTGTGGGGCGAGACGGCGAGCGCCCGACGGAAGCACTCGATCGACCTCTCCGCGTTGCCCTTGATGCGCCAGAAGTTGCCGATCTGGTTGTAAAGCTGCACCGACTTCGGCTTCTGTAACAATGAGAAACAATGTCACGCCTTCCTCTCTCTCTCTCTCTCTCTCTCTCTTTTTTTTTTTTTTTATTTCTATTTTGTACGAGCGCGTCGCTGAAGTTATTTTCGAAGTGCATGTAGGCAAACGTGGCGTTTGGTTCTGGTTTTAAATTTGTGTCGTTTTAACAGTCATTGTAGTTTTTAAATAAAGATAAATAATTTTTTAGTAACACTTATGGAAAAACATTTGCATAATAATCAAAATAAATATTAACTGTTATATACTTTGTGTTTATATTATTAGTTAAACATAAAAATTGAAAATTTTTCCTTGACGTTTCTTAATAATTTGATAAATTGATTTGAAATAAAAAGAAATCGAAGATCCTGATGAATAAAGGGACTATTCTTGAAATAATTCGTGAAATGATTTATGAAGTTTGTATACGTAGAGATTAGTAGATTTCGTAAAATAAGAAATTCGTAAATTTTTCTGTAAAATTGTTAGTTTTGTGTGTAAAAATTAACTACGCAATATATTATATGACGTTGACCAAGTTTTTTTTTTTTAACTAGCTATTGTTGACGCAACGTAGGAGGTAAAAATGCTTGAGATCGCAAATTTGTCGACAATTTACGTGCGATCTGGGATCATTCTTATTTTACTTCCTATGATGAATAATACTTATATTACTTCAACAACGTTTTCGTATCAAGCTTTGGAAAAAATCGTATAAAAGTTATTTCTGAAAAAATTGAAATCCTCTATAAATAATGCAGAAATATAAAAAACATTTTAAATTCTGACAAAACGAAATATGTATGCGTATTATTTTAGAATCGCTAAAATTAAAATAATGCGATTCTATGTTTATTTTGCAAGTATATTGAAAATATTCAAAATAATTTTTTTAATGAAACAAATAAATAATTTATTTGCACATAAATAAGTAAAAAAGAAAATACCATGAATTATTTAACCGCACAGTAACTGCATTGAAAAAGATTTTAATTAAATTTCAATACTGTCAATTGAATATTGAATTGGAAAACGATATTTCTTCGCAACCACAGTAAACGACTTTTTTTATATTATTTTCTAAAGGAAACGATTGTTATTTTTTCCATTTTATGTGGTATTAAGAAATGTCATTTTTCTTTTTGATTGTATTTTTTTTCTAAAGAAGGCTGACTATCGTATATTCCAATTAAAAGTATAATTAGCACATTTACTGATTAATAAATGAATAAGTTAATCTTCGGCTACCAATGATATTGAGTTGACACAGTTTTTTAATTTTGTTACGTTTTTAATTCTGATTGGTTTCAATACGCCGCGGAAAAGCGATCGATAATATATAAAATACTACATCTTTTACGAGTTTCATTTAAGTAATTAAAAAAAAATGAGAACTCTATAATCTTTCAGTACGCTTAACTCCACGTTTTTGTCTTTTAACGACAATTATTTAAATTAAGAACTGTTAAACGAATCAGCATTTCTATATTTCTGCATTTCTAAGTATAACGATGCATTCCGCTAATTAATTCTGGTCCAAAAATAACGTAAATAATAATGGTGTGTAATGTACAACAACATCTCGATCTACGGAAAGAAATAAGAGTTAAACACAATCGTTGCACCGATAAATGACAATAAATAAATAAATTTCTAAATTGTCGCCGCTCACCTCTCTCTTAGCCCTTTTGAGCCGCCGCTCCAGCAGGTCGATGTCGAAGTCCGTCGCCTTCTCGTCGATCTTCTTGAACATGTGCACGACGCCGGGCTCCGGCACCAGCGGGTGCTTCTGCCTGTTGGCGACCCCGAGCAGATTGTCGTAGTAGGTGAAGTTCACGGGCTTGCCGCAGTCGAGGACGATGTCGTCACAGGACTGGCCCGTCGAACCGCAGCTCAGGTCGCTTGGGGATGAGCCGCCGCCACCGCCAAAGCTACCGTCCGTCCCATTCGCCGTGACTTCCTTCAACGCGTAGGCGGACAGGTGTCTGACGGAGTAGGAGGGTAAGCTGCCGTCTCGTTTACTTTTTCATTTTTTTTTTTTAATTTCTGCTCGAGTTCTCGCTCTCTCGTGTATTCTCATTGCTTTTGCTCATTTATTTGTTTTGTTCAGGTTTTTTTTTAAAGCGACACGGCGATGCAGCACGCGCGCCGGAAATCAATGCCAGGCCAACACACAACACACTAACTACGGGCAAAAACAAAAAAAAACACAGTGCGCTACTTTTAGATTGGAGTCTCGTGAAAATTTGGATGAAAGACGGGCTTCTCATGCGTATAGAAGGAAGGAAGAGGAAAAGCGGAGGGGTTTTTATAGAATTGGATGTCGAATTAAAAAATTTAATGTTAAAAAATTAAGAGATTGTTGACACAGTATAGCGTTTCCTTTTTTTTTTTTTATTTATTTTGAATTTGGGATCTTCGCAGGCTCTGAATAAGCATGGGGCTTTTGTTCGCTAAAAATGAAATTAGCTTGAAAAGTTAGAAAATTTATTGAATAGAATGTATGATACTGGTTGTATGCAATCGGTTACATAAAAGTTTATTTTTCTGTATGAAAATCAGTTCTTGCATATTAATTTTGTATTATTTTTCTATGAAGTCCTCAATTACAATTGATTTTAACCTTTAGAGGACAGGAAAATTTTGGTTCAAATCGACCTTTTAATTAACCCAAAATGTATATATAATTTCACCGGATTACTCGGTACAAGTTCCCAACCTGGTAGGTGGTCGATATTTCGACCACCCCCGTCCTCTAAAGGTTAACTATTTGACTAGTAAACGATTAAAGTGAGAGCTAAGGATAATCAATTAACAGGGATAACCAAATAGTTTAACTAAAATTAGAAATGTAATACTTTATGTAATACTTAAGAGAAAATATCACAATTTATATTATTAATTATTTTTTACTATTGATGACTATTGGATCAGACTGTATTAACACAATTAATGTGATGTACTTACTTGCTCACTCAGAATACTCACAAAAATGTATCATCAAATAAAAAATATTTAAAGTTTTAATATTATTATACTAGTACTGATCCAACAATAACAAAGTAAAGAAATAATTAAAAACGTCTAATGTACCTGATAATAAAGCTATTAAAAAATCAATATTTAATCTTAATAATCACCTAATTATACATTATCGTGCAAATTTGTTTACATGCATAAAAAATGAATAAATACTGCCTAATTAAATATTTTCATTATTGAAATTATAAATAACTTTTATTTAAAAAGCCTTTACTATTCAAAATATAATTTATAACCTAATTTTAAACAAAAAAACAAGAGATAAAACTCTAATCGGCATATTTGTAATGAATGTAAAGCAAGTACGCCAATAATCAAGCTATCTGTAATTCCTTTTTGTACCACTAAATACTCAAAAAAAGAAAAAAATTAAGTTTTCGCTATTCGACACTCTGATTAATTTACAACTGGCAAAATTCAACAATCATTTACTTCATCAGTTCAGTGATCACTTTACTTCAAGGTGACAAACTCCCAGCAAAAGAGATTGTGAAAATTCTCAATAAAAATAACAAAATTCAACAATCCACTGTGCTCACCGTTCCTGAGATCCAGCAATGTAGTTCTTGCACTCGTTGCAGTATACCTGTAGCTTGTCAGTGACAGTGGACGATGGCGAAGCAGACCTGCTCCATCCCTGTCCGTTGCCCAGGCTCGTGCTGCCAGTGAGTATATCCAGTATGAGATCGTCGTCCTCGAGGACCGGCGCCGAGCTCGACGACGGCGAGCTGGACTTGATGACCTTGTCGGCGCTGAGGCGCCAGGAGGTGCGCGAGTTGGACAGCTTCACCTGGATCATCAGCAGGCAGAGCGCGTAACTGGTTATGCAGGCACGCGCCTGCATTTTGACCGCGTGCCGTTTTTTACCCTCGGCGCTTCTTAATTCTGTGCTCCCCTGGCCCCTGGCCGCGCGCGACGCACTTCCTCGGTCACGGGGCTCGCGATTCCTTCCGCACTCGCACTGCAAGACCCGAGAGCTGGACCAATCGCGCCGTCGCCTCCTGGATCCACGACTAAGCGTGAGAGCTTACATGCGTGCGTTTAGCGTTAAATGTAGCCCTCGCCGCGTACTCGCACCAACATTCCACTCACACTGATGGTTACTTATACTGCTACTTATATAGGGTTGCAGTTTTTTGTATACGTTCGCGTGCTGTTGTGTATATATTTATATATATATATACATATATATATGTATGCATATATACAATATATACGTTGATTTGCACGGGTGTAGGGAAGGGGGAAGTATAATGCGCGTGCGTCGCGTGCGCTCGGCCACAGCTTATGTAGTCCAGGGAAATTAGCAGAAAATCAGCTAAAACTCAAAAAAATATATAGACAGCACTTTTATTGCGGAATCTTGTAGGTAACATGTGTAGGAATAAGTAGTGACTGTTCTTA
>JAWWEN010000048.1:4807365-4820561 GCA_035582955.1 Sycophila texana
AAAAATACGTGTCGATTATTTTTCAATATTCTATCAGACGGATATAATGGAATTTTTCACTATTCTTCCCAATTATGATTTTAAATGCTCAATAGTTATTAATTCATTTATTAGTTATTACATTTATTAGTTAATTGATTTATTTATTTATTTATTTATTTATTTATTTACTTACCGATTAGCGGGTAGAAGGTGCAACACTTGTTTAAATTTAAATTAACAACAACAATTGTATGTACGTATAATACGTAAATACAGACTGTATTATTACACATACAATTACTGTAATTTAATTTTCTACGTTTACACTGATTAAATAAATAAAAAGAATCCTACATAAAAACTAGCCCAGCGCGAGCCCAGCAAATACCACCGAAGTCATATTCGAATAAACCGCCAGTGGCTAATCATCAATTCATTACTAGACGAAGGGAGAAAAAAAAGTCCCTAGGCCTCTGGGGGCCAATCCGCTGGCGGCGTCTGCTAGCGGCGCGAAGGCCACATCGGGAGCGCCCGGCTGCGTCCTTCTCTCGTGCGTGCACTCCGCTCAGGCTTCAGTGATACACTTTGCGGGCTTTTGCGCGCATCCGGCTAGCGGGTCGCGCGCAGCGGCGTTGATGTCCCGAGCGGACGTGTCGACAAGGTCGGGTCGGTGCAGCGCGCGGACGAGCAGCCGGAGGATCGCGGAGCCGCTCCGCCCCGAGGGGATGCCCGTAGTGTGACGGCGGCGTAGCGCGCAGGAGGCAGAGGACGTGGCAAGCGCGGAGAACCGCGGCGACGATGTGACGCACCAGGTAATTGGCACGGGCCGACTGGGGGCCAGTCTACTTCGGGGCTCGCCAACTTTTCCTCGAGCATACGACGCGGGGATTTTTACTCGGGGGATCTCGGCGATTTGGGTATCTAATATGCGAGGAATTTTGAGTTTTGATTTTTGCAAGAGAGCCGTGAGATTTAATTTCGTGCTAATTGTTGATGGGTTTCGAGAGTGTTTTATTTCTTTGCTGCTCCGTTTGTAATGGTTCTTTCTTCGTGGAGGGCCATCAGTTTGTTTTGAGAGGATTTTGTGCGGGTTACCTTGGGGGGTATTGTTTTACACGTTTTTTGTGCTTTTATGTAAACAAGTTTCTTATAATGATGATATGTTCGTTATATTTTTATTGTTTAGTGATGATCTTGTTTTACTATTCTACTTTGATTTAATTGCGAGAATTAATTTGAGTTTTTTTCTTTTTCAAGAGGACAATCATTTGAAGGAGGGAAATGTCTTAAACTTCAAAGACTATGAATTATAAAGAGAAATGCCATCCGAAGTAGACACCAAAGACATGGTGTCTAAGCAGGATGATGAAACTGGTGAAGAATCACAAGCGGAAACTGAAGTCACCACAGTGGATAACACCAGGGAGGAGGAAAGTACTAATTATTCGGAAAATGTAAATACTGAAAACACCAACAACAGAAACGATAACTATTCTTATCATAATGTCGCTGAAGCTAGAAATTTAGACAATGCTCTGTTATCTTTGAATCGAGATACCATTATCATGGAAAATGAATCTAGTAATTGTACAGATGGAGCTGATAGAATTACAATTATGAGAAATGATGTGGAAAATAATGTAACTGAATCATTGAGATGTGAAGCCGAAATTCAAAATAGTAGTTCGAATGATAATGACATGTCTGGATCTGTTACTTCTACAGCTACTACTGATAATACCACACAAACTTCTTTGCAAGATACTCAACCAGAAAGTGTATTACAATTCCCTAAAAATGAACCTTCAAGAAAAAATTTTACAAGATGTCTTGAGAGTGCTATAAATAATTCTGATAGTTCTACTTCGGCTAGTTCATTGTACAGTTTTAGTAAATTGAATGATAATGATGTGAGAGATGATGAAAATAGTGACTCCATTGATGGTGCAGCTTCTTTACCTTTACAAATTCCTGTGATTGATTCTTCTTCTGGTGAAGGATCTTCAAATTGTGATAATAATGCAGGTGTGGTCAATCGAAACAAACCATTTAAGTTGCCAAGTTTGGTTAATCTGTATGAAGCGGCTGAAGCACAAAGAGCTGAACTTGAGGATTCTCAAGTTCTTAATGCAATGTCCTCTATGGACATTGATTCAGGAATGTTTGTGGCTAGTGAAAGTAGTAATTCTGATCCTGATCCTGAAACTTCTGATCAACGCAGAAACAAAAATGTAAATATAATTTTATTTAAAATTTTTTAAAAATATTTCTGTTTTAATTGTTTTGGCAAATTTAACCAAAATTAATCTTTTTTAGAAAACAACAGATACAAATGGCCATGCATCTTGTGAAGGAACTGAATATTATCAACTATGGAGAAGTACTGGTGGAGTTTCATCTTCGGATGCTGTTTATGATACACTTTATCCAAATCCTCCTCCTTTGCCACCACGAGCAGTCCATAAACCATTACACAGGATGAATGCTTTATCAGCAGTACCATTAAAATTACCTAGAAGGCATGCACAAAAACTTTCAGTACCACTGCGTCCTGAAGATTGTTTTGGTTTTGAAATTGTGGATGTAGATGAAGCATCAAAATTAAAGGTAAAAATAACTGATTTATAAATAAATTAAAAAAATTCAAACTACTTATAAAGAAGACAAAAAATAAAAAATGTAAACTATTACAGTTTTATTATGAAATAATTATACTATTTAATTTAAAAAAAAAAAACAAATTTAACTTTCAATGATTTAATTCTTAGATAAACGTAAAGTAATTTTGAATTTTTGAGACAATATAAAATTTTGTTTTCATATATTAATTGTTTTCAATTATTTCTACAGACTCGAACAGCGGTAACGAAGAGTATAGCGTTGTTAAGTTCACCTCGACCGCATCGTCCATTGTCGAGGCCAGATGTTGCCGGCACGAGTAGTCAATCTGAATGTCCACCTACTCCGACTCATCGACCGAAACCGTTGCGACCGCTACCCATGTGCCCCACCAATAATTCGGCACTTAGCTCAGAAGAACCTCTACCCTCATGTAATAATCTTCTCAAACAAATAATACAAACATTCTTATACAATTTAAAAAATAATTTTTACAATTGATAACATTCTTTTTAGCGTGGGAAGCCCGTATAGACAGTCACGGTCGTGTTTTTTATATTGATCACATAAATCGCACAACGACCTGGCAACGTCCAGGTAAATAAATAAAACTAATTTATTAACTGCATTAAATGAACAAACCAGTGTATACTACAATAAAAATACTAAGCAGGTTCATCGAATCGCAATGCTGGCTGCGACTTGCGATTGCAGCAGCTCGACCGCCGTTACCAGAGTGTGCGTCGCACGATCTCCCGACCGGATAACATCGACCGAGATCCAATCGTTTCGTCGAGTTCGAGCTCCTCTCGTTCCGATGGCCCGTCAACGTTTCAGCAGCCGGAGCGAAGTGGTGCCGCAGCGGCGGTCCCTACAAACGAGCCTTTCGACGTCACGACGACACCAGCCGTTCAATTTTTAATGCGACCCGACTTCTTCACCGTCCTGCACTTGAACATGGAGGCGATGGAACTGTACAACCGAAATACCGGCCTCAAGTACATGATCAGCAAAATTAGACGAGAGCCACGAGTCTTTCCTAGGTACGAACACAACCGGGACCTCGTGTCGCTCATTAATCTCTTTGCTGATCAGAGCAAGGATTTGCCAACAGGCTACGAGTCGAAACTCGACAGAACTGGAAAGGTATTTTATCATTAAATTTATATCTGTATTCTGTTGACGATTGTCAGCGAGTGATGTACATGGTGAATATTTAAATTTGTAGAGGTTTTTCATTAACCATGCGAGAAAAGCGACGTCCTTCATTGATCCACGATTGCCCACGGAAGTGACGCATCCTCGAACGATATTGGACGAGGCTCCGGTGCCACCACCCAGGCCGCAGCAGTCTATGACGACGAGCGCTCCGGATATACCTGTCGCTTACAACGATAAAGTTGTTGCGTTTCTGCGTCAGCCTAATATCATGGATATACTGAAGGAGAGGCACTCTGGATTAGGACAGAATGTTGCTCTCCGTGAAAAAGTTAATGCAGTGCGCGTCGAGGGTACTAGTGCTCTTCAAAGACTCGGTCATGATGTACCGTTAGCATTACTGCTCAGGTAAAATTGAAAATAATTTTCATCTAGTAAAGTGTTCGAAAAAATGCTTTACATTATAAATATGTTTTGGTTGCAGTTTGTTCGAGCAAGAAATCATGTCTTATATTCCTGGAAATGTTGGAAGATCACCACTCAACAGTCCGCATGCATCACCAGGCCTAGCGAGGGCTTCTGTAAGGGCACCAGCTCCATACAGAAGAGACTTTGAAGCAAAATTAAGGACATTCTACAGAAAACTTGAGAGTAAAGGTTACGGCCAAGGACCTGGAAAGTTAAAGTGAGTTATTTTTTTAAGTAGTAAATAATATGCATTTATATTCACTGAAAATATTAACTTTTTTCAGATTACACATTCGACGAGAGCATTTACTGGAGGATGCGTTCACTCACATAATGGCTGTATCTAAAAAGGACCTACAGAAGGGAAAATTGGTTGTGATATTCGATCGAGAGGAAGGCCTCGATTACGGCGGTCCATCGCGTGAATTCTTTTTTCATTTGTCCCGAGAACTATTCAATCCATATTATGGTCTTTTCGAGTACTCGGCAAACGATACATACACCGTCCAGATATCACCAATGTCGGCTTTCGTTGACAATTACCACGACTGGTTCAGATTTTCTGGTCGAGTGTTGGGCTTGGCTCTCGTTCATCAGTACCTGTTGGATGCTTTCTTCACGCGACCGTTTTATAAAGCCCTCCTACGCATTCCTGCTAGTCTCAGCGATCTTGAAAGTTTGGACCAAGAATTCCATCAAAGCCTCATGTGGATCAAAGAGAAGGACATCAGCATTGAGCCACTAGAGCTCACTTTCTCCGTCACGGAAGAACTTTTAGGTTTGATTTTAAACTTAATCATTAACTAAATTCATAAATAATTTGAATCTTTTTTTCCGATCATAATAAAATTTAATCTATATTATAGGAAAATAGTGTGAACTAAAATATATTTTTAAATAATAAAAATTGCTCAAAGATATTGTTAATTTTTAGGGCGAGTAGCAGAACGCGAGTTGAAACCCGGAGGCAGGAATATTGCCGTAACAGAGAAAAACAAGAAGGAATATCTGGAGCGAATATTGCGTTGGCGGTTGGAGCGCGGCGTCGCGGAGCAAACCGAGTCGCTCGTACGCGGTTTTTACGAGGTCGTAGATCCGCGCCTTGTCTCGGTATTCGATGCTCGGGAGCTCGAGCTTGTAATAGCTGGTGCAGCCGAGATCGACCTGAATGATTGGCGAGCGCACACGGAGTACCGCAGCGGGTATCACGACGCCCACCCGGTAATCGAGTGGTTCTGGAGCAGCATCAGTCGCTTCAGTAACGAGCAAAGGCTGAGACTTTTGCAATTCGTTACCGGCACATCAAGCATACCGTACGAGGGATTCTCCGCGCTACGGGGCTCGACGGGCCCGCGCAAGTTTTGCATCGAGAAGTGGGGAAGACCCAACAGCTTACCCAGGTTTGTTGCTTTTTTACCTTATGATTCGTTAACAATGCTGAATAAATGTTTTTTTTACAATTGTATTGCATTTTTTGACAGAGCGCATACGTGCTTCAATCGACTGGATCTTCCACCTTATCCGACGCCAGAAATCCTTTACGAAAAGTTACTTCTGGCCGTGGAGGAGACAAATACGTTTGGCATAGAGTAAGCTGTAATAGATTTTAAAGAAATTTGTGGGGAACGTCGGATTTTAATAATAATCAAAATTCACGTTTATTATAAGAAGGTAAAGTTCTTCTCTCGTAAAATGTGATAAGTCGAACTGTGGCATTGGCATTTAATTGCTTTTATTTGCTTTTTTGCTATTTAGTATAAACAGTTTTTCAGTCGTCCGACTAACAGTGAATGAATAGTTGGTTTAGATGTTTGTGCCATGATTAAAATCAAAATATTTATGTCCATTATGGGATTAACAGTAAAATTACATTGGCCTTTGCAATTTGTATGTTTATTGTATAATATTATAAATTTCAAAATGCCTTAAGAGAATATTAAAAGAAACATGTTCTGACTATTACACTGCCTTCGTTCACCAGAGAAGAAAACCAACAACGACAATGAAATGCAAAAAATGTAAAAAATGTTTTTAAATAGAATCCTCACGAATGCTACAATACCGTCATCAAAGTAATCATTCGATGCTTACAAGACAAGAACTGTTTACTCGGATTATTAAAAATAGGCTCAGGGGAAAATTGTAAACTGTAATATTTTCGGCGCACTTAATTATTGTACGTAAACTTATACATTCAGTCCTCGAAACTAGTCATTTAGAGAATAACGAATCTCCATGATCTATTATATTGTAAATATGAGTGATTGAACAAAAGTGCAAATTTTCGACAAGTACAAGTTTTAAGACATAATTTGCATGTAATAAACATTATTAATTATAATTGTAAATATAGATAAAAAAGTACATATATATGTTTTTAAATTAGATGTTAATTATATCGATTAATGATTGGGGTCATGAAGACTGATTTATGTTTTATAATTTATTTGTTTTACAACGTGAGTAATTAGAAGAGACTTATTACAGATGTGTAGATTATTGTGGACTCATTATTTAATTGTGGAAGTGAATGTGTAAAGAAAGTATAAATATTAGATCAATAATAATATAATTATAAGTAAGATATAAATCTATGAGTAAATTTACAAAGCTGCAATTGTTAATGATG
The DNA here is from genome assembly GCA_035582955.1 of Sycophila texana. NCBI lineage: Eukaryota > Metazoa > Arthropoda > Insecta > Hymenoptera > Eurytomidae > Sycophila > Sycophila texana. The sequence goes on from JAWWEN010000048.1 coordinate 4,814,222, forward strand.
AAAAAAAATCAGACCAACAAATTATTTTGTAGATGCACCAAAAATAATGCTATTCAAATAAAACCAATGAGATCAGTAATAAAACTATACAATAAGAGCATATAATTAATTCAATATTTAATAGTTTATTAAGTAATTTTATAGTTTATTTATTAATGTCCACTTACACAGTTAAGAAAATTATCATTTTTGTACAATCATTCATATATTCTGTATTACGCGTGATTATATGCGCCTGTTATATATAATAGTTAAAATACTACATTATTCCAGTTAATGTATAACGATGTTAGAAGTTGCTTCTTTTTTCTTGTTATTAAGAAAATAAACGATGCCTTTTGTTACATTACAAGCGCAATTGTTTACTTATTCGTCTTTTCGTTTATAAAATTAATTTATATGTATGATATTCTCTATTCCCAAAAATCAATGACACAACATTCGCAAACTTTTAATAATAAAAAAATGCATAAATAAAAAAACTTATTATTTTATCATTCAATAACTAGAATTAATTTTCATTAATGAATAGAATATTTTGAATAGTAAAATGTCCCTAGAATAAATGCGGTTCGTACTATATGCAATCAATAAGTGCGATACAATTTACGCAGTGTTTACATGCACGCTGTGTATCAATGAAATACGCAGAAAATCAGAGCATTCAGAAAACCATGATCGTTGTATTTTACGGTTCGGACAATCGCGGGCCGAGTACAGTATACTTATAGGTATATATGTAGTAAAATAAGTACATACAACAATCAAGTCAATACACTCGTGTCCACTTGACAGCTCATGAGCTCATCATCGGTCTTCTATATATATGTACCTACATATATTATATATACGCCATACTGATTACTAATACGCGACGCAAGTGCAGTGCATAGGTATATATGTACCTTATACTTACTGTAGAATAAGTGGGGGTTGGGAAGTGGTGAAGCATAGGGACGGGACTACGGGAGGGGGACTGAGTTGTCGCATTCGCATCGGCCGTCCATCCTGTCCCGCGGCCTGGTGGATAAAAAGTCGACGCTTTTTTTATCGGTTCGTGCGAGTCGTGCGCCTTTTTTTCAGGAGCAGGCGAAGGAGGAGGCCACCAGGTCAGTATTTCAAGGCGCGCCGAAACCGAGCGGTCGGCCTGCTTGAGCAGCTTGAACATCCCCCGGAGGATCGAGGCTATGCCGGCGACGCCCATCCGTAGGCCTGCTCATTGAGAGATACTCCCCGGAGGAGGCATACGCGCCGTAGGATCATCAGCAGCCAGCCGCAGGAGCAGCGTTTAGCAGCCTTCGTCGTGGGCCACCGGAACTCGCCATGGACAACAAGGGCAGAAAAGTCATCGTCTGCGATAATGGAACGGGGGTGAGGTTATGTTGTACACTTGTACGGCGCTCATTCGCGATGTGACTCACAGTTTTGCATGATAAGGAATGAGAAAGTATACTTCATCCTTATATCCTTTTCCGGAATTTTCATTTATTGATATTTTCTTACACTGTTTGTGTGAGCAGTAGGTGCAGGACTAAATGTTAATATTTCACTCGGATATTTTTTTTTCTGCTGTGTACGATTGCTAAATAACGATTAAGGATGTAACAAGAAACTTTTAAAGAGTACTTTATTTGTCAAAATATTTGTTAGTATTACTTAGTTACAATAATTAATTAAAAACATTAATTTGGATATTTATAGAGTATTGTATGTTCATAAATTACAAGGCTTTAATAATTTCAATTGATTTTCAGTTTGTCAAATGCGGTTACGCAGGAGCTAATTTCCCAGCACACATCTTTCCTTCAATCGTGGGTCGACCTATCATCCGAGCAGCCAATAAGATCGGAGAGATTGACGTCAAGGTGAGGCATTCATTCTGAAAAACATAAGCCAATGAATGAAAGCAAGTATATCTTTCATGACTCTTTTGGCAAAAGATTATGTTTCTAAAGTAACCAATCTCGGCCTATTCCGGGATCCAGATTGTGCGAAATAGTATTCTAATGACGGTGTTCTATATATTTTCAGCAAGAATTTTGTGTCCGTGTAAGTCGATTTCTGGAATCACACGCGGCGTCAAGCACTGATCAGAACTCGGTTATTCAATAAAACTAGCGATGCACCCTCGCACGCTTACAAGTTAGAAAAAAAAAAGAGTGAGATACCGATTTGTCAAAGTCAAAAGTTTCCTTTTTTCTTCGTGAAATTACGGTTTTTATAAGTTAATTTATTGTCGTGCGTTATTGTGTAAAATAAAATGTAAAGTACCTTGATTCGCGAGGAGAACTAACCCAACCTTTTTGAGCGAATAATACTGCCAGAATTTTCCTGTAAGTTTTCTTTTTGGGCGTGCTAATAGTAATAACAATTTTTGTATGTTGCGTGCTTGCCTTTGCCTCTGCTAGGATGTGCTTGAGATGCCTGTAAGTTTAAAATGCACTTCTTGATAATTGATAGTAGTTTAAAATATCTAATTTAAATTAAATTTAAAGATTTTAATTTATTAAATTTTTTAAATTTAATTTAAATATAAAAGTCATCTGTACTTTAGTTTATTGTTTCTGTGTATTTATGTTGTGGAATAAAGTAATAGAGTCATTGTACTCTTCATTTTATCATGAGCGAGATAATCGTCCTTAAATTTTTCTGCAGGATCTCATAGTTGGTGAAGAAGCCAGCAAATTAAGATCTATGCTAGAAATCAGTTATCCAATGCAAAATGGTATTGTCAGGTAATTTTTTTTAACTTATTTAGAAACATATTAAATTTATCTTAGAAAAATATCTTATTTATAATATTAAATTATTGCAGGAATTGGGAAGATATGTGCCATGTTTGGGATCATACTTTTGGACCAGAAAAGTTGAATATCAATCCACGAGAATGTAAAATACTTTTAACAGAACCACCAATGAATCCAATAACAAACAGAGAAAAAATGATTGAAGTATAAAACAAATATATTCACGAGTTATTTGTTAAAAATTTATAACAATAAGCGGGTGCAAACACCTGATTTTTAACAAATAACATTGAGACTTAATTTTTATAATATTAATAATATTCAGTAACTTAAATTTTGCACTACAGGTGATGTTTGAGAAATACCAATTTGCTGGAACATATATTGCAATTCAGGCGGTTTTAACTTTGTATGCTCAAGGTTTGATCAGTGGGGTCGTTGTTGATTCTGGCGATGGTGTGACTCACATATGCCCGGTATTTGAAGAGTACGCACTGCCGCATCTTACACGAAGGTTAGATATCGCCGGTCGCGATATAACTATGTACCTTATAAAACTATTGCTGCAGCGTGGCTATGCTTTTAATCATTCCGCTGATTTCGAGACTGTACGAATGATAAAAGAGAAACTTTGTTACATTGGGTATGACATTGAAACAGAAGAAAAGTTGGCTTTAGAGACCACAGTTCTTGTTGAATCTTATACGGTATGTATTTTGTGAATATAATGTTTAAATACCGTAAAAAATTAATATTAAAGTTTTTTCATATTATGCAATATAAAAATATATATTTGTAGTTACCCGATGGTCGAGTGATTAAAGTTGGGGGCGAAAGGTTTGCAGCTCCGGAAGCTCTTTTCCAGCCTCATTTAATAAATGTGGAAGCTCAAGGCATTGCTGAATTAGTATTCAATACCATTCAATCGGCTGATATTGATATGCGCAGTGAACTTTATAAACACATTGTACTTAGTGGTGGAAGCACCATGTATCCAGGTCTTCCTTCCAGACTTGAGCGAGAAATTAAACAGCTGTATCTCCAAAGAGTGTTAAAGAACGATGTTATGAAATTAAATGTGAGTATTGTCAAAAGTAATGGTAATTTTAGTGTAAATTTAACACTGACGTATTTCTTTATTTAATAGAAATTCAAGATAAAGATCGAAGATCTACCAAGAAGGAAAGATATGGTTTTTATCGGAGGAGCCGTTTTGGCAGACATCACCAAAGATCGCGATAACTTTTGGATTACACGCGAAGAATACGAAGAAAAGGGACTGAATGTGATTAAGAAATTAGGCTCACCTTATGCTTGAGAATAGCCGACCTAATTTTCTGGAAAAAAACGCATTTACTAGTACCTAAGGAAATAAAAAAATGCATTTTCTCAGAAATTGGGCATGCGAGGATCGATTATATTGAGCGTACGTAATATTATATTACGCACCTAGGGAGGGAAAACAAAGAATGCTTCAGATCGCATGTAAATTGTTGCCCGAGGAGAAGCCAAGGGTGACAAACATGCGATCTGATGCTTTCTTTATTTCCTCCCGTGGTGCTTATACTATTTTTTGTCTAGCGAGGGCAAAAATACATTCTCGAAGCTCCCTAAAAAGAGAATGTGGGACTTTCGATCCGCTAGGCAAAAAAAGAAAGTATGCAAATGAAATGCTACGAGCGACTAATCAGTAATTATTAAATAACTGCCCAACGGTAAAGTAAAGTTATTAAGAGAATGAATTTGTTGTTACATTAAAATCAGTAACACGTATCAATGTAATATTTACGTCGATTCAAACATTTGTGAAAAAGGGGATGCTTTATATACCTTATACGCAACTTTGTCGACGTATACTTTTGTAAATATTAACTCTTTTATTAAAAAAAAAATCAAAGTTACATATTTTTGCGGTTTTCTTTACTTAATCAATCGCACGTATACTAAATACATCAGTCTCATATTTGCAATTTCGTTATTTTTGGCTATTTTTAATTAAAATTATATATTGGAGAAAATTATACATAAGGACTGATATAAAAAATTTTTTAGGCTTTTTATTAATTTTTTTTTATTAACTTTTTATACTAAAGCTTTTAACTTTTTAAAATACTTTTTTATAATTAAGCGATTTATAAAAATAGTCAACAAAAATGTTTGTTGATTTAATTTTTTTTTAAATATAGTTTCTTGTTTAACACGAGAAATTCCGCGTGTTGCAAAATGACGTCACACGATTGTAGCCATATTATAAGATGGCCTCAGAGGTCTTTGCCGACTCAGAGTTAGTACGTGTGTATTATTTTTATTGTCGTTTTTAGAAGTATTGAAAAAGATTTGACACATAACAGGGGAAATGTTTGATCAACATTCTTCTTTATTGGACTGATAATAATTAAAATTGTACTACTTTGCCTCATGATAGCATGCCGGTGATTCGCGATTCGCAAGCTGACAGACCGTAAGCCATTATTACTTTTTACTTTAATCTTTTCTATTTTGCCAAAAATTGCTAAGTGATTTAATTCTGATTAATAAATAAAATACTTGTAAGTACGTGAAAATCGAAGTATTCATAAGTTGCGTTCATTGTTGCAATTTGTTGTCATTTTATACTCAAGCAAATAGTTAATTTTTTCGATATTTTGCGGTCTATTTTTTGCAGTTTATTTCTTTAAAATTTATATAATTTATTTCAGTTAATTAGTACACAAAAATTGATTACGTAAATATAAGCAATAGTACAGTTGTTAAATGTTTTTAAGCCTGAATTTTCAGTGGCCAATCGTACACTATGGTGGCGAATATTATAGAATATTCAATGGATTTTGTTCTTTATAAGTTATAATAAATCAATAAGTTTTTCTGTTATTATATTTCGTCAGTTAAGATAACAAGCAGACTACAAGTCAATGGAATGTGTTGTATATAGCAATAGCAGTCAGCTGGTCGATTTGAAGTTTTCCACTATACCAGCATGTATAGAAACTGTCTTACCTGAATGCAAAATGCATTCACCTGCAATTTTAATAGGATCTTTAAATCGGTCAATTTAATATAGATCTTTTTTTCCGTACTTAATGCAAATATTAATTTGAACATGATCTGAAAAAAGTGAGTTTTTTTTTCTTTGTTTGCATAGTGTTATTAATTACTACTCTGTCTGTTCGGTACATGGATGTCTATACATATGGAAGCTTGTTAGATGGGATTTGTAGGTCTTCTCGAAGTCTGATCGTAATTGACGTTTCAGAAAATTTCCTATTTTTTTAAAGTTTAACATTTCCTTTTTTTTCAATTTAAAAAAGAAAATATAATATTAAATAGTCAAAGATCATTTATACGAACAAATTTAATTGTTATTTAATTTTATTTACATAGTACCTTTATGTAATTTAACTGCGATTGCATTATATTTTGTAAAAATTAAAATTAAACTTTTCAAAATTCGATAAGACACATAAAAAATAATAATGGAAAGTTGTAAAAAATCTGTAAGCGTTAATAAGAAGATCCGATTAAGGACGTTCTCCGGCGGCTGGGATGCTCAACTCAGAGAATAGTGGTACTCAACTTCACTAAATTGAGATTAA
>JAWWEN010000048.1:4820661-4834030 GCA_035582955.1 Sycophila texana
TTTACACTTGTTATAGATTAGGGTTCTCGAGAAATAGAGACCACAAAGAGATTAATTTTTGTTCTTATTCCAACAAAAGAAAAACACTAAAATTGAAAGAGGCTTTTATTTGAAATACACTTCGATCTATTCTAAACTATTTTTTTCACTTAAAAAAGGAACTAAGAAAATATTCATTAACATTTGCTATCCAACATGATAATTGTATACATCAATTTAATATAATAGAATGTTTTAAATCAATAAATCAATTTTTCTTTCAAACGAGAAGACCTCGAATTTAGCAATTTACAGCAGAATGTTGAATTCAAATTGAGCGCTAAGGAAATTAAAGCGTGGGTGGATCTATTTTAGACAACAAGAGAACTGGCGCCAAAGCTCAAGCTTCCGGATTTCTGCGATTGTCCCTGAAGCTTACAATAAACTAGTCAAGGAATCAAGTGACTAAGGAAAAAATGCATCGACTGATGTATGAACGGCGTTCTCATAATTAAAATATTATCGCACTGATGGAATAGGTATAATCAAGATAAGTAACTTAGCAAATGAATGATACATTCTTCAGTCTTTGTACACTGTCAATTTGTAAAATAACCGAATTTTTAAATCACCGAGTGAATGGAAAAATACTGTAAAATTTTTTTAAGAAATTTTTATACAGATGATAGTTTATATTTAATTAGTAATCAAGCGTTTAAAGCTGACTTTAACTGTACAAGTAGCCTTAACGAGCAAAATCTATTCTATAAAAAAAAAGTCAATAAACAAGTCGTGCGTATCGATTATTCACTTAAAAATCACTTAACGATAATAACGACCTTAAAACTAAAAGAATAATATATACTATTACTATATAATTAGCATATTTTATTTAGTAATAAAGTTTTTAATTCTCACTTTCTATACAAGCCTAAACGAGCATTGAAAAGATATTTTTCTATTACAAAAAAAAAAAAAAAATAAATAAATAAATAAATAAAACAGCCATCGGTTAACAATTCCAAGTGCGATCGTGCTCTATAGATCGGATCAATAAGGAAAATCTATTTCGGCCATTTTGGCAAACAAATGAATAATATTGAGCGGTCGAGGCTTAGAGTCTCGACGAACCGGAGAAATCCGTGAACTGAAATTGGTGTCCGAGCAGCAAGAATGCCGGCGGAGGTCTTGCGTAAGTTACCGGTTTATTTGAGCGGGACCGCGCTGCAGAATCCGTGGGCACGCACTTGCGCGTGACGAAGGAACCGGTCTGTCCTTTTTCGTCCACGCATTTCCGATACGCACGTAACCCGGCCCTCCCTCTCCTCGAGGAACATAATCTCAAGTATTTGTATTTCCTCATTTTCAACGATCCCTCGGGCGTCTGCTTGTTTACAATAAACACCGGCTTTCTTCGTTTAACCGTGCCATTCTTGGGGATTTATTTATATTTTTATTTATTTCTTACAATATTTTGTATTGCTCGTTTAACCGTGCCATTCTTGGGGATTTATTTATATTTTTATTTATTTCTTACAATATTTTGTATTGCTCGATGTAAATGACTTCTTGATAATTTATTGTTGATGGATTTTTTTTTTTTTTAATTTTGTGTGTAAATGATAGTCGATTATATGATCGGAGGATTATATTTTTGTTTATTTTTCTTGGCTATCTAAGAGATGGTTTATTGCGTGGACGAATAGTCATCGTTGATGATTTTTAATAGTAACGATGTAATTGTATTTGTATTTGCAGATAATTATCGGCTTGCTCGATGGTATTTTTGCATGAGTTTACATCCGTTCATTAGGTGTATGAACATTGAATAAAATTGATGCAATTTAAGTTGAATTTAATGTTGCTTTTCAATTTTTTAAATCGTGCGGCTTCTTCAATAATGGAAAAACCAAACGTTAAAGTATTGAGGTATATTAACCTATGGTTTTTTTAATTAATATTTATAATTTATCATTGATAAAAACTCATTTTTTGTAATTTATAGGACTACTATGACGAGTTTTATAAACAGCAACGAATTTTTGAAAAAATGTCTGTACGTGTGTAGACACCCGTAACCATCTCAGAGAATCTTTTATCTCTGCAGTTTCGAGTCACTCCACTCATAATTGCAAACGAAAAATTATTTGATAAATATTCTGTTACATTACACGCCTAATATTATAGCAAATTTTTCTAATAATTTTCTCTGGAATTAATAATAGCATTATAAACAAAAGTCACATTATTTTTTCTGCTATAAAATTTCTTTTAGTTTTTAAATAAAAAGATATCAACGCTGGTGTAACAAAACCCACAAATTTCGAGGCCAAGAATCATACAACCTCCGATATTAAATACTAATCCAGAAAACGTATAAAAAAATCTCTATAATATAACTAAAAAATAAATTTCTGTCCTGTCCTCGAAAACTAATTCGACCAAAGGAAAAAAGAAGGGAACACCCGCCCACTGCAGTGCCAACAGCTCGGAGAACAGCGTCCAGACCAAGTCTCCAAGTTGCTCGCGACAATAAGCCTCAGCGCGATGCAAAGAGGAGCTCCGGCGCCCACGCCCTCCGCCTTAAGCATATACCGTCGCGATCTATGTACGTAATAGGTGTGCACACACGAATGACGAATCTTCGCCGGATTACGTCAGCGTCGTGACGCGTCCGCCGAAATAAGCGCCGTCGGGCGACGAATTGTTTCACGCTTATGCCGGAGCACCAACGATGGGTTGGGTTCCTAATAAGACTTTCAAAAATTCTGAAATCGCTGATTAGCGAGTGCCGTCCTGTCATACCTTAGCGATTTTTTATTTCGATGAATAGACAAGACTATTTTGGAAAAATGGTCTTTAAAGAAGAAACATTTTCATACTAAAGATTTATCAGATTCAAGATTTATAATAATCTTGTTAACATAATTATTTTTGTATGTTCAAGAGATTTACTTGTCACCATTGATATGATTAACAAAATAAATAAATGAATAAATACTCTGTCCTGATAAAAAATAATCCAACTCCATGAAAATCCCCAAGCAATTGACCCACCGCATGGCTTGAACAAGATAATTATCCTAAAGCTTTTCCGCTATTTTAAAATCTATATGTATCTTTCCTCTAACGCGACAATTATTTTTTACTATATATGACTTATTACACAGAAAAGAGAAAGAAATGCACGAGACAAGTGTTTTGTTGGCAGATCAAGAGGAAGTTGGCACCGGCGGGAGCTTTTGATGGATGAATTACAAATCTTTTAAGCTACAGGCGAAATTGTGCTTTGGCACGACGCGAGAGTCGATGTTGCAAAAAATCAACCGACAGTTTTTTTACGCGTGTCTATTACAGCGCGTATAAATCATCTTAAACCACACGTATAGACACTCTCCTCATAATTTATTCAACTAGCTGTACGAAGCAGTAAAAAAAAAATTCAAGAAGAAACTATGCAGCAGGAAGCTGTTAAGGGTTTAATGAGCCATTAAGACACTTGGAGTTGTTTTCAAGTGACTAAATAATTCGACGGAAGCTGCTTTACTCGAGGGCCCAGCCCGCGAGCGGCCTCGTTCGGACATGACCGATAGAATTATCTCGTCGACCAATTACATCCTTAATTGCAACAAGTAGCGAGGCGTATATCTTCTTTCATTTCATCTCACGTCTGCATCAATAATAATAAATCGATCGCTATACCATTTTTTTTATGAAGCCCTATTGAACGCTCGGACACTGTGAGTATATTTTTCGATGAATTTCGATAAAAAAAAAACGTGATGTGCATTAATGTATTGATGTGCTTTGACGATTGGAGATTACATTAATTATTCATTATTATTATAATTTATATTACGCTTTAATTCTCTAATAATTTATTATTATTCTTTCAACTGTGAGGTAATGAAAGTAAGAAATGCATTGCACACGTGATGAGTGTGAAAGAAACTTGAATGTAGTATAAGAAGCTTTAACAAACAATTTTTCTTATAATTGCATTTTTTTTTCATCTGATATAAGTCATCAATTGTGCATCTGGAAGTCTTTATAAAATATTACGCAACAGACCATGAACTTGTCAAATTGCAGCCTCGAAAAGATTTTATAATAATAAGTTTGTTGATTCAATGTGCAATAATGAAATTTACCTTAATTAGATGCCTGTTTTAATAATAAAAAAAAAAACACTTTCATACTATTGTAATAAAATTACGACTGTTGTAAACCTCTGCAAGGTAAAAAATATTTTATCTTAATAAATTAAATAGTAGGATAATTAAAATTTTCAGGTATTTATAATTAAAAACAAGTTATTATCAATGAGCGATAATTGTCTACTCATGCGCCTGCTTATCAACCGAATTATCTTGAAGAAATATCGGCGTATATACAACATCTGTAAAAATAGCAGTTACGCGCTATGTTTAGTCGAGCTATTATTGTTTCATTCTCGCCAGCGATTCGCGCCTCGCCGTTAGACATTCACGACTCGGAGAACAAGAAAATAATAAAAAAAATGTCATTTCGTTGTTTAATTAACAATCGCCGTACTCAGCAACGGCAGCGGCAGCGCAATGGAGATTTTTATTTTCCAAACGAATGGGACTCGAGTATCGTATGTCTGGCGGGGACTTCGTCTGCTGAACGCCCGACGAACCATAAACTCGGCGCGCATTTCCAACGCTTCGAAGAAAATAGCATCGCTTCACTGGGCAACTCTTCCTTCTTCTCTTTCGGAGCGAGATATTTGGCGGCGCTCAATTTTCTTTTTTTTTTTTTTATTTTAACTCTGAATTTTTTAACTGTTTATACGCTTTGAGTTTTTTTACTTGTATACATATATATCGCGGTGATTACTATCACTTACTATAAACACTTTCCGTTTAATAGACGCGCCAATTTAAAAAAATAGAAGGGAAAAAGCAAAGTACGCTTCTCCAAGATCTAAAATGTGCGTACCATTACTGCCGCGACGTAATGTTTAAAATATTTGTATTATATTCTTGCTTCAAATCATCTGGTTATTTTCGAAGCCATGAATGAATTTTTCGGATCAATTTCACCTACTCAAGGGGCAAAAAGTATAAAAAAAAAAATATCTTCGTCGACAGGAAAAAACTAGAAATCTCTTATGTTGAATTAGTGAAAATCTACTAAAATTAGTGGAAATTGCTCTACTAATTACTAAATAATGAAGCTCTTTCCACTAACTTTTAGTGAAATTTTACTAACTGCAGTAATTTTTCCCTAATTGACTTTTAAATAAAAAACTTCAGGAAGTATTTCAGTGTATAAAAAACATTGCAAATCAATCTTAGAATGCAGTTACACATTAACATTTATGTTAATCGAAAATCTTTCAAAGTTCATTAATCACAAGTAGGATACCATCTGACTCGAATTAGCGAAATTCCAAAAATCTTACATAAACAAATTATTCTGTATAGTACTCATTGCTAAAGCGAAAACAAATATTCGAAATACCAAAAAATAGTAGAATTGCAAGGAAATTTTACGATAAATATACTAAAAATGAATACCCTACAATTATACTAAAATTCAATATAAATATTTTAAAATTGACTACAGCCGCTTCAGTAATTCATCATTTAATTACTACTGTATTTAAATTAATAATTTCTTCTTTAATTTTACAATTTTTTTTTCCTTTCTTTAGTACACACACCGTAGCACTCTTCAATTGCACGCAGCATTTTCTGCGCAGCATCTCATATCCAAACTCGAGTTATCAAAATCCCATTAAAAAAAAAAGAAAAAAAGAAAAAAAAAATTAACGGCGGGCGCATAAACGACCCAATCAGCAAAAATCTCGCTAATTTTCGCAGCTCCCCGCTAATCGAAAGCGCTCTCGGAAGAACCGCGCGCGACTCACCAGCTGGACGAGCTTGATGAGGCCGGGTATGCTGCGGAAGTAGGGCAGGTTGAGAGTGAGCGCTGCGAGGGGGCCGCCCTGGGCACCGTCCGCCTTCGCGGCTCCGGGCCTCGAACCATCCTGCACCGTAACCGTCACGCTCTCCGTCATCATGTCCCGATGCTATCCCCAAGTGCGAGCGAGCGCCGATGAAGCGCAAAGGCTGGGCCTCCTGGATGTCGGTGCTCCTCCGTCGGTTGCACTGCGCGCCGCTCCTCGTGCCGTCGACACCTGTTGAGAGCCGAGCCGCGATCAGGTGGGGGAGAGCGAGCCACGAACACACTCTGGCCGGCACACCGCGCGAGACTGAGCCACGCGCGCGAGGGACGTGCCCAACACGGCCGCCAGTATATACTTCCACCTCCCCCTCTTTCTCTCTTGGGCTCTGAAGCTTATTTCTTTCTCGTTCTCTTTCTCGCTCGTTGCGCTCGTTATGTAGCGCCTGTCCCGCGCCTATACCTATAGAGCCGAGGCGTTCAACCTCCTAGGCTCCTGCTGGGTACTGCTATATCCGCTGCAGGCGCGCGGATGCGCTGCACTTCTCTTCGGCGAATCGCGCTTGAGATGGAGCGTGTCTATGGACTATACTACTGTATTGCGCATGCAATAGCGATCGCCGCGCCTTGCACTCGTTTGTCTGGATTTCTTTTTTTTTTATTTTTATTTTATTTTTATTTTATGTTGAATTGATCAAAAGGGACTTTGCGTTGCATTCTCCTATATACGTTAAGAAGTGCCTTAGAGTGGAATAATCACCTTTCTGACTGAGATATATTCAACAATTCTATTCATACTATTAAATTAGAAATTAAGAAAGCTTTATAATGCCTCAGTAGTTGTAAGTGCGAGTATCTATAAGAATTTTTTTGTAAATAAAATTTTTCTATTGTAAAATCGGTTCGCCCGTAAATTGGATTAAATAAATAAATAAATAAATAAATTTTATTTTTATTTTAATATAAATTCAACAGGCTATAGAGAGCCTTTTTACATAAAATGAGAAAAAAAAACGTTTAATAAGCACAAGTATAAATGAACGTATATATAATAATCTCTTAAAAGAACTAATATTGGAAATATACTATAATATCAGTAATATTGAAAATACTCAAAGGAAGAGTATTCCACTGTCTTTTTACTCTCTAAAGTTGAATTAGTGGAAATTCTACTAATTTTTTTTAGTGAATAGATTTTCCAGTGATCAATTAGTAAAATTCACTATCAATTACTAGAATTTCACTAAATGAAATAGTAAAAAAAAAATTCTACTTAGTTTTATTAGTGGAAATTAATAATTATTAGTGGTGCACTTTGCACTATTCAAGTTAGTGCATAGTCACTATAAATTAGTGGTTTTTCACTAATTTAACTTTAGAGAGTAAACTATTACAAGTATAGAATAAAAACCAATTTAATATTTATTTATTTTTAACGTGATGGAAAAATGCGATTTGTTGTAACGAAAAGAAGAAGAAGAAACGTTTCGATTTTCCTCGTGAAGAACGTGAATTATTGTGTTTTGCTGCAAAGAAGATTGAAATGAGCTTCTTTTCAAGTGAAAAAAATTACGAAATGTCATTTCTCTGCGCAGGAATCTTGCGAAATGCGCGTTTCTTCGTTGGGAAAAAAAGGCTCTCGTTTCTTGTTATCGCGATTTATATAAGCTTTATTTATTTGCTCTTGATAATAATCAATTAATTAAGTTTTAAAATAGAAACAGCTTTTTCAGTTATCTTGAATTAGGGGCTCTGAATAGTGTGTACGTATATTCAAGTCCTGCGCTTTTATAGCTTCATTTCAACTTTTTTAGGGTGATCGGTGAAGAAGTTCACAGCTGGGAACACTTCAAGATAATCCGAACCGATCACACCGCAGATGAAGATATCACTATCCCACAGCGTGAATTTTATAGTCCTTTATTGATATCCCTTCAATCATCCGGTCGCTCGCGGTCAAATAAACGGTCCTCGTGCCCCAAGCGACGACATCCGTTTAAGGAGTGAAACGACCCTCCGGGTTAGATAGAGCCAGGTTCACTCAACGCAAAACGGGGCTCTTCATATTGGTAACGCTTCAAATTCAACTTCATTGCGCTTGTATTCACTGAAAACCTTCATTCTATACGAGGAAGTCCGTGAACCTTTTCTATAATCAGGGCCAGAAAGAGATAATTGTACTCTTCCATAAGCACTTTCATGCATCTATAAAACTTTGGAGTCGCTTCTGCCCAACGGTAGGTGCGGTACACTTGACCGAAATAAATTCTTCATACTTTTCTTAATACCGAATAATTCTTTGAAAACGTTCCGCGCGAATTTATTTCGTTCAAGTGTACATTATAGTTTCGGATGGGTCATACTGACGTGTTCTTCGAAATTGCCTCGCCGTCGCCTGTTGAAGTCACCCAGAGGCCCGGATCGATACTCAACTCTCATGATTACGAAGCGACATTTTTCCGAAGGGTGCTCCGTCTACATGATCAATAGTACTGCCGAAGGTCAATCGATTAATCAAACTTTATGGTGGTTGTAAGGGTGACTTGTTTGTCAAAAACAGAGAAATAAAGAAGAAGACGAAGAACAAGGTAAATTGTTAAGTATTTTATTAAGTGTGTATAGAAAAATTTTACTTTTTTCCCCCAATCGTATTACTGATCACTGAAAATTCACAGAGAAGCGACAATTACAACAAAATAAATACTAAATTTTTACACAATAAAAGAATATATCGAGAAGTCATAATTTATTTATATTATGGCTGTTATAAATCGTTAACGATTAGTTTAAAGTATGCTCTTAATAAATGGCTAAAGATATAAATCATTTGCATTAAATATTTATACTCACACTTTATTTCTATACTGTCGAATTAAATAAAAAATGTTTAATTTCATTATTCGTATATCAACTAAGATAAGATTTCATGCTTGAGCATTTCAAATTTGGCGCGTTCATTACTTTTCTGGTTGGACATATAAATCCCTAGGAATAATAAAGTAAAATCCCTAGAACTACGCAAACTCAGCAGAGCTCACAATATCGCGGTGACAAGCATTTTCCCGGAGCCAATTCGGAAGTGCATCATTGTTCTCTATTTTAATCGCGAACTTTTCATTGAAATTCGGATTTTTATGAGATTGTAAGAACTGATCGGGCCTCAAAAGGCATTTGTGAATCGCAAGATTCAAAATGACGCTTACAAATAAAGTAAGTAATAATTTATATTACGTTTTACTTAAAAGCTAACCTTAATCTCCGGGAGCTCCTTTTCAACGATTGCCTATTTGTAATAATTTTGATATTTCGAAAATTCAGATGGAGATTGATGAGAAGACGGCGAAAGGAGAAGGTTTTAAACCATACTACATACAAAAGATTGAAGAGTTGCAACTAATAGTAGCTGAGAAGAGTCAAAACCTTCGTCGTCTACAAGCACAACGGAATGAGCTCAATGCTAAAGGTTAAATATAAATTGGATTATTATCCAGTATGTTATCGTATTTTTTAACAATTCTAAATGCTTTTTTTTAGTACGAATGCTTAGAGAAGAGCTCCAACTTCTTCAAGAGCAAGGCTCATATGTTGGTGAAGTTGTAAAGCCTATGGATAAGAAGAAAGTGTTAGTTAAAGTACATCCAGAGGGAAAATTTGTTGTCGATTTAGATAAAAACATTGATATCAATGATGTAACTCCCAATTCAAGAGTAGCTCTGAGGAACGAAAGTTACACACTGCACAAAATACTTCCCAACAAAGTTGATCCTCTTGTGTCTCTTATGATGGTGGAAAAAGTACCGGACTCGACTTATGAAATGGTCGGAGGTCTTGATAAACAAATTAAAGAAATTAAAGAAGTTATTGAACTACCGGTGAAACATCCAGAGCTCTTTGATGCTCTTGGTATTGCTCAACCGAAAGGTGTACTGTTGTACGGTCCACCTGGAACTGGAAAAACATTGCTTGCAAGAGCAGTAGCACATCACACTGAATGTACGTTTATTCGAGTTTCTGGATCTGAACTTGTGCAAAAATTCATTGGTGAAGGATCAAGAATGGTCAGAGAACTTTTCGTAATGGCTAGAGAACATGCACCATCTATCATTTTCATGGATGAAATCGACTCGATTGGTAGCTCTCGTATTGAATCAGGATCCGGTGGAGATAGCGAAGTAAAATATTTTATAAAACTCAGAAATTTGAAACAATATATTTCATGTCAATTGGAAATCACAATTTATATTGAATTTTACAGGTTCAAAGAACTATGTTGGAACTTCTCAATCAATTGGATGGATTTGAAGCCACAAAAAATATTAAAGTAATTATGGCAACAAATAGAATTGACATCTTAGATCCTGCTTTGTTGCGTCCAGGTCGTATTGACCGTAAAATTGAATTCCCACCACCAAATGAGGAGGCTCGTTTGGATATTTTGAAGATCCACTCAAGAAAAATGAACTTAACTCGTGGAATTAATCTAAGGAAAATAGCTGAATTAATGCCAGGTGCTTCTGGAGCCGAAGTGAAGGTAAATTTTACATTAAAATAATCATTATTAAAAATGTCATGTATTTGGACACCTGCAATAATCGTGTCATTGAATTATAGGGTGTATGCACTGAAGCAGGTATGTATGCTTTGAGAGAACGCAGAGTTCACGTTACACAAGAAGATTTTGAAATGGCTGTTGCAAAGGTCATGCAGAAAGATTCAGAAAAGAATATGTCCATTAAGAAGTTGTGGAAATAAATTACTCAAAATATATTACTTTGTAAACTGTAATTTAATTTTATTGTTAACATTTTTTTTAAATCAATGCAAATGTATAAAATACTAAGCTGAATGATTGATCACATTAAAAGCAGTAAGATTTCGCTAAACTGGAGTTCTTTATTCTTGCTTAAAAGAAATTGTTTTATATCTTTTGCACGGGATATCAATTAAACTACGATAAAAACTAAAGGACTCAACTAAAAACTACGATATTATTTATGTTACTCAACTTTGGAAAATTAATGTAGAGCATAAAGTTCGCGTAAAAAAGATTCATCGGAGCGGTGAACATCGAACACTTCCAAAAATTGCATAATTCAAAAATTAATATCTCACTCACTCACTTTGCAACTGAAACTGTTATTCTGACACGAAACACAAAGAAAAACGGTAAATTAACTCTGCTGAAAAAATCATATGAGAATCCTATGATTTATTTCCAGCAGGGAACCCGTTTATAGCTAAATGTTGATCATAAGAGAACTGACGGATGGGTACAAGGTGGAAAATCGATCGAAAGCATCACAGAGCCGATCGCTTGCTCTTCTGTTGAGCGCATTGATTCGAACGTTTCTGAGAAATGGTTAAACAAAAAGGTGGTCAGGTGTACAAATACAAATAAAATACAAGCTAAAGCGACGCGACTGTGTGCACTGAGAAAAAAGTTTACTAATCACAATTAACCATTACTTGCTTTAATTAATATTTACTTATTTCAACCAAAATTTATTTGTTTCAATCAAATATTAATTGAAACAACTAAACATCGATTTCGATTTCTTACTTTTTTTTCAGTGTATATATTAAATTAAAGTCGAAACGTATATCACTAAACTTCGCAATTGTAATAGCAAGCAGAGAAGCGGAAGAATTCACCGTCGCTGGCTCCCGTTTGCATTTGTATTTACGCAAGTGACCGCATCTCTCCGTCGCCGCTTTTACTTGTTTAGTCGAGGAGTCCTACTGACACTGGAAGTCGAAATTCGTTCCATACGAATTTTTTTTTATTGGAATCGGTAGATTAATAAAAACTACCCTCAAGTCTACTTCAAAATCGATCGGATCGAAAAAAAATGTTTTCATTTTTTATCGACATTGTAGTCTATATTTGTTATCAATAAAATCTTTACCATTTAAAACAATTTGTATTGTAAATAACTATATTATTAGTTTTTTCGTAATCAATTTTAGAAGCAAAAAATAACGTAACAATTTCTTCGTTAATGTACAATACAGAAATAACTACTTTTTTCAAAAATTTTGACATTATTTTTTAAGAAAATATTTAAATTCGTTGTCAACCGATGTAAAATTAATTGAATCGCTTTAAAAGTTTGTGTATAGAAGTAAACTTTATATTCCTGTTCTGGAACATTGATTTTGGTATGAATCCTATGCATTCACCGTAAAAGTATAGGTAAGATGAACACAAAAAATAAAATAATATATATAATTTGGTTTAAGTTATCAGCTTAAATAATTTTGAAGCAGGAACGAAGAATATTGAATGCAGAATTTTTCATTAGTTTGTATATCTGTAGCTATTATGCCAATCACTATACCGTTTACCCCTATATCCTTGAATATTTTCACTTGTTACACCTGCGTAGGAGTTCTCATGTGCTTCAATCAAAATTTCAGTATGATAGTAAACTCATTAATTTCTATCAAGAAGCAGTAGCGCATCGAAACAAATAACGAGACTGCGAGGCCCTATACCTGCCTCTATAGTCCAGGAAAATTAGCAGAAAAAAAGGGTGAAAGCTTATGCTTACGGATGATAGTGAACAGCAGTTCGACTGCGGAATCTTGTATATAATATGTATAAAATTTGATAAAACCGGTTTATAAAATAAGCTGTGTTGCGTTATTGCAATATGTCAATTTATTGTTTACTAGGAAAAAATTAAAAACCGCTATTGAAATATAACATTTTCAATCTGGCAGCGATTAGGATAGGAATTAAGACCTGGATACCATTTACTGGAATGATTATATCATTAATATAGTTTATTTCATATTTATTATAATTTTTTTAGTTATTCTACAATAACTAAAAGAGGCTAAAATAAAGCCTCCTTAAATACACAACTACATTTTTGCTATACTACTTACTACGGTAGTTATTTTTTAAATTATGTTATTTGAATTAAACATTTCCTTCTCTTCGCGCAGTAGAATTCAAAAAA
Source organism: Sycophila texana (assembly GCA_035582955.1). Lineage (NCBI taxonomy): Eukaryota > Metazoa > Arthropoda > Insecta > Hymenoptera > Eurytomidae > Sycophila > Sycophila texana. The sequence goes on from JAWWEN010000048.1 coordinate 4,833,537, forward strand.
GTAGTACAATTTTGAGTAACAGCACGAAGATGGTTAGTTATAATGTTGTTTTCACAACATTGCGACCAATTGTAGATCACCAGAAGTAGTGTTATCAGTGTCATTGTAGCTATAAAAGCCATGATAAAATAGGCGTATATCTTGATAAAGTTCTTTTCCGCCTGTGAACAATTTGAATAAGTAGTGTTTTAAAAATGTTTGTTTATAATTCAGCAAAATTAATATTCAAAAAATAACAAAACCTACATCATTTACGTGCGTGTGTTAATGATTAAGATAAGTTGATTAAAAAGTGCACAAATGATCACATTTTCTTTAACTAAAAAAAAAAATGATGATTTAAGGTAAATTGTCAAGTTGGGCGGCGAATCCTCCAAAATTGTAAACAAAACTTGGGTTCAGTTGATGTATGTAGGCATATACACTCGCCTCGAATTGAAACTCGGAGAACAATTCAAAAATTTGCAACGTCGCATGAAAATTTCTAGGCGCTA
>JAWWEN010000048.1:4834130-4845272 GCA_035582955.1 Sycophila texana
GTTTTTAGTTATTAATTCGTTAATCTTAGGCAAATTTCTGTATAATGGGTACTAACCCGTAAATTTATAAAATAAAACAAAAATAAAAATAAATAAAATAAATTTATTGGTGATACTTACTTCTAATTTATTAATATATTAGATTAATCTAATTCTAATATATTAGATTACCATTTTAAACATATTTATCGTATGTAACAGCATAATTTTCTTATATTATTACAATTACTTAATTAATACAAGCCTTTATAAGAAAAGAAAAGATTTGAATTGATAGTTGGTGACATTTATATTATGGAGATTCGACGAAATCTAGTTACATTTCATTACCCAGGGTTACCGTACCTTCGCTTATAGTAACAACGCGGAGCCAATCAGCAGCCGTTCAGCGATTTGAATTTGAGTCGGTCGCGTCGGTTTCATTTAGCGTGGCGGACTGGCAGTTGCCCCATGAGAGCTGTCCATTGCCGGGTTGGCATTCTGATTTATCGCTGCACATTTTACGCTTTATTACCTGTTCGCGGTATTTTGCCGGATTGTCTGTGAACGAATTTTGCGCTGCACTTCGACGACTTTTTCTTCGCTGCTCAGGATACACGAAATCGGCGTCATTCTGGGGTCGTCTGTTGGAAAGACACTCGAGGAATCTGAAAATTTGCCAAACGGTAAGTGCTAATTCATAGTTTGACGGTTTGAAGGAAGAATACTAATTGAACAGTAATTGAATCATATCTCGGTTTAATTGATCGATAATTGTTTTAAGCATCGTGAGAAAATTAGTAAAATCTTTCGGATTCGGCCTCGTGTGTCGTTTGAAAGGCGAAAAGCAAAAATGCTAAAGAGTCCTGCATGGACGAATCGAGAAGGATCCACGCACTAACTGAATGCGAGATTTAATGATTTTTAAAAATATATCAAATTTAAAAATATATCGCCTTTAGTATTACTCGAAAGATTTTAACGCTTCAACATTATTATTGTTCAAAAAAAAAGGATATACATATTTTTCTTTGTGTGGATAATTTTCTGTTCTCTCATTTTGTTGCAGATTATGCTGAATCGTTTGAGAAAGTAAGGAATAATACAGAAGGCACAATGAAGAAATCGAATACTTCTACCCCAAGCTCTGCTAAATTTTCTCAAATGAAAAAACATTTTGTAAATATGAATTTAGATTTGGATGCACCTCAGTGGTCAGATTTTTTTTCCGCTAGTCCTCAGGTTTCTTATGATGAATATTTTTCTAAAAACCACGATGAAAATGAATACAGGGAAAAAGAAAACATTAATTCAAGTATAAATTTAAGTGTGACTGAAACTCCCTGCAAAGATAAGGACAATTATAGTTTCAGTATTAATGCAACTCTAAAAGAAACTACATATGAAAATGTATTAACAGAAGCAATGAATAATTTGCAGATGTCTGTGAAAACAAAGCACGGTGATAAATCTATGAATAAATTATGTTTAGCGGATTCTCCGGCAGTAAAAACATTAAACAAAAGACTTACTCGATCTACGTGTTCACAAGTAGAAAAATCAGTTAAATTTAAAGATCAAGGAAATTTAGAAGAAAACAAAGAAAATTCTTGTACTGCGAGATGTCTGACTCCAGCAAGTAAAGTCAGACAAAAAAAACAGGTTTCAACTCCACAAGTTGTTAATAAAGGGCATGAAGATTCAGAAAGTGATAAGAGTTTGCATACTAGTGATTCGCATGAAAGTCCTTTAACCGATCAAAGCTTGCAATTAAATCTTGAAGTAACTGCAACTAGTTCAGAGCATGAAATTTCAGAAGAAAAACTTGAACCTGAAAAGGAATGCGATAATGTTAATCTGCAGGAGAATGAAACAAACTTAAATTCAAATATTCCTAAGAGCAAAGTTGTCACTTCTTTTGCTACTCAAGAAACTGTATCTAATACGAATTCTAAAAAGAAGGTCACAGCTTTAACAGGTACAGCTTGGCATAGACAAGTAAAACGACGTATGAGTCTCAGTAATCAAAATCGATTGAGTTTAGCTAAAAGTAAATCAGTTGAATCTACCAAATATGTCAGTATGGCAGAAGCAGTCTCGAAATTTCAGCGTTCTACACCTCAAAGATTTCATACTAAAAAAACTACAAAAACAGAGCAATTAAGAAGAATGTCCTTTAAATTAACCAAGGCTACTTCACCAGCACTAATGTGCAAAAATCGAACAAGGCCTGTGACTGCTATTAGCAGAGAAGAACAGGAAAATTTAGAATTGGAGAAAATTCGACAAAATCAGATAAAAGCCAATCCTGTTCGTAAAGACATATTAATGAAACCCGCTCCTCTAAAAAAAGTTGAAAAGAAAATGATAACAAATCCAGAACCATTTCATTTAACTCAACTGAAGAAAAATCAATCTACTTCAAAACCAACACAAGAAGTAAAGAAGATTCATACAAAAAAAGTTGTACCTTCAATTGTTTCCATGGATGGGAAAGGAGTTGTTGTTAAGGTAATTCTTTTAAATATAAATATTAAAACAGGAGATAAAATAATAATTTTAGCTTAAATATAATTCTTTTAAATTTTTGTTGATAATAAAATTTTTAATTTCAGGAAGAGGAAGTTTTGTACTTTGGTATTCCATGCAAAACAAAGAAGAAGAATACTAAAGTGATGCCATTTAGCTTTGAAGCACGCAATAAACAGCTTCAAATGAAAAAACAAGAAAAATTGAAGATAATGCAAGAAACTGAGCAACAAAAACTTAAAGCTGAATTTCATGCTCGACCAGTACCAGCAGCAGTGAGAACTCCAATGTCTAATCCATCAATAAAAAATACTTCAACGAAAATAACAGTTCCTATACCATTAAGTCTCGAGCAGAGGCATAAAGAAATGCAAAAGAAGAAGGAAGAAAAAATAAAACAAATTTTAGAAGAAGAAAAGCAGACGCGGTCATTTAGAGCACAAAAAGTTCCGGAATTTAAACCTGTCGTGGTTAGAGGTAGATCACGAGATAATTTAAAAAAATCACACGAAAATCTGTCTGTAAAAACAGATAATGGAATACAAATAAAAAAAAGTAATTCATTTAAAGGTTCACAAAAGAGTTTAACTGAAGTAAATGCATTAAAAAGGTCTCAAGAAAATTTGGCAAAACCAAGAAATTTAATTAAAAAGCCACTTTCATTACCAATGGTAGCAACAAAGAAGTTAAATCCTCCATCAACTAAGGCAACAACTACACAAAATGCAACGAGTGCAATCCAAGGTACTGCTCCTAAAATTTTAGAACCCAAGTGCAAACTCTCGCAGAAAAGTGTTGCTGTTTTTTCGGAACTGAACACAGACAAGCGAGCAAAACAACGTAAAGAATTTGATGAACATCTTAAACAGAAAGAAATGAATGAAGAGGAGATGAAAAAAAGAGAAGAAGAGGAGCGCATTGCAAAAGAAAAGGCTGAGCAGCTCGAATTAAGAAAGAGGGCTGAAATCAAAGCAAGGCCAATGCCTGTTTACAAGCCCATGCAAATGATTAAGTCGACGAAGCCACTGACAGATCCTCAGAGTCCTGCATGGGCAAATCGAAAAGGATCGACACACTAATTGAAAGCGAGATTTACTAATTTTGAATGATATAAGTATCAAAATATCACGATTATTTAATCTAAGCTTATTTTTTATCATATTTTTAATATTTTTAATCATTTAAAATAATTAGTTGTTATTATTGTACAAGAAAAATGTAGTTTTCAAAGCTTCGTTTTTCGCAAATCAACGTTTCTCGTCATTTTGTAGTATGTAAATTTCAAAAAAAGGATTTATATTTTTTACTAACATCGACGTAATATATTAATCAAAGCTTGTGAAAATTATAATTAGAAGAAAATAAAGAATGCTGTTTTTTTTTTTTTTAGTAAATATGAATTGTTTAATAAAGAGTTTTTGTAACACGATTTTGTCAGCTTCAACAAATGCAATTATACGCGTGGCTGAAATTTTCTTACGATTTTTTTTAAACAAGATATACATATATTTTTCTTCGTGCTTTAAACAATGATTAAGACTTACAAAACAAACGCCTTGTATCTGTTGTCGACTGTTCCATACCAAGGATAATGAAAATGATGTACATTTACATCGTAATAAAACGCGCCAAGTTGAATACAACTCGTACACTCACATTCGCAATATAATACAGAAACATCTTATAATACAGACAAGATATATTTAAAATCGCATTAGAAACAGATACGTGGCGAGAAAACAAAAATCACCAATAATAATTAAAATACAATAGTGGTTATTAATTTTAAGTTAATGCCTATAAAGATATATGTATAATTACAAGTAAAAGAATTTAATTAGAGAGTCTTGCTCGCGTTAGTAGAGTGGTTGATCCGGAAGTAGGCCGCGTTTATTTAAGCCGATAACAGAGATGTAGCTTTTGCTTGATGAACAAAATCTACGGATGGAATTTTTTTTTTTTCATGTTTTTTAAATGCTCAGCTCTCTCCCTCGATAATCGTCTCAGGCACTAAGTGCTTATTTTTAAATACATTCCATTCTTCTTTTTTACGAAATCTTTACATCTCACATCGCATTTACGATTATCGAGGTAAACTAGAAAATGCAAACAGTATAAACGGTACAAAGTCTTGGTTTCATTTTTTTCTTGAAATATTGAAAACACGCACGCAGTCATAGTCCTTTTTTTTGAATAAATACTTCTATAAAAAGATTTGTATACGATCGTCGGAACGAGAAAGAGGAAAGAAAGAAGAAAATAGGAAACAGGAAAATGAGGATAAAATTCGCAAGTTAGTCTTGAAAAAAATGGAGAGTTTGTTCGTTTCGCTTTCGCGCGTGAACACGAGACGATCACTAGGTTCTGCACACATTTCTCTAAGTATGTGCTCATCTCCTTTATCGTATTTACACGTCACGCTTTTCGAATTGTAAAAACTCGACACACTAATATTTAGAACTATCAAAGTTCCTTCAGCAAGGCTGATTTAGCATTTTTCAGTTTGTCGAGGCGACGCTGCAAGTGAGAGTTAGCCGTTTCCAACTCTTCAACTCGACCCTGCGATTCTCTGACCTGCAAATGAAAATTTTATTAAGTAAATTTTAAAAGCAATGGTTCGTGAATGACAAATAATACATTACTATGCACACGATATTAAAGTTTATCTGTAAATTTTATTTATAGAAATTATTTTAGTTACTAGAAAAAGTATTTTTTTATACTGTTTTATTATTTAATGTTTTTAAGTAAATGTAATTGTGAACACTTATCGTGCTAATAATTATTTATTTATCTATTTATTTTTTTGTAATATTATGTCATTTAACAGTTCAATTGTGCTCACCTCTCTCTGTAATTTTCTTTTCTCGACTTTTAATTCGTCTTCTGCTTTTTCAGAGGCTTCAGCAGCTGATTTATAACGAATTACTTGACTCTCTAGCCTAGCCACAGTTGCTTGAAGAGTAGACATATCTTGTTCTGCCTTTTGCATTTTAAACTTGTAGTCAGCCAAAAGTTTGTTAGCTTCTCTTTGAGCATCTTCCGAATCTGACAAACCTATAAAATAAAAGAATCAGTAAAAAGAGTTAATATTGCTATGTTCATAAAGTAAATATCTTTACCTAATAATGATCCCGAACATCGTTCTGGCCTCATTCGATTTCTTGCTTCTTCTAATTCTAACCTTAGATGTCTGATTTCATCTTGTAATTCTTTTTTTTCTGAAGCAAATTTCCTCAGCCGAACATCTGTGAAATAATTAAATTCGTTAGTTATTCCTATTTATGAACATTTATTTGAAAATGTCCAAAGGGTCCAAAAAAACATACATGAATAACGTTCGCAAAGAACTCGCGTAGGCAAAACTTTTAAAAAAAATTAATAATCCGATAACCGAATAATATAAAGAATCAGATATTGTTTTTTAATTGTATTTTTGTCAATGGGTTATTGGATTTTTAATGTAGTTTCGTGCGCACGCGCGTTCTTTAGCGTACGTAATATAATTTCACGTTTATATTTGTGGCTCCCTAAGCCAGTTTTGACTTTTTATTACCTAAAGAACCTTCTCCAGCATTTTGCAATAATTCTGCAGCTTCTGTGCTAACTAGAACTCTCTTTCGACAAACAGGTCCATTTTCTTTTTGTGTTTCTTCACCTTCACTTCCTTCATCTTCTACTATAACCAAACCATTTTCTTGAATTAGAGTATCTCTTTCTATGAGTTGAGCTCTGCATATATCTAAATCTTCTTTTAATCTTTGACTGAGACGTTTAGATTGATCTGCCTCTCTATTTTTTTCCCTGAGTTCTCTTCGCAGTTGGGCTGTCATTTCTTCTAACTCCTCTAACTTATCTTTTAATAAATCAACTTGATATGCATAGGAAGACTTTTCATTATCCAACTGAGCATTTGCAATCATTGCTTTCCTAAACTTTTCTTCAAATTCCTTAAGTTCCAGCTAAAAAATGCAATTTATGTATTAATTTTGCCAATTTTGAATTTTTAACAAAAAGTAAAATTTGCTCACTCTAAGATCTCTACCCAGACCAGCTTCTTCCAAAGAATCTTCAGAAGATCTTCGGCTAGACTGAAAATTGTTGGTATTTGCAAGAAGTCGGGAAGCACGGAGAGGGTCAGGAGTGACTCTCATAGCTCTATTGGCATCTGCTGTAATAAAATATAAATTAATATTTTTTATTAAAAAAGAAAAAAATTTAATGAGTTACACTTTACTTTTTCAAACAACCTAATTAATATAACATAAAATTCTTACCTGTGCACATATCGAAAACTCTATCTGCGTTCTCCTCAGCTTCTTTTTGCTGTCTTTCTAATTCCCTCATTCGGATTTCTCTGGCTTCTGCTCTAGCCTGCCTCCTTGCTGCTAATCTTGCCTCAGCCTGCAAGAATGAGTCAACATTGAGCAAGTTATTCATTTAAGAAAGCATTACAAATTACCTTAAAAACTGAAATGAATAAACAAAAAGAAAAAAAATATATATCTCTAGAACACAAAACACGAACAAACAAAAAGCACACAAAAAATACATCCTAGAAAAAAAAAATCGAAGTACTTCAAAATCGACACAAATAAAATCGAATCAAATACCTCTTTGGCAATTTGATCTAATGCTTGATCTTCCGCTGAATGCCTAGTGGCAGTTCGCCTTCTGCCTGCTACTGACGTCTCCATTGTCAGGTAATTTGAGGTGTGTTGCTAATTTTTCCTCAACCCTCTTTGACTAAACAACACAAGCCTGACTCATAAAGCGGTACTTCTCTGTCATACCATTTCAGGACGGTACACTATAGAGACAAACACAAACATAAAAGCCCAAATGTTGAACCGTCTTACCAATATAAATCTAATAATAATGAAAAAAAAAAACAGGACAGGTGTCTACTTAGAGTATTAAGGACCGCACACTTTTGGAGCAAGCTCAAGGAGACCCACGGACAAGTCAACTGGCGCAAGAAACTTACGTGGAAGGTGAATTGGCAGGCAAGACTGGCCTAATAGCCGCTATCAACTTCCTTTACAAATGCACAATCGAAGTGTCAGAGATAAGTACACACTTTTAATCGCGGTGGGCGATAAAAAAAAAATGCTTGCAAAGCAGGTACACGGAGTCATCGTTAAATCGGGCGAGCAGCTACGAGCTGGTTCACGCTAGCGCATTCTCTATGCCGTTTGCTCGCGAGGCGATGGAAAAACGAGGTGTCTTCTCGTTAGGCTCAATTGAGAGCAAGGAGCCTCGCTCTTTTTTTTTTTTTTCTTCGCCGCGCTCGAAACTCTGTATTAGGCGCAATGAAAAGGGTCAACGAGGAGAAAGAGGCGAGAGAGAAGTTACCGGGGAACCGGGGGTCGCGTGACAGAGACGGAGAGTCCGAGAGACACACACGCCGAGGCACGACTGCCAAATAAAGCTCGCGTTCGAGGAAAATCATTCTCCGTGTGTAGCCGTCGGCGATCGGCTCTCACCTGTCCGAAGACCGACGCGTGAAATTCAGCCCAAATAAAAGGGACGAACCTTGCAGGCAACAAAAAAAAACATAGACAAAACGAGAGACAAACAAAAAAAAAAAAACAAATAAATAAATGTACAGAATAGAAGCGTGAAGGCACTATAAGAGAGTAAGTGGGTGTACGATAGGTGTACGCGTTTAAAGCCGTATAGGAGAGGTGTAGGCACAGACGACTTGCCCGCGCGGAGGGGGAGGAGAGGGGGGCAGGAGGAAGAAATGGAGATTGGAGATCCGCACAATATTTCTTTTTTTTTTTTTTCTGCTCGGGCTGCTCCTCCTTCCGCACCGCGCAAAAACATCCACGTGGACGGCGCTCCCCTTCCCAGGCAGCGGTACCTTATAACATTACACAGGAGGCTGTCTATAAGGACGAGACTCACGAGGATGGCCGCTGGGATATGAGGTTATAAGTGTATACTCGGGACTCCTATATCTTCTCACCTCCTTACGCTGTCGCCTCCACCTTCAGTCGAGCTCGCTCCTTCTTTTTTTTTTTTTCTCTCTCCCTGGGCGCAGGTTCAGCTCCTCTCAGCCGGCGACGAGCATGACGACTCTCCCCGACGCCCACATCAGCTAAGCCCCGCGTCCTATACGCCCTCGCGTGCACTGGGCGCCAGGCGCAGGCGGACACCCGACACGCACTCGGAGAGGCTCTCCCACACTCTTGTCGCCGTCGCCGTCGTCGTCGTCACGCGCGCGCTGCTCGTCCCCGCGCGTGCACGCACCGATGCGAGGGAGAGAGAGAGAGACACACCGACCGTGAAGAGGGATAGAGAGGAGACGTAAAAATAAACGGCAACACTATAAATACGATCGATGGAAATCGGAGGACGAGGAATTCCGCCGCCACCGCCTCCTCGCGCCGAGACCGCTGACGTGCATCTGCGAATTTTACGGAGCTACTAGGCTGTAGGCTACGGCCGCCAATGCAGACTACGCTTATACGGCTCTACGATACTATATATCTGCCAGTATATCTACGCGCTACGTGTCCGTGTAAGCGTCTATATTCGTGCGTATGACGATGCACTGTACGTGTGCAGTGACGTCCCAATGAACACGGCGAGCAGGTATCTGGGTGTCATTATTTTGCCGTAAACGTGACTTCTCTCGTGTGATAAATTTTTATCAGAGCATTGTTATCGATGTCAATGCTGGAAAATTTTTAATTGATTTGAAATATTAATTTTTGATGACTGATCTTTTATTAAAGAAGATTACAATTTGAATAAATTAGAGAAATTAAAAGATGTTATTGGTCTTCTTTTTTTCTATGTATAATATATGTATAATATATATTTATTTATTGACCGAGAATCATACTGGTTTAATAATAGCCCTATATTTACAGTAAAATAAAGAAAAAAATTTAATTTCTTAGCAAACCATTACCGGTAAATCCAATAACGGCACGGTGTGCAGATGGTAAAAGGTAATTGTGCTGCATGGTAACGGCAAAATTATAACGAAATTAACACTACCATATACCAGTCATCGTTAAAGCAGACCGCGAGATAGACACCATATATACACTTTTTTCAAAAATATAAAATTATTAAAAAATTCTCAAAACAAACTTTCAAGTTTTTTTTTTATAAAAACTTCTTTTTACTATTTCATCGCAAACAAATTATATTACAAGCTTTTATTTATTAATAACTTATAAATATGTTTAATACTAATGTAAATAAAATTTGCGAATACTATTTAATTTTGAGGAAATAGTACATTTAAAAAAATTACACTATAGGAAAGTTAAGTTTGCTTACAAAATTGCACTGCATGGAAAATAGGCGTATTTTAAATAAATAGTAAATAAAATTAATAGATAAATAATTCATATTTTTAGATTTAGACGAAAGAAAGCTTTGTTCAAAAAACTACAATATGAAAAATTGTAATAGCTTTATTATAGTGAACTCATATAGAAACTGTGTTGTATTTTGCATCCTTCAGTCTGTATTATTTGAATAATCTTTTGTTATAACTAAGGAAATTTTCTATTATAGTGTTCAAAATGGAGCAGAATTATTAAAAAATAAGAAAATGCGATTTTTTTGATCAAGCGTTTATTGCATAGTTTATTTTCACAATGAAGTACAAAATACATGAAATAGAGATTAAGGCATTGTTCTTCACTGCAGGCCTGCACTGTTATTTTGATCATACACCTGTGCTATATATAATAATCATAATACCCGTACATCATTGTGTAACGCTGAAATAAATTTTTTTTTTTACTTTCCAGCTGTAACGAAATATAAACTGTATAATTTCATTTCACAGCTTTGTTGAAAGAAATTTATTCTAATTGATATTGCGGGATGCACTGATAGGATCGAGAAAATCTGTGTGCTGGTGCTACAGTGTCTGGACAAATGGAGGTGATGCAGGCATCTCCGCCAAGGTTCTCGAACATTTCCAAACGTCCATATCTGCAGACGTCGATATTTTCGAATGTCTTGGTCAACTTGCTCCGCTCGTCGTATGCGTTAACTCTGACACGTTCAGCTGGCCAATGAGAGCTGATGAGACCTAATTGGTTTTGTTCACGCACTATCACCAACAGGCCCTTCTGTCGGTTCAGTACGCCGATTGAGGACCACGAGTTGCGACTGCTTATACTGTCCACGATTTGCATAAGCTGCCTCTTTCCATCAGCGGTGAACTGCTGGCATTGGAAACCTCTCCATACAGACTGTATCTGTGATGGCCAATTCACTAGATTGCAGTAACTGGACTTCCATCTGGCCACCGATGAGGTGAAAAGATGTTTCCATGCAGCATCGTATGAGCTAGTGGTGCGCATGAGTTTGGCTTTGAAGTCTGAAAATATTAAATTTGTTGAATACTTATAATTATTTAATATTTATTGAATTTATATTCACATTAAGTACCCATCAGTTGAAAATAAGAACGTTGAAAAACCTTGATTTTCAACGTTTATTTCAACGTTTTCTTTATAATGTTGATTTTCAAGATTTAACGTTGATCTTTAAGATTCAACCTTGATTTTCAACCTTGATTTTTAAGATTCAACCTTGATTTTCAACCTTGATTTTTAAGATTCAACCTTGATTTTCAACCTTGATTTTTAAGATTCA
>JAWWEN010000048.1:4856290-4873991 GCA_035582955.1 Sycophila texana
CTATAGTAAAATTTGCTGGTTATTATACTAATTTTTTTGATAGTTCCAGTTTGTCCGCGCTTTAGGTAAAACTATAGCAATTTTTAATGGAAAAATCTTCTCCGTGCATGTTCTTTGCAATTATTTCGAAGAATTTTTTGTTAAAACTTCCAGTATCATAAGCTATCCTTATGATCACTTTTTAAGGATTACGCTTTTTTTTCATAATTTTATAATTTATTCCCGTAGTTTTATCACGTATTCTATACATGGATAAAACAGTTCTACTAAAAATTGCAATAGTATATTTAAATGTATTGTTGCAGACCATCGTCGTTAAAAAAAGAAAATTGCGTAAATTTTACTAAAAATAATTTTTTTCAACAAAACCATTGATACTTTTCGAACAACGAAAATCATTGAATTGCGTTCTAACAGGTGACATCGAAGCCGGACCTCTACCCGCTGGTGATCGGATACGACGACGGCTTTGGTAAGGGAGCCTCGGGCCTGGTGATGCGTTACTTCAGGTCGCTGTCGCACGCGAGCACCCTCGACTCTCTGAGCTCGAGCTTCATGTGCAACGTCGTGAACGAGGCCAACACCATCATACCGCCACCTTACTCCTGTAATAACAGCGTCGATGAGCTTTCAAGTGTCGGCATGCAAGACGCTGCTCTCGTAAGTATATAATTATTTTTCCAAAATCTCACAGAGCTTCATCGGCGAATTTTTCATTTATTAAATTTGTTCATGAATAGGGTGGTGCAGTAGGTGGAGCGATGGAACGGCCTACGAATTTCGGCGAAGGCTCGCTGGCATCATTGGCTAATCATCGGACGACGTCAGACGTGTCCAGCCTGGCAGCCCAGTCACCGCTCTCACCGCCCAGGGCAACCAGTCCCACGATAGAGGTTGGTTCACTTCTCTTTATTTCTATATATCGCTCATTACGCACAAAAAAAAGTCATCATCTTAACCTTCTCTCTTCAAAATCGCGGTTTTTGGTTTTTGAAAAAAAATTATTAGCGTATACATATTGTATTTATTTAAAATTAATTTACAAATCAAGATTATAATTTACGATTACTATACCTTGGTAAAAAGGATTATGATTTTCTTCCTAAAAATTAAGGAAATAAACAGATTTTCTTTTGATTTCCCTTAAATTTTTCTGTACGGTGCTCAGAAAGCTAAAAAACATTGTAAATATTTTATAAAAAGTAATCAGTTTTATCGAACAGCCTGAAATTAATTATAGAATAACGGCGATCTTTAAAGTCACTTTCTAAATTCTATATTTAATTTTACAGTTTTAATTTCAATTAAATATTAAGTTTGACATATTTAGACCCGGTAAATAAATTTAATTTAATTTATTCATTTTTACAGATGTCATTAATGGAAACACACATTTTTTTACACTTTGATTAATTATCACGTTAAAGTTTCATAATGCAATCATGCGACTGTAATAATAAAGCAGTCGTTCAACTTTTGTAAAATCATTTATTTGTTCTTTTAAATGGTACAAAGCATTCACAATATTCGTTATGATTCTGCTTTCAAACACCAACAAACTAACAGATTCCTTCGGAATCGGTACGTTAATTTAATTATAATTTATAAATTTGTGAATAAGTATTATAACAGAGATTAGATTTTTTTAGCCGATAAAAGCCATTTTCCTTCGTAAGCGTTAATAAGCTTAATGGTAGTTATGCTCATAATGCAGTAATTACATAAGTGAAGTATTTATAATAGTAGAAGATTTATTACACGACACGTAGTTTAAAATTTCATACATACATAAATAATTTGATTAAATATTTATTTATAATTTATTTAAAACTAAAATTATAGTAAATTTGATAACTAAAGACTTAAACAATTATTTCTAGCTTTTCGCGCTTTCACATTAAAAATACTTTTTGTTTGTTCTAAATGAAATTTACGAGTAGTGCAAGAAATTTACAAAAGTATAAATTATTTCCCCGTAAACTCGAGTTCCACTAAATATTTAATAGAACTTTATTCAGTATATTAAAATTGATGACAGCCACTGAAATAATTTCTTTACTTGTTCCTTATTGTTAGTACATTATTTCGTTTTCAAGTCAAATCAACAATACTTCAAAATTAATCAATTTAACACTGATACTTTTTACATTACAAGTCAAATAATATAGAAACGCGAGTAATCCATCTTTTCAAATTCAAAGTTGAAACCGTAAAATTTTCACTGATTTCGACACTGACACATATTTTGACTGTTGATAACTGTTATTTTTTTTTATTAACATATTACATATCACTTTTTAACAGTTTAAAACACTAAGTCTGCGGATTTTATTTTACTATAACTTGCGCCATTGATATTCGCTATTTCCACTGTTTCCACTTTAGCGCGTACCCTCTAAAAATGAATAAGTGAAATTTGACTAGAATAAGTGAATAGTCACTTATTTCACGTTAAATATCTTCCATTTATTGCAGCAAGCGGAAGATTTTTCACGTGGAATAAGTGACTATTCACTTATTTTAGTCAAATTTCACTTATTTATTTTTACAGAGTAAGTAGTATAAGCCAGATACGGTCAGACGAGCCCTCCCGGAGTAACCAGTACACCGTAAAAAAGAGGCACTAAACAAAAATCCCCCTTCCAAAACCCAAATTAACCAACTCATTTGCATAATTCCAGCTGCGCGAATTGCTGGACAAAATCCAGCAGCTGCCCCAGCTGCCGGCCTCCCAGCAGAACCGACCTCAGGCGCTGTTCTCCCTGGGCCTGCGGCAGCACTCGCTGCAGCACCGGAGCCCGGTGGCCTCGCCCGGCGACGAGCAGCAGCAACCGCACCACCAGCAGTCGTCGAGCAGCGGCGGCGCCCGGACGAAGCGGACCCGCGGCAAGACGTACGTGTCGGTGGGCCCGCCGCCGGCCGCCCGGGCCAAGGCCGCCCGCTCCTGGCTCTCGCGCAGCGCCCCGACGACGCCCTCCGGGGCCGGCGCCACCGTCGCCTCCTTCCTGCCCGCCCTCCACCACCATCATCACCATCATCATCACCACGAGGCCAACGGCAATCGGCAGCAGGCCGTGCCGCTGCTCCTCGCCGAGCAGGACGAGAACGAGCACGCCAGCGGGCCCGACGTGGTCTGAGCGGCGGCTCGGGGACGCGATCGACACTCGTCGGAGATGGCTCCCTAAGCGTTTCTCTATCTTTAGCTTTTCGTTTTTTTGTCTCTGTTTTTTCGAGGATTTCGCGAGACGGATTTGTGATTTTTTGTGCCCCCTTTCCCCCCTTCTTGTTTTACGTGACCGCACAAATTTATTTAGGGGGATCGTCGGCGTGAGATTTTTTGTAACATTATAGCGTACTCGCGGTTTTTATTGAGCTTGTTGTTGTTCCGTTTGTGGAAATACGTTCGATTCGAGAGAAGTGGATTATCGTTCGTGGCGGAATTATTCAATGCCGCAAAAGTAGAAACGGAACGGCACGAATTTCCAATTTGATTCGTTTTAATTATCGTTCCCTGCCACTGTAGGGAGTCGATTTTTTTGTCTTAATATTAGTTAATTTGAACATTATTTGTATAACGGCTTACTAATATTTAAATTTGTTTAGATGAAGTGTACACTTTACTTTAATCATCGGAGTTCGTTGATAAGCTCGCTTGAATCGATCGTTCATGTACCACGATTAATTTATTTGCATTCGGAGAAAGCAGTTTTAATGATCAAATCATTTAAGTATTCATTTTTTTTCTTTTTTTTTTACTCAATAGGTTTCGAATATCAAGATGGAATCTATTCGTTATTTTGAATTAATTTTGCGGTTAACAAATAATTTAAAAAAATGTTTTTCTTTAATGATCACATTCTTAATAAAACAAGTTGATTCCACTGACAATTTTTTTTTGCGCAGAGGCGTAATTTATAGTTAATTGATATACGCTGCCCATCTCCGGCATCTAAAGGGAAAAGAAGTTTACTTGGCTAGGATGCAGCGATTTTCCAGTGAATAACGAGGGTTGTATATTTTAGTGTGAGTTCAGTCTCGGAACTGTAAAAGGTATTGTTAAATGTTAAATTGAACCGATCGCGCAGATCAAAATATCTATTTTTATCACACTATTTTGAAAAAAAAAGTGTATTAAGGCGTGTCCTATAGCTAGTCGTAGTATCGTCGTAACCGTAAGACCGTCGCGGAATAATAAAAAAAAATCACTTGTGAATATAGTAAATTTTCCATGTATAACTTCTCATCGATCGATATGAAAAAAAAAAGTTTTAAAACAATTTGAACAGAAATCGCTGTATTTTTAAGTCTACTTCTTTTTTCTCTTCAAAACCCCCTTATAAGCACAAAACAACAACTAAACGTTCCCAAGCTGAATTCTCCCCCTTGTAAAAAGCGATTCTGTTGGTTTTTCTAAAATTACAACGTACCTATATAAATGTACCCTCGATACCCGCAGAAATTCGATGTCAACATATCCCTGTAGTAAAGAATTAAAAATTTTCCGATCTAATACCAGTTAGGTGTACGAATACAAAAATAAAAATGAAAAATGTACCATCGTCACGATTGTCTTAAAACCAAGTTCAGCTCCAAATTCGACTGCAAGCAGTGCTAATATACAATACAGAAACATCAAATTTCTGCCCCTCGAATTATTCCTGCGCGCGCAAACGCTCGCCCCGTGGTTGTACTTATTAATTAATTATAACGAGTCCTACAAATTTATGCTTTGTTTTTTAGCGATGTATTTTAGACCCAGCCAAAAGGTGTAAATATACCGCTGTTGGCATTTCCTCGAGTCATCGCGCTGATTTTACTGCGTTAATTGTTGTTCCATCCTTGTAGAATCGAATTTGTCGCGACCTTCCGTGTAGTTGTCCGGGTGTCGTTGTTATTAAAAAAAAAAAAAAAAAAAAGATGCGAACGTTTTTCGTAAAAGACTCGATGTTGTTGAATGACGAACGATTTTTACGAGGTACGCCGAAAGCGGCGCGCAAAATATTAGAAATATTATATGATTAATTACACGCTCATTAAGTGTTCAGGGTTTATCGTAAGTTGATTATATAATGTAATACCGTATTCTTCTTTCATTGTATCCCGAAAAGTTTTTAATACTTACTGATATATGTGAAGTTTATCATCTTAGTTAGCTGTGTATAAGATTATACCCGGTGAAGTAGGTATCGGTAGCGTGAAAGTGTAACAAAGTCAGTTGACGGTGTGGTGAATTTCGATGTGCTAAGAGATTCATTTCGAACGCGAAAAGAGTATTATTAGAATATTGGATAATCATATAAAGTTGCCAAAATTTCGATAACTCGATTTTCGTCTGATTAATAATTGGTGTAAAGTACAAAAATTAAATTTAGAATTGATTAAAAACTTAATAAATTCTCAGGCGTCAAATTTATACCATTTGATAAGAATTAGCAATAAATACCACGCACTTGATCTAATAAAAAGTAATCTGAATTAAAAATTTTGAAAAACTTGTTTCTATACTTCTGACGCTTGATAATAATTAATTCACGTATGATTTTATTTGGCTAGAATGAAACTGGTATTAGAAACAAGCAAACTTGCAAATGTCCAGAAATTGTAATTGAAAATTAGAAGACAGAAAAAACTCGTATCGAACAAAACTGACGTTGTTGATGAACAATAGACTGAGGAGTACGAAGATTAAGTTAAATCCTCGCTTCTTCTCCGCGTGAACGGAGCATCGAAAAAAAAACTGCTGATTTGGTATCGTTGACAGGCTTACATTTGAGTCAATGCTTTTTTTAATGAACGACGTAGAAACGATAGGAAAATCCGCGAATTATTTTCTCTGTCTTTACGGAATGAACGGAGCAATCGATGTCAAAGGACTGTTAGGCAGAGCTTATACGAACAGTTCAAGCAATTTATTATAATTCCGTTTAAAAATAAAATGCGATAAAATGAAAAACAGAATAGTTTTTCAGGAATCAATGACTAATTTTGCTGCTCTCGTCGCTTAAAAATAGAAACTCAAAGGTATCGAACACGCGACGTTCATGAATCTCTGCACTCGAGCTTTTTTCATCGATTGCGCCTGTACAATGCAACGGCAATAAAAAACGACGAATCGCAACCGTCTCTATTATCTATTTCAGCGCAATAAATGAAAATTTTTTCAAATTTTCTTGTATATCTTCATCTCTTATCTTTCCGTCTGTCTCCTATCTATTTCGATGCGTATTTTATCAGCGAACGGTCTATATTGTATACCTATATACGTTTAATCGTCAAGTTCACGATGTGCCGATACATATTATAATTATCTGCGTAAGTTCCAAGTTTTACTCTGTAAATGTTAAATGAAAATGCGCTTCTCAAGAATCTCGAGTTACAAGACTATTAATTTATAAGAGACCCAAAGGCAATTTTCATTTGTGTATAATCCATTTATGTTACGATATTTTCACTTTAATTTTTTAAAATAAATAAAAATCAGTTTTACATTCGATCGTAAGAGACTTTATTGTAACTGCAACGACTTATATGAAACAAACGATTCTTGACAAGTGGAGTTTTCGCGATAAGTGAAGGAAAAAAGCGAGCCATGATGGTCGTCATTTCTTTTTACTATAGTTTACAGAATAATTGTTTTTTTACTCGTATAATAGTATACATATGTAGGACTAGAAAAAAAGTCGAGGGCTTTTAAAGTTATGTCACTTTTTAAGATGCACAGACCACACGCGTACACAAAGATACACGAAATGCAGTCAACTACTTGAGAACATTAATTGTACCCTTCGGCGATTGTACTCGTATATAAAACTGACGTCACGAGGTGCAAATCCAGTGGGCGTTAAGTAACGCAAGCAACTTGCTGAGCTAAAGAAGAAAATGAAAATGAAAAAAAAGAAACAAATAAATCGGTCCATCCAGTCAACAGCCGTTCGAAATAAAAACTTAGTTATACTCACAGTTGCGCATAAACCTACCGTATGGAGGATTATATCAACTCAACGAAACAAGATAGCGGAGACGAACTTACGGGTTTAAGAAGAAGGAAAAAAATAATAAAACGCAGCGTGTAAACGTGAAATGCTCAACAAAACTGATGATGTCGGTGATTTTACGCGTGTATAATTTGAAAACGAGAGGAGCCGATTTTACTGTAGTCACCATTACGATATATATATATATATATGAATTATAAATATAAATATATATTAATAATAACGAATTAATGAATAAATGAATAAAAAAAAATGAAGAGAACAAGGGAGTAAAGCAAACGAAACGCGCGCCCAGCGTCTGCTAGTCTAGTCGATTTTCGTATAATAAAATAATTCCTTATAAAACACAAAAATCGCAGTAACGTCGAAGCGTTCGATAAGTGTGCGAGCAAAAAGTATCGTCCGTAATAATTGTAAAACGAAAATAATAAAAAAAAAATGAAATGAGGATTCTATAAGCTTGCGTACCATAAGCAGTTAAACTTTAATCCATTTAGACTTGAGTTTTGTCATGGTATATAAACAATTATATTGATCTTATACAGTTAGGGCTCTCGCCGCCTCGGCAAAAACCAACCTTCAGCTTACATTTGCTTTTAAAACGAGAAAGTATCGCGCCGAGCGTTGAACATTTTTTAATGTCACTTAAGTACATGCATTTATTTTTACATACACAAGACAAGTCGAAAATTTTGTCGAGTGGAAAAAATATTACTTCAATTCGACTTACTCGATGCATTTTTACTCTTTCATTTTGAGCACTGTCGAAAAATCTCCGTAGATATTTATACATATTATTGTAATTCTTACTCGTAATTTTTCGTCGTAATTAGCGCAATAAGATTGAGTTGTTGTTATAAGTATACGAAAAAAAAACAGCATACGATTAAGCAAAATTTATTCTTTTTTTCCTTACAGTTTGTATATGCGTAAAAAAAATTATCGATGAAATTGCTCCCATGTATTCGTTGCACGAAGTGAAGAACGCACAATCGTACATATAAGAGGGCGCGCTTTCTCGTTTTGGAGCGACGAATTTCAGTTATGAGGACGAAGATTCATCCGCGGTGAGCCTTAAATAAACCAATGGAGTAAAATGAAAAATAAAAATTAAAAACACGAATAATACAAAATTGTTAAGAGATGCAGAATTCAAGATTCATGGTACTACGCACGTCTTCGTGTACTAGCATGTATTTTTTTATAACACGAGTAAAAATAAATAAAAAGCTTTTATCAAAAAAAAAAAAAAGATGTTTATTTATTTTATATATTCTTTTTATATATTTATTTTACATATTTTTATATATTTATTTTTTTTATTTATGTATTTCAGTATTTCATTTTAGTGCGATAGTTACAATTTTTTACTCTGTACATTACTTGAAGAAAAGAAGAAGTAAAGTTTAGTGTATTTTTTTTTTTCAAATAAATCAAATTTTTCGCGCGCATTTAATTAATGCGGTGTTTCTCTGACGTCACTTGCGCGAGTGCACCTGCGCACGTGATAGAATATCTCCATTGTTGTGTTTACGGTTTATTATACGCCGTTACCAATTTTTTTATAGTAAAAAATGTCTGTAAGTATGGAACACTTCATTTTGTAAATATTATAAATTGACAGTTTCGTAATAATTTAATGGACTTATATGATTTTTGTTTCAGACGCCGAAAAACCAAGTCAATGTAAAAGCAATTCACACAATCTAACCTAAAATTTTCAAATAAAATTTCATAATATTAATTCTTTAATTATTAACATTTTGAATATATTTGCAGCCAGCTCCGCACAGCGATCAGAAGGAAAAAAAGAGAAAAGAGAGTATTTTGGATCTGTCAAAGTATTTAGAAAAAAACATAAGGGTTAAGTTTGCTGGCGGCAGAGAAGCATCAGGAATTCTGAAAGGATACGATCCTCTACTTAATCTTGTGTTAGATAACACAACTGAATATCTTCGAGGTAAGCTTATACAATTGCATTAAAGAAGTATTTTTTATTTGATTTAATATGCTTATACAATTTTTCTTAAACAGATCCAGATGATCCTTATAAATTAAATCAAGATACTCGAATGTTAGGTCTTGTGGTATGCAGAGGTACTTCAGTTGTACTCATTTGTCCAGTTGATGGTATGGAATCCATTCCAAATCCTTTTGTACAACAAGAGGGATGATCGTGTGACTAAATTCAAGGTTTTTTATTTAATTTTTGGGAGTTTTTCCTACAATTTAGATTTATGACTTTTTTTATATTTGAGAATTGTAAAGAAAAGAACAGTGTAAATAGATTTATCTGAAAGGTACAATATAAAAAAAGTAAAATTTAAGTTGTATGTTATTTTTATTTGTTTTAAAATTTCTTTTCAACAATTTAGATTCACACAAAAATGAAAATATCAGTAAAATAAATAATTTATTTTATTAAAATTAATTTATATTTATTTGATTGTATTATACAAAATATAAAAAATTAGACTATATCTAATTCTAGATAAGGTACTCAGTCAACTGTACTTGTACTATACTTGTACAATACTGTCATTACAATAATTTTACAAAACAATTCATTATCAATAGTTCTTACGATTATATATTTTAAAAATATTTATTCTAAAAATCTATAGTGACTTAATCATGGCCAAACTCATTTCTCAACCAAGGATACTGTTTTGGACAGTCAAAGCAAGTATTTAGATATCGATGAGTTTTGAGAATTCTGCTTGGCAATTTACATGCATTTGGTAATTCACATGCTAATTCATGAGTATCGAATTTTTTATTATAACAGTGCCATGATTTAAATGAACGAAGAGTTTCAAGTGATGTTGGATTTCTCATCCATTCAATCAATTGTTGGTTTGTTACAAAGTAAACATCTGATAATCGTGACACATCATCAATGAATTTCTAAAATAAAATTTTGTTATTAAATAGCTTGCAATAATTAATTAAGTACAAATTTTATTTAAAAATAATCTTACAGATAGTGCTATGTAATTTGAAGGAGTTTGAATCCAGGAAGTTTGAAAGTGCAGCCCCAGTGGTGCTCGATTGCTAGAATAATGTAATTTGAAATTGTTCATGAGAGCTTCATAAATTTCATCTCCATTTGGATTTGCTGGACAATTTTCAAATGTTGCACAGTTTTGCTCCTAAAATATTAATAAGTCAGTTTTGAAGTTGTAATAGGTGGAAACTCAAGATTTAATATTACAGTCATTATTAGTTATTCACCCCAATGATAAGAGGATTGATAGGGATTTCCCAAATTCCTTGGTAAGATCTTGTTGGGCACATTTGACCAGTTGCTGAACAGCTGTGAGGAATCTTATAATCTAAAGTGTAAGGCCAAATTGGAGGTTTTGAAAATGGAGCCACAACACTGGTGTCATATGCAAAGCCAAATTCTGACATCATGAGAAACTGTCGATTCCAGCCAACTCTGAGGAAAGGAACTCTCATACCTGCAATCATCAACATAGTTCTTTATAAAGTGCCCCAACACAAATTATCATCGACATTACCTTTCATGTCTTCTAATCGGACTCCAGCAAATCTGTTAATAATATTTGCCTCACCAACCATTTCATCGAACCAGTCTTCAACTGTTGCATTGCTCATCCACCAGTCTTCAGGACCTCGATGGCTATCAGTAAGGTATTTCATTATTACACAACTGTGAATAAAAGGGAAATGATTAAGACTTACGTTACTGAGTGCACGCCAATCTCGTGACCAAGATTCCAGAGTTGTTGCACGTCTCTGTAATTAGTGTACTGATGGCTGACGAAAAAAGTTGCTCGAATCGGACAGCCATTAGGATTTTTCTTTTCCTCGGTAAAGAGTTCTGCAAAAAAGACAAAATTCCAGTCCTTGTTCTGTGATATTAAGCTAATTATCGAGGAAATCCACTCACTTGTAAAGTGATCGAAATTTTCCGGATTGACGGCATCTTCGAAAGTCAGCATTATCATCTGAGGTACTAAGTGAACTGATAGATTACCAGGAATTTCTGTACCGTCCGGCGAGCACCAACAGTCCGGAAGCTGACACTGCTTCTCATCACAAGGCAAAGCCGCATTCGCATCTTCTTGAGGATCTTTAAAGAAAAATTCCATTGAATTCACTTTTAAAATAATGTTGACTCAAAATGTTGACAAAAGTTTATTGCACATCGTCTTTAAAAAAAAAATTGATACTTAATCTTGACATTGAAGATAATATGCGGTAAGAAAACAGTAATTTAAACAAAAATTGTTTACTTGCAGCGTTTCGCCAATGGGTTTATCGACCCCTTCGGCCTTTCTATTCTACACAATCATAACTACACTCAAAGTACGCACTAAAAAGCAACAAATTAACCGAAAGCTTCCTGCTTTCATGAACATCAGGCGAACTTCACGATTGCCAAATAAAAAAGAAGAAGAATTAAAAACCGGGAAACTCACTGCAGAAGGCCTCGTCGGATCCGTCACTGCAATCAGCACTGCCGTCGCAGAAGTAATGGTCAAGCAAACAGGTGCCGTCGGCGCAGGCCAAGTTCCCCTCCACGCAGTCTCCGTTCTCCAACAGCGGCCGCCTCGGCTCTTCCTCTACAAGTACAATAACATCACTCTCGTTTAAAAAATTTCAATTAAGAAATGTCAATTAAAAAATCTCATCCTAAAGATGTCGATAAAAAAATCTCGATTAAAAGAAATCTTAATTTAAAAATGTCGATTAAAAAATCTTGATTAATTAAACAGGTCGTAGCCGGAACACATCGCAGTGGCTTACCGGAGATGACGTCGCAGTTGTCAACGTTCGCCTTGAAATCGCAGATCTGCCGGGCGACGTCGAACAGCAGGCCCTGCGAGCACCTGAACTCGAACACTTCGTTCTCTGCAGCAAAAAGTACAAACGTATACTTACGAGTGAATCCCGGGGGCCTTTTAAAGTACAAGGCGAACGCCGTCACCTTTCACGAGTTCCGGTTCACTTTCACAATCGGGAAGCTCGATAAGGACGTTGATGCTTTTTTTTTTTTTAACTTAGCTCTCCTTTCCGTTTTTTATGTATATATTCGCCAGCTTTATTCGAGCCGACTGTATATTCATTTGGCCGTTACTCCGACGGTCCAGTCGCATTTACGTAATGCGTTAATAATTGTACGCACGAACGTGTGTATCGTATAATTTCTTCTTTTTTTTTTTCAAGATTTTTACGGTCTCACCGGTGGGACTATATACGGATGTCGGAAATAAAACTCGGAACTCCTCAGCTTAATGAGGCACGCCTCGCGTGAGAGGAAGTCTATGTAAACGCCGCGTTTACGTCGTTTTTTTTTGTTATGATGTGCATCATTGGCGTTACGCACACGTGAAGTAAGGAAAAAATTTCGATTCCTCCGAGCTGTCGACGCGAGTGTACTATGTTTTGCTTTATTAATCATACCGCGCGCATCACAATGGATTTAACGCCGTGAAAGGAGGACCGCCGGGGTGTATGTGTGCAACGTCAGCCGCATGACTCGGAGGATCTCTCGTCGCCTTCGCGGTGCGACCTCACACGTTGTATAACCGTTCCAAATCCGAGGAGACGCGCACTTTTCCGCGACTTTCTCGGTGCGCGTACATTCGGTTTCGCATGATTATCCCTAATGGGACGTCAATTGCGAAACGCTCGCTCTTCCCTCGCTCGATTTTTATCGTCCGAAGTGAGCCCGTTGTGTATACGTTCGAGCCGAAATGTGAATTTATTGCGCGCGTTGCAAATGCTTGCCCCATTATCAGCCCGGCGCTCGGTGCAAACGAAGGCTACCGAATTGCCCGGTAATTATAAAGTTCTCCTCGTTCGTTAATTTTTAACGACGGTAAATCAAACGCGCGACAGAGAAAGACTCCAAATGATAGGCACCGCTTTTTTCCGGATTAGTTATATAGCGCTGTTGTTGCGCTTATCAGTGGGAAAATTTGTTGTTGAAAATTTTTTTTTTTAAAGCTCGTTGCTTGATTGAAAATGAAAACGTCGAAATCAATGTTGAAAGTCAGTGTTGACGTTAATATAAAACTTTACAACTTCTAAAAATTTGTTGCAAACGTTGAATTTTAATGTTTATTTACAACTTTGATTTCAACATTTTTGAAACAGTCATTATAAACTTTGCTTTAAAAATTAACATTGGCAATCAAGGCAGAAGAATTAAAGTTAATTATTACGGATTTTTGAAGAATGTTGAAATTAACGTTGAAAATCATGCCCAATCGACGTTTTATCAACGCAAACGTTGATTTTGAATGTTCATAATTGATTCTTAATGTTCAACATTGAGCTTCAACGTTTCCATTTTAAACCGGCAAAATACGCGTTCGCGTTACTCTACAGCAAAAGGCTCGTCGCTTTTTTACTCTTTTTTTTTAAAATAATATTACAATTTTCTATTCCTTCTTTTATATTGCGAGAAGAAAATGCGGGGATTGATGGTTTTGTTTGTACAGATCGAAGGAAAGGGGCATGCCGTAGAAAACGAGCTTTTCAAACGCTGCGCGAGAAACTGCCATCGTAATATATTAATAAAGATTTAAACCCGTTAAATCCTTCGCGTTTAAAAACTTTCTACGCCATTCGAGCGGCCGGGAGAATTTACGACTCGCCGCTGAATCATTCCGAGACGCACTATAACGAAATCCATCAAGTTCGTCAAATCGCTCTGGATTTTCACTCTCCGCGCAGCAGTGGTTATATATTATATACACGCACTGCACGCGCGTCGATGTGAAAAAGAGAAAAAAAAAATGAACGAGCGATTCTCCGGAGGTTGCGATCGAAGGGAGCACTGCCGAAATGGGCAAAACTAGTTTGCGAGGAACGGCCGATCGCTCACCGAGGCAGAGATAGTACTTGGCGCATTCCGCTGGCGTCCAGACCGCATGGGCCGGCGTCTGGGGATTCCTGTAGAATTTGCTGTCGTCCAGACAGGCAGCCTGCGTTGGCTCCTTCGACCTCACCTCGACTGCTGAAATCAATGAACCATTGTTATGTATTTTTTTATTTTGTTTTATTTTATTTTATTGATTTATTTTTTGTTAAAGAAAAAAAAATTACACGCGTTGATTCAGGCGCATGGGTGTAGTCTCTAAAGACTCTCTTACGTATTAAACGAGAAAAGCCTGCAATTCGCTAATAAGGTAAATAAAGAGTTTCAAAAGACCTCGAGCAGAGAGATAAAAAAGTTATTCCCGAGCTTGCGTAAGAAATATTTAAAGTATTTTTTAAAAAATTTCTGGTATCGAAGATGTAATAAATAGTATATAGGCATGATGTTACGTTGGATATAAGTTTAAAGTTTATAACGATGAACTTCTAATTTACGTGCAAACAAAGTATGAAACATTATAGAAATATTAACATTCTTCACAAAATAAGAAGAGAACGATCCTTCTCTAAGATAACTTTAAAATATTTAATTCTTTTTAAATAGCCGGAAGAACGCTCCATTTACTGACTGCTACAGACAATAAGCAATTTTGTCACTGTAAAAATTTTACGACTGCAGAACAATGGACCTCTCCTTTTCGGCCCTCCTTATTTTATTATTTTAATTAATAACTTAATATAAAAAAAAAACGCAATTAAGTCCTGCCTATCGAATTTCTCAACAAAACTGCGCAACGAAACACTAAAAGAAAATTTCAAACTTCAAAGTGTCATTAAGGTCAAGCAAACTGTACAAACTCTACTTTAAAAAAAGAAAAGCGGTTCTTGCACGAAAGAAAAAAACTTATCCAAACGAGTGTGTCTAGCGGACGCGTCAGTCTGGTATCCTGGACTCTCGAGCTCCGGCGCATCGTGATTCATTTTTTTTTTTTTTTTTTTTTTTGTAACGTCGACCGCCCGGGGCCAGCCGGACGAGAAGAGAATTTCACTTCCGGCAGTTGCGCGGATTCTGCCGCGCGCATAACCCGGCCCCGACGAAAGTGCATATCCGTGGGAAACGCCTTGCGAGCCTCAAATCGACGGATGTGTCCGCGCGAAAATTACGCAACGCCGATCGAGCATCTCTTAAAACGTGCGATTGTCGCGCGCCTGATCAAATTGTTTTTCCTTCGATTCGCAGGTGAGTTCGTAGAAAGTTTCATGAGTCGCCAATTTTTACGTGCATAAATTGAAATGGAAATTTTATTTTTTAGATCGACGAATATGTAAACTTGTGTGGTTTCTGTTTATAGTCACGCTGTTCATCAGAGAAAAAATGCCTTTGGTAGATTATAGAGAATTTTCTCGCAGTGATAATGTACCTGCTCCGCGGCTGCTATGAATATCGATTAAAAAGTCATTCTTCGCTCGACGTAGGAGGCTTATGCGATTTGTCTACTTTCTAGCATGGAAAGCACTGACCTCGAACTTGCTCAGTGGGTCAGGACTTGTTCGGCTCGATTCGGGAAGATTCATCGCGCCTATCAATTCCCTCGTCATCGGGCGGCCGCCGATTTCTTTATATACCTGCGACCGTACAATTGCGGTTTTTTTAAAACCCGCAACGATGATAAATCGTTTGATGTACTTTCTACGATTAAACGTTTGCTGAGAAATGTTTGCAAAGCCCACCCATGTTAATTGGAATTCAAATCGATGCAACATCGATGCATTTGAAAATGTTGGCGGCGAATTTTCTTTCGACCGAATAAATTCGTCTGCTTAAGGATAGCGTGATGCTGAAATACCGTTCAATATTTTATCCGCATCTGTGTCAACTTTCGAATTTTGAAAAACCAAAACGCACTATACTTTGAACGCAGCCTTTAAACATTTTACCCATACTGTTTTGCAAACGCAAGTCAAATTATTATTAAACGAAACTACTATATTTGAACCATCGACAATTAAATCGATTCAAATTATACCTTTATTTGATAATCTCAACCCTCTTCTATCTTAAAAAATTAAATTAGAACATCAGCTCACATAACAAACACTTGGAAAAAAAAAAATACAAATTCACAAATAAATTTTAATTCCTTCCTCATATCTTCAAAAATCAAATAAAACATTAGTTTACATTGTAACAACCACTTATAAAAAAAAATTAATACTACGTAAATCCACAAATCAGTTTTAATCCTCCACACCGCCTGCCACTCGGAAGATCACTCAAGACGAGACACTCGAAATAAGAATCAGCCTCGCAAAAAATAAATAAGTAAATTAAAAAAAAAAATAAATAAATAAAATAAAACGCCAGGCAAAGTTCGCCGCTATATAGAAGCTCCTAAAACCGCGCACTTCCCGTTCAGCCATCGAAATCCGGGTAAAAGGTGAAGGTGAGGCTCACCGAGGACGGCAGCGAGGAGGAGGAGGCTCGGCAGGCAGAGTCCGCGGTGGCGCGACATGCTCCGGCGTCCGGCCGACTGCAGAGCGTTCACGAGCGGAGGGCCGCGTGCGCGAGAAGGAAAGTCGGTAAATGAGCCGAGGCTCGGGAGTTTTCGCGCCAGCGAGGCCCGCACTTTCGAGGCGGCCTCTCCCACCTCCGAGCGCCTTTTACGAACGAGCCGCGCTCGGGAGAGCGTCCGATCGCCCGGCGCGACTTTTTCCCCGGGCGAACGGACAGCCGCGAGTTCCTGGCCGGTTCAGAGGGCAACGCACTCGATTGCCAATTGATGGACGCTCGACGATCCGTGGTACACGAGGAAAACGCAGGCGGAGACTTCGTAGGATGAATCGCGATTGTTTACTTAGCGATTGACGGAACTGCCTGATGGGTTGTCATACTTGGCACGTATGGAGAGCCTTGAGACTTGAATGCTGAGTATGGGTGTTGCATATATGCATTTTGTTTGCACTTTTTCTTTTTGAAGTGCGGGTACAAGGAAAATTGTTGATTTTTAAAGAAACTGATTGATTAGTTGTTAGGACTTTAAAGAAAATGATTAATTGATTATTAGCTGATATGAGTGTATATACTTATTTATTTTGTATTTAAAGACTTTAATAAGAAGATTACATATACCTAAACGTTTTCGCACGCTAATGCAGTTTATTTGAAGAATTGGAATATTACCATGTTATTTGTTCATAAATTATTTTATTTTATTTCATAAACGGGACATATAGTCCCTTGAATACAAAATTGCAATATAATTATCAACTCGATATTAGAGTTTATATAGGATACAATACAACTTTTTTATGCATTTGAAAAAATTTAATAAAGTTTGCAGCTGAAAAATAATTCTTTCTTATATGTGCAATCTTCAAGCAGTTAGGGAAAAAAATGCATTTTTATTCAATATTTATGCAGTTTGAAAAATACACGTTTTACGCAATCTTTATGCAAGTAGGAAAAAATACATTTTTTTGTACAATTGTTGTAAATTTGTGTTATGCACTTCATTGCATGCACTTGAGAAAAAACATATACTTGAATGCACTTTAATGCATTTCAATACACTTGTTCCTTTCAAGAACTTTTGATCGGGCTACAGCAGACTGCTGATAAAGAATCAAAAACTAAAGACGGCGATCGTAATGATCGTAATAAATTTAATTATTATATAAAAAAAAACAAATTAGAAACTTTTTTTATTTAGAACGAAAAGAAAAAGCTTTTATCTAACAACGGAGCTATCATTTGAAACTATTTGTCACTTAAATACGTACACTGAGAGAAAAATTTGGTAATTTTAAATAAATATTTCGTTGAATAGTACTTGTTAAATATTTCTTTAAAT